>JAHDVF020001341.1:0-43410 GCA_022606425.2 Lepidostoma basale | reverse complement strand
CACCAGTAAAAAGGCGTTTTTTCCATCTATCATCAGAGCTGCGAGCGGCATGGCCTGCCAAGGGGCATTTTAGGGTTGCAACTCTACCGATGATGTCCGACACATCTATTCTGGCTCTAATAGTGGTGTTTCTCATCTTGCCCGCTATACTGATTTCCAACATTGCTTTTCATAGATTCCTCTTTAGACAGTTCTCAATTTATTGGCGCTTTTCTGGGACAATGTTACAGTTTAAACCCATAAGTTAACGCCAGTAGGATGCGGCAGTTAAACATGTTCCATTTAAGGTTTATGCAAGTTGTAACATTCTCATAGTTAGTAAAAGTGTATTGCATATAACAAACTGCAAGCTATTGACACATTTTATTTTATATTCGCCTTCACTTTGTGTTGCGAATTCATATTTGAATAAATGTAATTATACTTTGTATTACACCACTTTTTATTTTCACTGAACTCAGACATGTTTCGGTTACAAGCAACTTTTATCAATGTATACAATTTTAACAATCAAAGCGGTCACTGATTTACTAAATGGAGATCGAGTTATGTATAAAAGTGGAAGGGGTATAATTAAGAATGAGGAGAAGGGAGATGTAACGGGAACATATCGAGCATGGGAATCGAATAAAATTGAATTGTTTATTTATTGTATTTTACATATTTTTTATGACTTTTTTAATTTCTAAAATTTCTAAATTATTTCAATGTTAGGTTTTAATTATTAATATGCAAATTTCAATTCCGTTTTTTTTACTATATGAAATACATGGATAATTAATACAAATGAAAACGTATATTTTCTAGAAGTTTTATTATATTTTATGTGAACGACATGTTTAGCTTGACAAACGCATTATCAAATGCTGCGAAAAATCACATGCGCTGCTGTTTGTATACACGAGTTAAATGAGCAAACAGCACGGTAATTAAGGTAATAGACGTGACAAAATACACTGCTGAAAACAAATTAAGGGACAAACCCCAGAATACAGGTAAGCATTACCCGGAATTGTAATAGTTAAATTTACGAATACAATATTTAAATAGGTAAAGACTACTAAATGACGTCATATAAATCAGGAAAAGAATACCCATTTGTAAATTAAAGTGTTTCAGAGGAAATCATAGTTTAACACTTATTTACAAATAATTATGATAATGATTTTGAGCATTTAAAAATTGATAATGATTTTTAGCATATCGCTCTTCTGCGTTGCGTAGACTCATTTGGTGTTTTCTTCTCGTCTGCAGCATCTCCACATTATTATTTTGGTGGACCTACACCATTGGCAGCTTTCTTATGTAATAAAATACAATATATACTCCCACATTTGCAGACTATTATTAATATTTAATAGAATCGTACGAGTAAAACAAGTAATATCAAAGTGATGCTCGTCGTATTTTCAATATTCGCTTAGTAATCCATCTTGAAATCGTTTCAGAGGGACAAACGTTCAATAATAAATACTATTTGGTAGTTTTAGGCGTTTGAAGGAAAAAATCCGTCAGAAACGGTTGGAATTTCGGAAAAAGAATTCATGAATTATGCACGACGATAATGTGCCATCGCGTAGAGACACGATTGTGACCGAATTCAAGGTCAATAACGCGATTAATATCCTCGATCAACCACCATATTCTCTGAATTAAGCTCTGTACGACTTTCTTCTGTTATCAAAACTTTAATTGCTGCTGTGTGGAACCTGTTTCTAGTCGATTGAAACCATAAAACAAAATTCGTGGAAGTTGTTAAATGTCATACCGGAAAGTTCCTACCAGATAGGTTTCGAAGAGTGGAAATAACGCTGTTTTATGTGACCGAATTCAAGGTCAAAAACGCGATTGATACCATCGATCAACCACCATATTCTCTAGATTTAGCACTGTGTGACTTTCTTTTGTTATCGAAACTTTAATTACTGCTCCGTGTAATCTGTTTCTAGACGATTGAAATCATAAAACAAAATTCGTGGAAGGTGTTAAAGGTCATATCAGAAAGTACCCACCAGGAAGGTTTCGAAGTGTGGAAATAACGCTGGTTTATGTACATTTCATCCAATAAGGGATACTTTAAAGGTGAAAGAATATATATTGATGAATAATGAAATATTTAGCGCTTTAAGAACAATTTCCGGGTACTTAAGTGTCATAGTAGTAAAATTAAAAAAAAAGGTTTCATTGTTTGACGACCTTCGTGGCGTGGCAGAGTGGCTGTTATATTATTAATATAATTATTTAAAAATATAAATAGATTGGTATTGATATATAATTTTAAATAGGATAATACAAAGTACAAAAAATAGTTTTACCTAATGTGGACACAATCAGAGACACTAATATCAACAAGCGAATCATGTTGGGTGATATGAAAAACTAAATGAATAATTCGTGTGTATTAATATACTAACACTTTTTACAATTATCTACTGCTAACGATCTTTTCGTGGAAGATATGATTAAATCATAATATCAGATAATATTTCAAGTAACATCTGTTCATTCAGTATATTTCAAAAGTTTTTCAATTAAAATATGTATAAAATTATAAACATATTTAAATTCTAAACCATGCACTATTAAACGAATATTTTTTTCTAGAAAAATTATTTAGTTTATTTGATTTTACTAGTTTATTTTATTTTAACTTACTAACCAACCATCACGCCGTCTCCCCGAAGGGGTAGGTAGAAATAATGTACTGCCACACTTTTCTTTCCTGACATATTTCTCTCGATCCCTCAACATTCATACATCGTGTCACGCACGCGCGTCGATTTCTCTGACTCCTCACATGGCCGACATTCAATATTTGATTTATTTGATCGTATCAGGTTTTCCCAGGTCTTCCTCTATTTCTGGTTCCATTCACATCGTTAACATTTAATTTTTTTTACCATTCTTTCTTCATTCATTCTTTCCATATGTCAAAACCTTCTTAATGATCCTTTCATTATTTTGTTCTTAACACCATCATTCGTACCCCATTCACTTCTTATATTTTCATTGGACACTCTATCATACCACAGAGTATCACACATTCGTCTAAGAGATCCTATTTATACTGTATTTATACTACTTTCATCCTTCTTTTGCCAGTTCTATGCTTCGCTTCCATACATAAGGGTCGGTAGAAGAACATCATTGTGCACTGCCATTCTAGCTTTTTTGGATAGGTTTTTGTTTGCGATGACAACTTTAAGGGCACCATTCACTTTGTTGCCTGCCCCAACCCTTCTTTCATATCCCTCTCCATTTACTACTCTCCATTTACTACCACTCTTCTCGCTAATGTTGCAGACTGTCATGATTTCCTCTTTTTCAAAAATCATTACCTTGGACTTATTAACATTCATCATCAGATCATTTTGCATGCATACCTCATACATACAATTTTATTGTATCTTTTTTATAAACTACTGTTTAATTAATTTCATAAACACATAAAGCAACAAAGTGCAAGAAATGAGAGAAAAAAAAGAAGGTACAGAAACAGTTCTAACGTTTTATGTATCTCAAATATTGTAAAACGGTTTTAAACCTTTGCTATGCCCAACTGATTTTTTACTGGGAATGTTGGAGTATCAAACATTGAAAATTAGACGAACTATCGAAATAAGTGTTATTTTATTCAACAGATTCGTGGTCGAATATATAAATCGGATATTTTTAATGACTAATGACTAATCCACCTAAGGTTATTCCTGTAGGCAGAGCAATTATCTTTCTAATCAGCATTGTTTGGAATGCGGAATATCTAAAATAAATTCAATTTGCATTTCTTTATTCGACTTTTGTTATCTGATTGTCTTTTATTTTTCATTTCTATTTTCTATTATAATTATTCATGCAGTATTGTTTTAAGTCTTATTGTTTATTTCATTAATTTTTCGTAGTTATAAATTATCTGGTTTTATGTATCTATAATGTTAATACGAGGGTTGTCCGTAAAATAAGTTTCCCTATTTTTTTCATAATGAAAATCATTTTTATTTACAACGAGCAATACATCATTAAAAAGCTTAGACTTTCAGTTGTTTTTCTACATAGTCCCCGTTGAATTCGATTCTTTTTTTCATCCGGGTCACCATCTTTTTGATTCCCTGGTCATATACTCGTAAGTCTCCCGCCAGGCTGTGAAGGTAGCTATGCACCTTTTCTTTCAGCTCCTCTTCGTTTGCAAAGTGTGTTCCACCGAGGTGTTTCTTCAAATCAGATGGTAGTCACTCGGGGCCAAGTCCGGTTGGTATGATGGGTGTAGGACGATCTCTCATCCGAATTTCTCAATGAGCATCGAATTTTCTTTTTAAATGGTATATTTAATTAAAAATATGTATGAATGAAATAATTATTGTTATAACATTTTGGTTTTAAGCAAAGAATAAAATAATTGGACTATAATTTACTTTTAATAACGGTGGTGATTCAAACAATTATATCCATTTTTATTTTATATATACTAATTACGAGTATATCAAATTAAATCTGATAACAATTTACATTTTTCCTTGATGTTTCAAGTGATTAGATAATTTTTAAACTTTGATGCAAGGTACAAATTTATGAGTACTTGGTGGTTTCACATATTTAAAATAAAAATTAAACATATTTTCAGTAAGTATAAATTACTTTATTTGGGTTAGTAGCGCCAACCGGTTTCAATCTATACTGAGCTTCTTAAGGGTTGTGATGAATGAGCTACCAACGAGGTACCTAACCTTCCTCCAGTCATCATCAACTACTATGGTAGTTCCTCCTGGGCACCTCGGCACCAAATGTGATGAATTGAGCTGGGCACCAATCGGAACCCAGCCTTCATCCTTCCTGGTCATCATCACTGTGATGATCCCTCTTGGTCACCTCGGTACCATTGTGATGAACTGTCCTGGACACGGCGCCGAATGTGATGGATCGCCCTTTCCCCGAGGACACCTAGTGTGGGAGGATTCCTCTCCTCCTCCAGTCCTCTCCTGGTCACGGCACCAAATGTGATGAATTGCCATAGTCCGCGAGGACACCTAACTGTGGTGAGGTCTCCTCTCTGCGAGGAACCCCTAACCTTCATGCGCGAGTGGTGGAGCTTCCTCCAGTCATTCCCTCTTCATCCAAGTGTACGGTGTTTACAGGTGTTTTACCTTACGCGAGTTGGCCTTCGTGATCGTCTAGAAGTAATACCGTATGACCCTTCGTTATGACCGATGTAACCCAAGCCCTTTTATTTGGCGAATACTGATAATTTCATTCTAAAGCTAATCGTTCCTAACCCTTCCTAATATTCTAAGCAATCCTGACAAACCCACGTGTAATCAAACTATATGTCACTCAACATTTCATAGAAACAACTAAGCCAAACAACCTGAAAATATCTCTAAGTTTACAAAATATAAATTCAAAATATTATCTCTAGAAAATGCGGCAGCCCTGGAAGAAACATTTACAAACAATATGGAACAAATACGAACGTGGAATAAGGTGTACAGTTATTTAAATCAGAGCGTAATGTAATAATGATGCAATAAAGAACAGCTTCCTGAAAGGCACAGGTTATATAACAATTCAGTGTCAAAATATAATATATTAAGTATATAAGGAGTTGTAGGGGATTCGGATATAATAGTGTTAGTATCGCGGGGACCCAGATCTTTCGTCAATCTGGCGATTTTTCTCCACTGTTCCACAGCAGAATCGTCTGGGGACCAGACAATCTACCTTCCAACCCTTAATCAGTGGACCTGGGGATTCAAACCCATGAACCTGGCCATCACCCTATCGGGGGTTTCCGAAGATGGTTCACCTCCACCTGTCTGCCGTGATCGTCAGCCAACCAAATTAGCTAACGCCTTTGTGTACGGAGCTCGTGAAGCGATCAGAGCAAGTGTAGACGGCGCCAAGTTCGGCTATCTATCACCAGACTTCACAGCATCCTTCATGAGTATGGTCTATCTACAATGTCTGCACTTGCTGGGTCTTAGAGAGCGAGCTAGGCTCTAAAAGATATTCTACCTTAGGCGAGGCAGTACGAGAGTAGACTTCCCAAGCTCCCTTCATATCATCTCTGTCAATTCACTCGCAACCCTGTAGCTGTCATATAGTTGTCGTATAGACGAATATCAAATTATACCTGTTAGTGAGCTACATTTCCCTAATTAGTGATCAATAATCGTTGGTTGTTTAGTAAGTGGTATATTAAATCGGGTCCTTTAAGTTGCCCCTATGTTAAACTTATTGTGTTCTGCGTGTAATAAGGGAGGAAATCAATATAAGGGATACATGTATATTTAGATTCTGCATACGTATAACGTATGCATAAATACAAACATAATTATGATAGTTCTAAGACAAGTCAGTTTCAATTCCTAAAAGTAATAATTATTAAATATAGACTTAGCTTTTCCGTCGTACAGCTCTGGAAACCGAATTTACTATAGTATTTTTAAATCTGCAAATGCCGCGCCCTCGTACCACTATACTTGTATACAAAATAAAATGAAGTTCTAGATAATTAGAACAACAACAAAAAAAAAAAACAACCCGGATTTTAATACTAAGCACGACCTCTCGACGCTAGGTCAGAAATTCACTGTCCCGATCTATCTTTCTCCCTGGCCCACTACCCCACACGGTCAAACTCACCCCTCCCTCGCTCCCTGCGTCCCCTCTGCTTCCCGCACCCCTAAAGCCATCCCCACTCGGTTAGGTGTTATATTTTCTAGTCATTTGAATTTATTTTCGTACATCTGAATTTACGTACGATGGTCCCATACCATCACAGGGTTATACATAAACTAAACTAAAATTACATAGATAGTTACAAAGTGGAGAGGAGAGGGGCGGGGGGTGTGTCCGCCTTTCAAAGAGAAAAGTATACTCCCCTACTTTTTGGGCATATAATTAAATATTATGTGCCCAAAAAGGAGGGGAGGGGGTAAGTAGTTCTCTAATATCAAGAGAATTTGTCCTCTGAACGTACTTTCACTGATATACAAGAGGTCGATCTCCAAAACGATCATGTCCAGTAGTTTTAGTTTATATAGTTGTTAGTATTTTGTGTTAATAAAGCGAAGCATGGAACTGGCAAAAGAAGGATGAAAGTAGAATAAATGCAGTAGAAATGAGATCTCTTAGACGAACGTGTGGATACTCTGTGTATGATAGAGTGGCGAATGGAAATATATGAAGTGATGATAATGTTACGAACATAATAATGAAAGGATAATTAAGATGGTTTGGACATATGGAAAGAATGCATGAAGAAAGAATGGTAAAAAATATTTGTTAACGATGTAAATGGAACGAGAAATAGAGGTAGACTGAGGAAAACGTGGTACGATCAAATAAATCAAATATTGAATGTCGGCCATGTGAGGAGTCAGAGAAATCGACGCGCGTGCATGACATGATGTATGAATGTTGAGGAATCGAGAGAAAAATGTCAGGAAATAAAAGTCTGGCAGTCGTGATGGTGGATGGAAAAGCGTGATGGTTAGTTAGTTATCTAGTTAGCGTCCTGTAATTAAAAAACATGCTTTTTCCAGATGTTTTATTTATTTTTTTAATTAGCGACGTGTTCCCCTAAACGCGGTAATATTACCACAACATTAAATATTATTCATTTTATAACGCTCTTATCAAAAATATTTTTTATTGTAGTGAAATCAAATCAAATTGGTGAAATTTTCGACGGTTAATGCCAATTTGGTGAAGATCGTGTCGACGTTGTTTTTAGGATGTCATATTTTTGGCCGAATGTGGTGGTTGGTTTATATATGAATGCAGGTATTCTGTGTGGGTAGGAGTATTTTGTGTAAAAAACTACACCATATTTTCCTTAACCCAGTCTACGAGAGAAGACACCCGTGTCCATACTCCGGGGCAGACGGCACGGGCGTAGTAATCTGTCCCCCATGACGCGATTCCGACCAAAACATCATCCACCACCAGCGGTCCGCCGACGTCGCCTCTATTCACATCATTTAGATTAGTCTTAGTAGCGCATATCATCCTCTCGGAAACCAGCCAGTTATAAGCTGAGAAAGCTGCGATACACTCTTCCTGGCTTATTATAGTCAGGGTAAGGTTATGCAAGTGTTCAGTCCCGCCAAGAGTCTGAAAAATAAAAGTCACAACTGTAATACAAAAAACAATACCAATGTTTTTATTGTAACACTGTTTAAAAATATTGATATATGCTAAAATTTATCCATGTTCTCCTTTTTTTATTTTAATAGATCTGACGTTCTGTGACTCAGATATTATGTCTCGTCGGATGATGAGGTCCAGCTGTCCCATCGGACACGATCTCGGATAGTTTTTCCAGTAATTGATCTTAGGACCTTATGAATTCTGATCTTGCTGTCGATACGCATGTGCTTGTTCTTCCAGACCAGATTCTTGAGACATCCTGACACGGCAGAGGCTTTACTGACTTGTTCTCGTACTTCGGTATAAAGGTCATTATGGCTGAAGATCTCTACTCCCAAATATCTAAATCTCATTACTTGCTCCATAGGTATATCATCAACATGCAGCTTACATCTTGTATATTAATTAATTTATAATAATCAAGAAAACACAAATTTGCGGTCATTTCAGGATATTTGAAAAATTCAATATGGAAAAACTCTGACTTAAAGATCAGCAGCAAAGTGAGAATTCATAAGACATATTTATAAGACATACATATGGAATCTAATGCAGGACGGAAACACAAAAAATGCGCTCAGAGTGTCAGAAATGAAAACGCTAAGAAACATATCTGGCAAGACACTACGGAATAGAAAAAGGAACTTAATGATAAGGGAGATATGCAAGGTCGAGGATGTCATTAGGTGGGGAAGGCAAAGGAGTAGATACTGGTATGCACACGTGAGGAGAATGGATCAATTCAGACTCATTGTGTTGCACCACCAATCCCAAGGTAGGCGATTCCTGAGCAGACCACCAAAGAGACGGAGACAGCTGGGAGTCGACCTCGTAAGAGGCCAAATCCTCTTAAGAAACAGGGCACAACGTCTATACTCGGTTGAATATTATAATATTTTTTAAAATAACTTTTAATAAATACATTTAAATTCAAAATGTAATGATTGCTTGACTTTTATGATGAATCGCAAATAATATATTTTTTTAGACTTTGATAAAAAACCATTACTTGGTGGTTGGACATATTTAACAATTCATTAAACACTTTTTGTACTTGGTATACAACCACTTTATTTGTGAGGAAGAGGGCCTACCGGTTTCGCTCGATGCGATTTTTTTAAAGTTACTAAACATCTAACTGAAAACGATCAATCATTTCATAAAGATAACGGTGTTGAAATTTTGCATTTCAATACAAATAAAACTAACATTAAATTATCTTGACATTTTAGAGATAAAAAAAGATATTAAAAACAACGATAAAATTATAAACAACCAACTAAATTTAACTTCAATTTCCATGTTCAAAATGTTCTAGTTATCCCCTTCCTCTAAATCCTAATTATAGTAGATAAATTTACCCCCACCCTAAGGCATAACTCTACTTCCCATATTTAGTATATAAGTGACGTTTCTGTATTTATATATTGTTAAAATTTGTGCATCAAAAAATGACCGAATAAAGACAGAAACATGTTAGCAAATAAAAAATAAAGTATTGGGAAAATTCAAAATTTATTCAAATGTAAATCCATAATACAAAAAAGGAAGCGAAAAGCGAAGTAATTTTAATTCCCACCAAAATGTTTTTAAAAATCATTATAAGAATGTTTGTCGCATTAGGCAGGACCCTTCTGAACTTAAATAATCTTAAAATCTCCCAAACAAATGATGATAGAGAAATGTGCAGTTCGGAAAAAAGTAGCGGAGAAATTTGGCTTTCAAATAAATGCCTCAAAAACAAAGTACTTGTATATGGTTAGCATGCACGAGCAACACTCCCCTCAAATCATTCATATGGAACAACATATTTCACCTTTCTGGGCTCGAACCTCAATTCCAAGAATAAGCTGGCAGAAGATTTCAATATTCGCCTCTTAGCAGCACATAGAGTTTTTCAAGCGTGCGAGAAGCATCTGGGGTATACGTAACTCTGCAGGAGTACCAATCATTTGATATATAAGACTCTTATTAGAACGGAAGTCACCAAAAGCTGTGAGACATGGCCTCTAACGCAGAGGAGAGGAAGGCAGGCTGGCGGTTTTGGAGAGGAAAATTGTGAGAAAATTTTTGGACCCATTAACCACGAAGCAGTGGTAAGATTCTTTAAGTTTCAATGCCTACGGTAGGCTGGCCATGTACAAAAGAAGAATGCCAGAGGGTAGAACACTCAAATTATATCCAGATGGTTGCCGCGCGAAAAGAAACCGAGGACAGACCGAGAAAAAGATGAGGGGACTGCGTGGAAGAAGACTGGGAGAAATCGGAGAGAGGTGGGAAATGGAAAGTGATGGCAAGGGGCAGAAGCCAGTCTAGGATTGTTGTGGAGGAGACCAAGTCCCACACCGGGATGTAGCGACGAGAAGTAGTAGTAGTAGTAGTAAGATTCTCCCAAATGATGTTAAATTATGTGAAAAAAATCTTAGAGAAAAAAATAAATGAACTTACGCCATAAGCGTCGCCCCAACCACAGAAGGAAGCTTTGGTTCCTTCTGGAACTTCGTCTCCCAGGTTAGGCAGGGCGATTACTCTGGTTGTGATGCCGTCCAGGATTATTTTACGATCTAAGAGTAGAAGAACTAGGTCGTAGTCATCAGTATAATAATCAAATTGCGGATGGTGAATTAATCTTTCAATTCCGACTATCTGACCATACTTTTTAGAAACTTCGCTACCAACGTGGACTACCCGACTGTCGGAATAACTGCAAAAATAATAAACATAAAAATTATGAAATTACAATTGCAATTACGAAGTCATAAGAAATTTTTTAACTAACTAATTAACAGTGCATAATGGTGTTCTTATGCCAACCCTTTTGTATGGAATTGAAGCATGGAACTAACAAATGAAGGATGAAACTAAAATAAATGCAGTGGAAATGAGATCTCTAAGACGAATGTATCTGTGTATGATAGAGTGTCAAATGCAAGTATAAGAAGTGATTGTGGTGCGAATGAAAGTGTTATGAACAAAATAATGAAAGAGTCATTAAGATGGTTTGGACACATGGAAAGAATGAGTGAAGACAGATTGGTAAATAAGGTATATGTAAACGGCGTGAACGGAGCTAGAAAAAGAGGAAGGCCGAGGAAAACGTGGCACGATCAAATCAATCAAATATTTAATGTCGGTCACGTGAGGAATCGGAGAAATCGACGTGCGTGCATGACAAGATGTATGAATGTAGAGGAAGCATTCACCATTCCGCCCTTCTTATAAGAAGGGCGGAATGGTGAATGTTGTTAAACATAAAGTGATCGCTTAACCCAACCAATGACAGGTCATAAGTCCTGTAAACGCCTCGACTACCATATTCTGTTTCCAAATAATCTCTATTGAGATATAATTAATCCTTAAAAAATGATTTACCCGCAATGGGAAAAAGTTATTTTTTCTCATTTGGGTTTATTTTTCTCGCCGTGAACGTCTGGTAGAAGATACGTTAGCCATCTAAATCGGCTAGAAGTATAGGAGGTTTTAATAAACATTCGAGTACATGAACAAAATGAACCTAGATATCTTAGTTTAAGAGTATGTAACAATAAATTATTAATACCCCTTCGATACAAAGAAATGAAATGACTAAAAAATTAATAAGATGGAAGTAAACTTAAAGCTTTACGTGGTAGTTATACAGCTATATGCGCTGATTACTGTAGATTCAGAAAGAATAGCTCCCCCACAAACATGAAACCAATCGTCGTAGATCTGGGCCTGATATGGGAAATCCTCAATTCTAGATAAATCTCCTCCGCGTATCTTTCCACCTTTGGTGGGTTGGTGGACCTGCGGAAGAACCAATCCACCTATAAAAAGAAGAAAAAATAAATTATATCACCCTTCTTCTTCTTCGTCAGCCTTTATCGGTCCACTGGACATAGGCCTCTTTCCTTCCCTTCCACTCGTCTCTATCTCCTGCCAGCCGCAGCCACATTTCCCCCCCTCCCCACGGCAGCAATGTCGTCGGCCCACCTTTTTTGCGGCCTGCCGACGCTTCTCCTATTCTCCCATGGTCTCCACCTTATTATTTTCTGGGTCCATCTATCCTCACTCTGTCTCGCCACATGACCCCCCATTGCCACTTCAGTCTCGCTAGTCGTTCCATGATGTCCGTTGTTTTTGTTCGGCGTCTAATCTCCTCATTTCTGATTTTATCTCGGAGACTGGCGCCGAGCATATGTCTTTCCATGGAACGCTGCGTGACCTTAATCTCTATACATTTCTCTTGGTGAGGGTCATAGTTTCCATCCCATAAGTCATCACCGGCATTTCCATCACATTTGAGTCATCTTAGATTTGCGGACAACATTGTGGTCATTAGTGAGGTAAGAGACGAACTGACTCAAATGATTGAAGAGTCGCAGGAAGCATAAAATAAAACAGGTTTAGAAATGAATATAGGAAAAACAAAGATTTTCCCTGAAAATAAAAACTTTACTATCCGTAACAGCACCATAGAAAGAGTCAGCGAATATATCTACCTGGGATACAAGACAAAATTAGGAAAAGAAAACCAGATAGCGGAAATATCGAGGCGAATAGGGTTGAGCTCGGCAGCTTTCGGCAAACAAAAACACGTCTTTGAAAACAAGGAAACTCCAATATGTCTAAAGAGAAAAGTTTATTATTCATGCATATCAGCCTATACGCAAAATAATAAATGTCTCATATTTGGATCATGTGACATGGGGAGAAAAATACCACCTCCTTCGACTGATATTAATGGGTAAATTAGAGGGACGTCGAGGAGTTGGCAGAAGACAGTTATCTTGGCTGCGGATCATAAAATAATGGATGGGAATGACCAGAATTCAGAACCTGTTCCAAGTGGCGCAGGACAGAGATACCTTTGTAGTAGTGATCGCCAACGTTGGGAGGACCTGAGACGTCACCGAAAGAAGATATGTATAATAATTAAATAAACTTGTTTTTTTTTTCATAACTACTTCTACTTTTTGTCTATATTTCGACAGAGACCGGTTTCGCCAAGCTCGTTGGCATCCACTAACTTGAACTAGTCTGTCGATTCTTATTAGCCTGGTGAAACCTATAGCTGTCGAAATAAAAACAAAATTGAAAATAGTTATGAAAGAACATCATTTGAATTAATTATTATTTAAAATTAACAATTTATAAAAATAAATTACGAAGATTTTGTTATTATATATTTATTTAGGTTGAATACTGCACGTACTCGTATAATATATTTATTAATATTTCTAATATTTATTAATATTTCTCAATAACCTCACTACACATCAATTTATTTTAAATTGTACTATTCAATATAATAATACAGTCTTCCCGAAGGGGAAGACGTAAAGAATGGACCGCCACACTGTTCTTTCGTGACAAACTCCTCTCGATTCCTCATCTTTCAAACATCGTCATGCATGTACGTCGATTTCTTCAACTGCTCTTGTGGCCGACATTCAATATTCGATTCATTTGATCGTGTCACGTTTCCTTCGGCCAACCTCTATTTCTAGTTCCGTTTACATCGTTAACACACACTTTCTTTATCATTATTTTTCATTTATTCATCTCATGTATCCAAACCGTCCTAATCATTCTTTCATTACTTTGTTCATTACACAATAATTCCAATGCATTCACTATATTTTCATTCGACATTTTCTAAATATTCGTCTGAGATCTCATTTTAATTGCATTTATTCTGCTTTCATTATTCTTTTGCCAGTACCATGTTTCACTTTCATATAAGAATACTACTCTCTGCATTTTAGATTTAACAATAATTTATTACATAATTGGACTAAGCTGGACTAAGCTGGGCAGCTTTCGGAAACCTGAGCTACATCCATTGAAACCGGCAAATACCGATCAACCTGAAACGAAAAGTCTATGAAGCCTGCGTTCTGCCAGTTGGTACTTATGGTCTTGAAACTGTTACATTGTCCAAACAAAGTGCCGAGAAACTACGAGTGACCCAAAGAGCCATGGAAAGAGCCATGTTAGGAATAAGCCTAAGAGACAGAGTCGGCCGTACTGGAGGGTGTTCGGCTTTTTGTCCCCGATAGATGCCTTAAAAATAAATTTTGTAATGTCTGCTGATGAAATAAACTGATTTGATTTGAAACGATACGGTGAGAGAAAAAACAAAGGTCACTGACATCATCCACCGGGTGGCAACTCTAAAATGGCAGTAGGTAGGTCACGTAGCCAGAAGCTTAGACGAAAAATGGACAAGAATACTGCTGACTTGGAGACCGTGGACGGCGAAGAGGGTGCAGGGTGACCGCAACTACGGTGGAAGAATGATCTAAACAGACACGTCGGAATAACCTGGATGCAGTCTGCACAGGACAGAATGACATGGAAGCAAATGGAGGAGGCATTTGTCCAGGAGTGGACGGGAATAGGCTGAGGAAGAAGAAGTACAAAAAACAGTTTTACCTAACGTGGAAACAATTAGAGACACTAATATCAACAAGCGAATCATGTTGGGCGATATGACTATGAAAAACTAAATCAATAATTCATATATATAATATTTTTTACAATTATCTATAATATATAATCACATCTTGAAAGATATAAATATATCATAAAATCAGATTATATTGAATCCAAAGTTACAATTGTGTATTCAGCAGATTTCAAAATAATCTTAAAATAAATTAGTTAAAAAAATATTTACATTTCTCAATAATACAATATTTAATTAATCGAATTGGAATCGAACCCGGTACTTTCGGGGTGGCAGTCAATGCACTCACTACTCGGCCACAAAGGTCGTCAATTATTATGAATTTATAAAGTTTATGAAATAAACGTCAGAAACAACAAATTAAAATGAAATATAATATTATCTGATGAATGAGAAGGTACAGAAAATGTTTTGACGTTCCACTACCTCAAAAAAAAAAACGATTTTAACCTTTAGTCGTAGCTAAACATCGTAGAATAATACTTTCATCTTGCTTGGTTCAAATGAAGACTACAGGGGAAAAACAAGGAATGTCAGTTAAAATTCAAAATAAATGTAATAATGCCATCTAGCGGCATTTGTACGTATCTATCCACAGTAAAATTTTCATATTTAAAAATCATGTGTGTCATCGACTATGGCCAGATAATCGATTGCTATTTGCTAAGAAATATATTGACTTTGATTAGCTTTATTCTCAATTTATTCAAATTAACCTTCTACTGACATTTTTTGTTTTTCCCCTGTAGTCTTCAAATGTTTTATACATTTTTTATTTGATGACCTTTTTACCAATCTTCGCGTCGTTTGATTCACGTGTAATGAATTAAAAATATTAATAACAATAATTATACAAATACCAAATATTTAATATTTGTAATTAATGAATAAATGACGTATTTGACTTTTTATTTATAAAAAATATCTAATCACTTAAAACATCTAGAAAACAATTAATACGTAATCAGTGATGTACGTAATTTGATTTAATTAGTAAATATAAATTGAACATTGAAATCGTTGTTTACATCACAATCGTTGTTAAATGCATCTTATCTCTTATTCTATCGATCTTTGAAACCAAAATTGAATGCATTCAAATTGAGATTGATTCGAAGTATCATTTATCATAATATTAATTTCAAATTGATTTATTAATAATAACAATGAATGCAGTGGAATTACAAAATACTTTAATCATTTTGTGATTTTAATAATCACAAAATAATAAAAGAAATGCAGTAAAAATGAGATCTCTTAGACGAAAGTGTGGATACTCTGTGTATGATAGAAAGTCGAATGAAAAAATACGAAGTAAATGCGGTGCGAATGATGGTGTATTGAAAAAAATCATGAAAGGATCATTAAGATGATTTGGACACATGGAAAGAATTAATGAAGAAATAATGGTAAATTTTTATTTATTTTAACGATGTAAATCAGATATTGAATGTCGGCCACGTGAGGAGTCAGAGAAATCGACGCGCTTGCATGACACGATGTATGAATGTTGAGGAATCGAGAGAAATATGTCAGGAAAGAAAAGTGCGGCAGTCCATTTTTTCTGGCTTCTCCTTCGGGGAGACGGCGTGATGGTTAGTCTCCTCGGAGGGGTAGGCAGAAAGGATGGAACGGCACACTGTTCTGTCCTGACATACTTCTCTCGATTCCTTTACATTTATACATATTGTCATGCACCCAGTCAATTTCTCCGACTCCTCACGTGACCGACATTTAATATTTGATTGATTTGATCGTGCCACGTTTTCCTCGGTCTTCCTCTATTTCAAGCTCCGTTCACGTCGTTTACATATACCTTCTTCACCATTCTGTCTCGACTCATTCTTTCCATGTGTCCAAACCATCTTAACGACCCTTTCATTATTTTGTTTATAACACTTCCATTCACACCGCATTCACTTCTTATACTTGCATTTGACACTCATCATGTACAGATTTATCACACATTCGTCTTAAAGATCTCATTTCTACTGCATTTATTCTAATTTCATCCTTATTTTGCCAATTCTATGTTTCATTTCCATGCATAAGGGTCGGCACAAGAACACCATTATGCAGTTGGGTAGGTATACAAAAGGTTAAAAACCAATTTCTTTGAGGTAGAGGAAACGTGGATACCTTTTTGTACCTTCTTATTCAACAGATAATATTATATGACGTGAACGGAGCTAAAGATAGAGGAAGGCTGAGGAAAACATGGCACGATCAAATCAATCAAATATTAAATGTCAGTCACGTGAGGGGTCGGAGAAATCGACGTGTGTACATGACAAGATGTATGAATGTATAGCAAGCAAGAGAAATGTGTCAGGACAGAACAGTGTGGCGGTCTGTTCTTTCTGCCTATCTCTCCGGGGAGACGGCGTGATGGTTAGTTAGTTAGTTAAAAATCTTCACACAATATAAATTTGGTATGGAATCTATCTATATAAATAAAAGGCAATCTTCCGGGTGTGTGTCGACTATTTCTGAGGTTATTCCTGAGCTGATCCTTTTGAAACTTGGAGAATGGACTAAGTGGAATTCAGCGGTCGTCATAGGCATATTTTTGTTATTAATCGAGCTCTAATTAACTTTATAAATTAATCAATTAATTGAAAATTTTCGTAGTGCAAACGAATATAGACCTTAATGTTCGTATCACCTGAGTATCAATCTTTTGAGTCTATATTCGTTTGACATGGTCTGGAGAGAATTCAGTCTCCATGTAATTTTGTGTAGTGGCAACAATGTGTTTTTCTTTCTGACAGTCCAATATATTGCGTTTTACTTTGGGATGTATAATACTTAATACGTTTTACTTATTACGTACTAAAATAATTGGTTGTTTAATTGGTACAGTCTATTTTATTGGCCATATTTTAATGTACATTAATGTAGACAGGTAATTATGCTTCCAAATTTTGGCGAGTATAATTTTTACAAGTCATTTTGAGGTTATGCACGAAATCTTATTTTTCGTGTGGCTGAAACTTATTCGTTTCTCTTACGTTCGACGGTGATTACTTAATGATATTCGTTTTCTAGAATTCTAGCCGTTCGATTGGTCACGTGGTCTCCTGTCAAAACGTAATTTACGTCGTAATATTTTGTAGGTATACTTATATTTCTAATTCATATATATCTTCAAGTTATTCTATTTTGCCGTTGAAATGAATACATATTATATTTCCGCATTACATATTTCAAAGTTATATTTCTAAATAATATCGAATAGAGAAGAAATTAAATATCGTTTTACTTACGTATCATATCTATGTAATTTTAGGTTATGAAATTTCTGGGATTAAACATATTCAATGATAATTAAATTGCTTTCATGTTATTTCAAAGGATGATAGCGAAAATATAAAATATTGGACGTCGAAGCTCTACAAGAATATGAAGAAACTTGCTTCCGTAAGTATAATATAATATTTATATTTCTAATTCATAAATATATTTTCAGTTTATTCTATTTTGCCGTTTTCTTTTTACGCATACTTTCGTCAGGGAAATTGTTACATTACCACAGCAACGGTAAGAAAGTTCTAATGATATACAATATGAATTACAATATGAATGAATGACACAATTCTTATGACTTTTTCCGTTTATTTCTAGGAAAATAAAGTAACAGATCAGAGATGGGACGAAAATTACCAATGCAGCGTGCAAAATAACTTCGTTAAAATGGAATTAGATCAGTCAAACAACGGATGATCAGTGAATTAGATGTACCCTGGAGTGACGAATGAGAACCGGCTCATTTTCACATTACACATAAGCTATTTTTAGTAGTTTTCATTCATATATGAAAATTCCATTATTAATTTCAGGTAAGGTTTTTAAATTAACAGTTTATAGACAATAATTAAGCACACTCCCAAACGTGCCACCAATATATCTGAAATTTGTGTTGCTCGGGCTTTCACAGTAGCAGGTCGTCCGCCTGAAATATACTTCCTGCACGCCTCAGATGCATTGACAATCCGACAGACTTTAAATCTCACCTGAAAACCCACCTTTTCAAAATATCGCATAAAATGTTAACAACGGTTGTCTGTATATCAATAAACAATATTATATCACATTTGCACAAAACATTCATATGTTTAGAGAAACAAAATTCTTGATTTTGTTGTCCATGAAATTCACATCAGAGCCAATAAAGTAAGTTTCTACGATCGTGATTTCGCTGTTGTTACATGCACCTTTCATGACTAAAAACATTGTCAAAGCGCCCTTGAGGTGAGCTATTCACGAAAACGGCGATTATCAGTTCCGTAAGTTCAATGTTTATATTTTGGTATGTACAGGTTTAAATTTTGAATTAATTGGTTTATTTTGTTACATAAGAATATAGACAATTTATATGAAGGAGTCTGGTTGTAATGAATGCTTTTGTAAAATTTTTGTTATTTCTTTAGCACAATCATAACTGCATTGATTAGCATAGTTTTTGGTAGTTATTTTTGCCGTTTAGGTAAAGTTTCTAAAATCTCCTACATATAATATTAACACATTTCCACGCAACTCTTGCAATGCTCGATCAAGAGCCTCGAGTATTTTTTTTAAATATACTGCTTAGTGAACACTTGGAATTCATTAATTGTATGGAAGTTGAAAATTTGCCATATGCGCCTCTTCGATGTCCGCCTTATGCCAATTCCAATATTTTTTTTTTATTTCTAGGAAACAATATTAATTAATCAGAGATCGGAATGGAATCGGTCATATAGCAGGGACAACGGATGATAAGATGCACCCTGGAGTAGCGGGCGAGAAACAACTGGCAGAATTTTGAATGGTATTGCGCTATTTTATTAATGTTATTTAATTATTATGATTTTAATTAGTTATTTAAAATACAATTAATATGACATTTGATGAATTCAAACATAAAGGTGTTCTTTATACGCGTACTTTGGTCAGGGAAATATTAAAATTACCACAGCAACGATAAGAAAGTTCTAATGATATACAATATCAATTTATTCGTTTTACTTACGTGTCATTTTAGGTTATGACGTTTCGTTGTGTAATAATTAGTTAATTGGTATAATCTATTTTAATAATGTTATTTTAATGTAAAATTGTTCTGGCAGGGCGAAAATCTATATCTTTGGGATTAGATATTAAGTTTTGATAAAATAATTGCCTGGTTGTGAGAGACCACTGGTCTAATGGGGATATTTTTGTATTGGGATTGAAATTATTTTGATAATGAGCCATATTGGTGCATCTGCATGTTGCAATTCTTCTTTATTTTCCATTCCACTGAGTAATTCCAGCAGCACACATACCCAAATACACTATGAGTTACTTCAGCTGTTTTAGTTTTTCTCTGAAAACAAATGCTGTGATAGGTAAACATATCCTTATATGCAGCATTAGCTGCCTCAGTTAGAAGAGTCCAGTAATATTCCATTTTGACCATTAAATTCTACATTATGCTGAGATTTAAAATATTCAAAGATAATTAAATTGCTTTCAGGTTATTTCATTTGCTTGAGGATGGGGAAGACAACGCAGAAGATAATGGATTGCGCATGTGCAGAGGATGGGGAAAACAACGCAGAAGATACTGGAATTCGCATGTCCAGAGGATGGATCCCACACTTCGATATATGCGTATCACAAGACAATGTTGTTATCTTTATGAACTTATTTGGAATGGTATGTACAGGTTTAAATTGGATTAATTGGTTTAATTCGTTACATAAGAATATAGACAATTTATGTTTACTACTCCATGATACATTCTCATCTGTCTTACCTTTCCTGTATTTGGGGCTTTATTACAAAGAAGAAAGCTAATGAGATTCAGGTGATCCAAAATCGGGCTGTTAGAAATATTTTCCGTCTACCGTGGTACACTCATGTAAGGGCCCTATATTCTCAGACGAAAATAATTCCATTTCAAATCCATCCAAAATTAGAGATCACTAAAACTATAATACAAATAATAAAGTCATCAACGCGCTCTAATACTCGACCAATATTCAATACGGACGTACACCAACATGATACGCGCTCACAGAATAAGAAGCATTGCGTTCAACTAGATTCGGTGTAAAATCCTTACAATTTATAGCCTCTACAGAATTTAATAAACTCCCTAATGATTTAATAATGATGTTGAACCAAAAACTTCAATCTGATCAACTTAAAAGTAATTTTTACATTACATTTTTACATTTTTACATTACACATAAGCTACTTTTAGTAGTTTTCATTCATATATGAAAATTCCATTATTAATTTCAGGTAAGGTTTTTAAATTTACAGTTTATAGACAATAATTAAGCACATTCCCAAACGTGCCACCGTGTTGCTCGGGCTTTCACAGTAGTAGGTTCGTCCGCCTGAAATATGCTTCCTGCACGCCTCAGATGCATTGACAATCCGACAGACTTCAAATATCACCTAAAAACCCACCTTTTCAAATTATCGCATAAAATGTTAACAACGGTTGTCTGTATATCAATAAACAATATTATATCACATTTGCACAAAACATTCATATGTTTAGAGAAACAAAATTCTTGATTTTGTTGTCCATGAAATTCACATCAGAGCCAATAAAGTAAGTTTCTACGATCGTGATTTCGCTGTTGTCACATGCACCTTTCATGACTAAAAACAATGTCAAAGCGCCCTTGAGGTGAGCTATTCACGAAAACGGCGATTATACAAATTAAACAAACAAACAAACCATCACGCCGTTTCCCCACAAGGGTAGGCAGAGAGAATGGACCATAACACTACTCTATCCTGGCAAACCTCTCTAGCTTCCTCCACATTCATACAACGAGTCATACACGCATGTCGATTCCTCCGACTTCTAACATGACCAACCTTTAAAATCTGATTAGTTTAATTAATTTGACAAATTAATCAAATTAATCAGATTAAAAGGTTTTATTAGTTTTATCGTTTTTGTAAAGAATTTTGACAGGTGTAGAAATAAATTTTTCATTTGTTCCAATAACAATTTGAATAATTTCTTCAATATTATTTTTAAGTTCTTGCTGGTTAAGTGCCTTATTACAGATAATTTAAAAAATGGTAGATACGTGTAACATAAATTAAATAAACACAAAAGTCCGGATCGTTCAAGTCAACATGTGCAACATCGAAAAAAACATTATGTGTTATTACATTATGTGCTAAATTAAAAAAACAGTGGATACGTGGAACATATTATAAATTAAATAGACAATATGTGCACCGTCTAAAAAGAACATTTTGTGTAAAATTATTTTTATTTTGTTATTTTATTTTATGTCATTGTATTTTATATTATTTGTTTTAGATTTATTTTGTGGGTGTTGGACGATCGAAGTGTGCGCGGGAGATGCCTATTGGTGGCGATGAGGTTCGCAACCCATCACACCGCGCCTCCCGCGGGGCGAAAAGAGAAGGATGGAGTGCCGCATCAGTAAAAGTGTGACAGTCCATTCTCTCTGCTTACACTTTCGGGGAGACGGCGTGATGGTTAGTTAGTTAGTTAGTTAATTTGACAAATTAGCCTAATTATTATTATGCATATGCATGAACTGCCTTTTATATGAAGAATATCTTCAGCAAACAAGTGAAAAACAGTTGTAATTCATTCATTGTATGGAAATTTAAATTTTGCCTCTTCGGTGTCCGCCTTATGGCAATTCAAATTTTTTTTTTTTAATTCCAGGGCCCAAAATTGATGAATCAAAGATTGGACCAAAGTTGCCGATGCAGCGTGTAAAATAACTAATGTTTAAATGGAATGGGATCGGTCATAAAGCAAGGACAACGGATGATAAGATCTTCTGGCCTGGAGTGGCGAAAGAGAAACAGCTACACAAATTCTGGCAGATCACAAGCAAGATGGTCTGATGACATTAAACGAGTGGCAGGAGGTCAATGGCGCAGAGCGGCGAGGGATACAGTTGTGGAAGTCGGGAAGGGAGGCTTTTGTAGTATTATCATCCATATTACTATTCCACGCCAACGGACTCGCAGTAGAAACTTACTTTATTGGCTCTGATGTGAATTTCATGGACAACAAAATCAAGAGTTTTGTTTCTTTAATATAATGAATGTTTTCTGCAAATGTGATATAATATTGTTTATTTGATTATTAAATTTCATATAAAATATTCAAAAAATAGTTTTTCAATTACATTAGTAATATGTATTCAAGTTTATAATTCACAGCGAGTTTGCTTGGATTGAAACTTTGTTTTAAAGATATAGACACACATTTTTGCATCCATACACATGGCATTTAATCCAATAAATAAACGAATTGTTATTGAACTTTAATTGTATTTGTTGAATATATATTGGGTTTATTTATGTACTAGAATTTAGCAATAGCGAAGCGTTGCCGGGTCAGCTAGTACTATTATAATTTTTTTATAAGGATTAATTGTATCTCAATAGAGACGAAGATGTAAAAAAATGTTTTTTGGGAACAAAATATGGTGGCCGAGGGGCTAACAGGACTTATGACCTGTCATTGGTTGGGTTGAGCGATCGCTTTATGTTTAACAACATTCCCCATTCACAACAACAGTACTGTTTTAATATAAAAAAAAAATTATTTAGAGAATATCACGACAGCTGTTTTGTCAACCAATGTTGGCATCATCTGGTGTTACAAAAAACTAAATATAAAAATTGAAAGACTTAAAAATTGAGTGACTCAAAACGTGTATAATTAAAAATTGTGATATTACGGGGTTCAAAAGGGCTACGATGGGGTATGTATGTTTTGCTGGAAAATATGCCTCTACATAATGTAAGGCGCCATGTTGCATTTACAACAGCAACACTACTATCAACTCTCTAGCGTCCACAAGAGGTCTTTTTAAAGACCCTGCGAACCCCGGGCAATGTGGAACATATTACTTAGTGCCATAGCAGATAGGGAGAGGACGAATGGCGAGCTTCCAGCTCCATAAAACTGGATACACACAGCAAAGGGAAGGTAACCCCGACAGAAAATCCCCCAGAGAAGGCAAGGGGATACCAATCTGGATATTTTTCCCCAGATCATCACTATTAGACTGATAGTCTACGTTAGGGAGACCTGACAGGACACAAAAAGAAGAAGATATTGTAACAGTGTTGTAAAATTGTGATATTGTAACATTTAAGTATGTTAGAAGTATCGTAGTGTTTTGGCCAAAACAATTGACTATTTTATCTATTACATGTTTCATCGAGAAACAAATCACCATTGCGAAATTACTCTTACACTCAGACTTTTTGTTTTAACGCCGCATATTCTCTTCTTAATCATGTGCTGTTGTCTTGCTTTTCTTGATTTGTGTGATTGTTCTTTGCCTTTTGCTATTGCCTTGTTTTATCTGGCGGTTTTTTACACTGAGAGGGTGTGCTGCTGTAAAGTGTTATGAACTAAGTATGCACATTTAACTGAGGTGCCTTATCTAATAATAAATATGTTTTTGGTTACTTGTGACTATTGTTCATTAGATGCTTTGTTTGTATACCAACAATTAATAAACAGATAGTCATAAGATGTAAAAAGGGAAGGGGAAATTAATAAAGACAACGGGAAAAAGTATTAAATGAGACGTAAGTGTTTTATTTCACAAAAAAAATTATAATAAACTAACTTTCTTACTATCTAACCATCACGTCGTCTCACCGGAGGGGTAGGCAAAAATATTGGACCGCCACACTGTTCTGTCCTTAATGCTTAATGCTTAATCCAATCTTAATATAAGGCGCTAGTGTAGATTGAACTAAAAAATGTTAAGTGTGGTGTTACATTGTAGCATATATACAACTTCCAAAAATTTGACAGTCATGGCGGTCGTAAGAAGGACGGAATGGGGAATGTTGTATTGCATAAAGTTTGCGCTTAACCTAACCAATGATAGGTCATAAGTCATATAAACGCTTCGATCACCATATTCTGTTTCCAATTTGCATCTTCGTCTCTATTGAGATACAATTAATCCTTATAAATTTGGATGAATAGTTGGGTGTAGGGTGTAAGGTGTTTCTAATCAGCATTGTTTGGAATGCGGAATATCTATCTATCTAAATAAAAGGCAATTTTGGATGTGTGTGGACTATTTCCGTGGTTATTCCTGAGCAGATCTTTCTGAAACTTGGAGAATGGATTAAGTGGAATACCCCGGTGGTCATAGGCATATTTTTGTTATTAATCGAGCTCTAATTAACTTTATAAATTAATCAATTAATTGAAAATTTTCGTAGTGCAAACGAATATAGGACCTTAATGTTCGTATCACCTGAGTATCAATCTTTTGAGTCTATATTCGTTTGACATGGTCTGGAGAGAATTCAGTCTCCATGTAATTTTGTGTAGTGGCAACAATGTGTTTTTCTTTCTGACAGTCCAATATATTGCATTTTACTTTGGGATGTATAATACTTAATACGTTTTACTTATTACGTACTAAAATAATTGGTTGTTTAATTGGTACAGTCTACTTTATTGGCGTTATTTTAATGTACATTAATGCAGACAGGTAATTATGCTTCTAAATTTTGGCGAGTATAATTTTTACGCGTCATTTTGAGGTTATGAACGAAATTTTATTTTTTCGTGTGGCTGAAACTTATTCGTTTCTCTTACGTTCGACGGTGATTACTTAATGATATTCGTTTTCTAGAATTCTAGCCGTTTGATTGGTCACGTGGTCTCTGAACTGTCAATCGTGGTCTTTGTACGTCGTAATATTTTGTAAGTATATTTATATTTCTAATTCATATATATCTTCAAGTTGTTCTATTTTGCCGTTGAAATGAATACATATTATATTTCCGCATTACATATTTCAAAGTTATAGTTCTAAATTATATCGAATAGAGAAGAAATTATATATCGTTTTACTTACGTATCATATCTATGTAATTTTAGGTTATGAAGTTTCTGGAATTAAAAATATTCAATGATAATTAAATTGCTCTCAGGTTATTTCAAAGGATGATAGTGAAAATATAAAATATTGGACGTCGAAGCTCTACAAGAATATGAAGAAACTTGCTTCCGTAAGTTTATATTTATATTTCTAATTCATATATATATTCAGGTTATTCTATTTTGCCGTTCAAATGAATACAGATTATATTTCCGCATTACATATTTCAAAGTTATAATTCAAAAGTTGTACACAAGCAGTGTGAGTGGGAAAAGAAGCCGAGGACGACCGAGGAAAACATGGCATGACCAAATTAACCAATTACTAAAAGGCGGCCACATTCGAAGTCGGAATAATCGACGTGCGTGCATGGTGCGATGTATGAATGTGGAGGAAGCCCGAGAGGTGTGCCAGGACAGGCCAGTGTGGCGATCTATCCTCTCTGCCTACCCCTCCGGGGAAATGGCGTGATGGTTAGTTAGTTAGTTAGTTACTTTTAGGTTATAATTATGCTGGGATTAAAAATATTCAATAATATAATTATTTGATTTTTGCCAATTCTAATTTTAAAATACAATTAATATGACATTTGATGAATTCAAACATAAAAGTGTTCTTTATACGCGTACTTTGGTCAGGGAAATATCAAAATTACCACAGCAACGATAAGAAAGTTCTAATGATATACAATATCGATTTATTCGATTTACTTACGTGTCATTTTAGGTTATGACGTTTCGTTGTGTAATAATTAGTTAATTGGTATAATCTATTTTAATAATGTTATTTTAATGTAAAATTGTTCTGGCAGGGCGAAAATCTATATCTTTGGGATTAGATATTAAGTTTTGATAAAATAATTCACTAGAGGAGCCTGGTTGTGAGAGACCACTGGTATATGGCTAATGGGGATATTTTTGTATTGGGATTGAAATTATTTTGTTAATGAGCCATATTGGTGCATCTGCATGTTGCAATTCTTCTTTATTTTCCATTGCTCTGAGTAATTCCAGCAGCACACATACCCAAATACACTATGAGTTACTTCAGCTGTTTTAGTTTTTCTCTGAAAACAAATGCTGTGATAGGTAAACATATCCTTATATGCAGCATTAGCTGCCTCAGTTGGAAGATTACAGTAATATTAACCATTTTTGACCATTAAATTCTACATTATGCTGAGATTTAAAATATTCAAAGATAATTAAATTGCTTTCAGGTTATTTCATTTGCTTGAGGATGGGGAAGACAACGCAGAAGATACTGGAATTCGCATGTGCAGAGGATGGGGAAAACAACGCAGAAGGTACTGGAATTCGCATGTCCAGAGGATGGATCCCACACCTCGATATATGCGTATCACAAGACAATGTTGTTATCTTTATGAACTAATTTGGAATGGTATGTACAGGTTTAAATTGGATTAATTGGTTTAATTCGTTACATAAGAATATAGACAATTTATGTTTACTACTCCATGATACATTCTCATCTCTCTTACCTTTCCTGTATTTGGGGCTTTATTACAAAGAAGAAAACTACTGAGATTCAGGTGATCCAAAATCGGGCTATTAGAAATATTTTCCGTCTACCGTGGTACACTCATGTAAGGGACCTATATTCTCAGACGAAAATAATTCCATTTCAAATCCATCCAAAATTAGAGATCACTAAAACTATACTACAAATAATAAAGTCATCAACGCACTCTAATACTCGACCAATATTCAATACGGACGTACACCAACATGATACGCGCTCACAGAATAAGAAGCATTGCGTTCAACTAGATTCGGTGTAAAATCCTTACAATTTATAGCCTCTACAGAATTTAATAAACTCCCCAATGATTTAATAATGATGTCGAACCAAAAACTTCAATCTGATCAACTTAAAAGTAATTTTTACATTACATTTTTACATTTTTACATTACACATAAGCTATTTTTAGTAGTTTTCATTCATACTCGTATATGAAAATTCCATTATTAATTTCAGGTAAGGTTTTTAAATTTACAGTTTATAGACAATAATTAAGCACATTTGACAAATTAGCTTATTATTATTATTATTACTAGCTGACCCGGCAACGCTTCGCTATTGCTAAATTCGAGTACATAAATAAACCCAATATATATTAAACAAATACAATTAAAGTTCAATAACAATTTGTTTATTTATTGGATTAAATGCCATGTGTATGGATGCAAAAATGTGTGTCTATATCTTTAAAACAAAGTTTCAATCCAAGCAAACTCGCTGTGAATTATAAACTTGAATACATATTACTAATGTACTAATGTAATTGAAAAACTATTTTTTGAATATTTTATATGAAATTTAATAATCAAATAAACAATATTATATCACATTTGCAGAAAACATTCATTATATTAAAGAAACAAAACTCTTGATTTTGTTGTCCATGAAATTCACATCAGAGCCAATAAAGTAAGTTTCTACGATCGTGATTTCGGCACTGCGAGTCCGCTGGCGTGGAATAGTAATATAGATGATAATACTACAAAAGCCTCCCTTCCCGACTTCCACAACTGTATCCCTCGCCGCTCTGCGCCATTGACCTCCTGCCACTCGTTTAATGTCATCAGACCATCTTGCTTGTGATCTGCCAGAATTTGTGTAGCTGTTTCTCTTTCGCCACTCCAGGCCAGAAGATCTTATCACCCGTTGTCCTTGCTTTATGACCGATCCCATTCCATTTAAACATTAGTTATTTTACACGCTGCATCGGCAACTTTGGTCCGATCTTTGATTCATCAATTTTGGGCCCTGGAATTAAAAAAAAAAAAATTTGAATTGCCATAAGGCGGACACCGAAGAGGCAAAATTTAAATTTCCATACAATGAATGAATTACAACTGTTTTTCACTTGTTTGCTGAAGATATTCTTCATATAAAAGGCAGTTCATGCTATATGCATAATAATAATTAGGCTAATTTGTCAAATTAACTAACTAACTAACTAACCATCACGCCGTCTCCCCGAAAGTGTAAGCAGAGAGAATGGACTGTCACACTTTTACTGATGCGGCACTCCATCCTTCTCTTTTCGCCCCGCGGGAGGCGCGGTGTGATGGGTTGCGAACCTCATCGCCACCAATAGGCATCTCCCGCGCACACTTCGATCGTCCAACACCCACAAAATAAATCTAAAACAAATAATATAAAATACAATGATATAAAATAAAATAACAAAATAAAAATAATTTTACACAAAATGTTCTTTTTAGACGGTGCACATATTGTCTATTTAATTTATAATATGTTCCACGTATCCACTGTTTTTTAATTTAGCACATAATGTAATAACACATAATGTTTTTTTCGATGTTGCACATGTTGACTTGGACAATCCGGACTTTTGTGTTTATTTAATTTATGTTACACGTATCCACCATTTTTTAAATTATCTGTAATAAGGCACTTAACCAGCAAGAACTTAAAAATAATATTGAAGAAATTATTCAAATTGTTATTGGAACAAATGAAAAATTTATTTCTACACCTGTCAAAATTCTTTACAAAAACGATAAAACAAATAAAACCTTTTAATCTGATTAATTTGATTAATTTGTCAAATTAATTAAACTAATCAGATTTTAAAGGTTGGTCATGTTAGAAGTCGGAGGAATCGACATGCGTGTATGACTCGTTGTATGAATGTGGAGGAAGCTAGAGAGGTTTGCCAGGATAGAGTAGTGTTATGGTCCATTCTCTCTGCCTACCCCTGTGGGGAAACGGCGTGATAACCTGCTACTGTGAAAGCCCGAGCAACACAAAATTCAGATATGTAGGTGGCACGTTTGGAAATGTGCTTAATTATTGTCTATAAACTGTAAATTTAAAAACCTTACCTGAAATTAATAATGGAATTTTCATATATGAATGAAAACTACTAAAAGTAGCTTATGTGTAATGTAAAATGTAAAAATGTAATGTAAAAATTACTTTTAAGTTGATCAGATTGAAGTTTTTGGTTCGACATCATTATTAAATCATTAGGGAGTTTATTAAATTCTGTAGAGGCTATAAATTGTAAGGATTTTACACCGAATCTAGTTGAACCCAATGCTTCTTATTCTGTGAGCGCGTATCATGTTGGTGTACGTCCGTATTGAATATTGGTCGAGTATTAGAGTGCGTTGATGACTTTATTATTTGTAGTATAGTTTTAGTGATCTCTAATTTTGGATGGATTTGAAATGGAATTATTTTCGTCTGAGAATATAGGGCCCTTACATGAGTGTACCACGGTAGACGGAAAATATTTCTAACAGCCCGATTTTGGATCACCTGAATCTCAGTAGCTTTCTTCTTTGTAATAAAGCCCCAAATACAGGAAAGGTAAGACAGATGAGAATGTATCATGGAGTAGTAAACATAAATTGTCTATATTCTTACGCATATATCGAGGTGTGGGATCCATCCTCTGGACATGCGAACTCCAGTATCTTCTGCGTTGTTTTCCCCATCCTCTGCACATGCGCAATCCATTATCTTCTGCGTTGTCTTCCCCATCCTCAAGCAAATGAAATAACCTGAAATCAATTTAATTATCTTTGAATATTTTAAATCTCAGCATAATGTAGAATTTAATGGCCAAAAATGGAATATTACTGGACTCTTCCAACTGAGGCAGCTAATGCTGCATATAAGGATATGTTTACCTATCACAGCATTTGTTTTCAGAGAAAAACTAAAACAGCTGAAGTAACTCATAGTGTATTTGGGTATGTGTGCTGCTGGAATTACTCAGTGGAATGGAAAATAAAGACGAATTGCAACATGCAGATGCACCAATATGGCTCATTATCAAAATAATTTCAATCCCAATACAAAAATATCCCCATTAGACCAGTGGTCTCTCACAACCAGGCAATTATTTTATCAAAACTTAATATCTAATCCCAAAGATATAGATTTTCGCCCTGCCAGAACAATTTTACATTAAAATAACATTATTAAAATAGATTATACCAATTAACTAATTATTACACAACGAAACGTCATAACCTAAAATGACACGTAAGTAAAACGAATAAATTGATATTGTATATCATTAGAACTTTCTTATCGTTGCTGTGGTAATTTTAATATTTTCCTGACCAAAGTACGCGTATAAAGAACACCTTTATGTTTGAATTCATCAAATGTCATATTAATTGTATTTTAAATAACTAATTAAAATCATAATAATTAAATAACATTAATAAAATAGCGCAATACCATTCAAAATTCTGCCAGTTGTATAGCCGTTGCTCGCCCGCTACTCCAGGGTGCATGTTATCATCCGTTGTCCCTGCTATATGACCGATTCCATTCCGATCTCTGATTAATTCATATTGTTTCCTAGAAATAAAATATAAAAATATTGGAATTGGCATAAGGCGGACATCGAAGAGGCGCATATGGCAAATTTTCAATTTCCATACAATTAATGAATTCCAAGTGTTCACTAAGCAGTATATTTAATTTTGGAGACGCGTGAAACATAAATGTGGAGGAAGCTAGAGAGGTTTGCCAGGATAGAGTTGTGTGGCGGTCAATTCTCTCTGCCTACCCCTGCAGGGAAACGGCATGATGGTTTGTTTGTTTGTTTAATTTGTATAGCGCCGTTTTCGTGAATAGCTCACCTATTACATGCTGGAGATTTTAGATACATTACCTGAACGGCAAAAATAACTACCAAAAACTATGCTAATAAATGGAGTTACGATTGTGCTAAAGAAATAACAACCTTTTTACAAAAGCATTCAAATAGCGCTAAGTCCAACGATCGTGAATGGTCAGCATTACACATCAAGAAGGTCCATTCTTCAAATAATCTCCCTAATTTATAGATCTCGTAGATCCCTAGGTTATATGGCCTATCCAAACTTCATAAAACAAACACCCCCCTATCAGACCAGTGGTACATAAATTGTCTATATTATTATGTAACAAATTAAACCAATTAATCCAATGTAAACCTGTACATACCATTCCAAATTAGTTCATAAAGATAACAACATGTCTTGTGATATCATCCTCTGGACATGCACATTCCAGTATCTTCTGCGTTGTTTTCCCCATCCTCTGCACATGCGCAATCCATTATCTTCTGCGTTGTCTTCCCCATCCTTAAGCAAATGAAATAACCTGAAAACAATTTAATTATCTTTGAATATTTTAAATCTCAGCATAATGTAGAATTTAATGGAGTGGAATGGAAAAGAAAGTAGAATTGCAACATGCAGATGCACCAATATGGCTCATTAACAAAATAATTTCAATCCCAATACAAAAATATCCCCATTAGACCAGTGGTCTCTCACACCAGGCTCCTCTAGTGAATTATTTTATCAAAACTTAATATCTTTTCCCAAAGATATAGATTTTCGCCCTGCCAGAATAGTTTTACATTAAAATAACATTATTAAAATAGATTATACCAATTAAATAACTAATTATTACACTACGAAACGTCATAACCTAAAATGACACGTTAGTAAAACGAATAAATCAATTGTCTATAAACTGTAAATTTAAAAACCTTACCTGAAATTAATAATGTAATTTTCATATATGAATGAAAACTACTAAAAATAGCTTATGTGTAATGTGAAAATGAGCCGGTTCTCATTCGCCACTCCAGGGTACATCTAATTCACTGATCATCCGTTGTTTGACTGATCTAATTCCATTTTAACGAAGTTATTTTGCACGCTGCATTGGTAATTTTCGTCCCATCTCTGATCTGTTACTTTATTTTCCTAGAAATAAACGGAAAAAGTCATAAGAATTGTGTCATTCATTCATATTGTAATTCATATTGTATATCATTAGAACTTTCTTACCGTTGCTGTGGTAATGTAACAATTTCCCTGACGAAAGTATGCGTATAAAGAAAACGGCAAAATAGAATAAACTGAAAATATATTTATGAATTAGAAATTTATGATTAATGAGCAACATGGTTTTAGACCGGCACGTTCAACCAATACAAATCTTATGGTGTTCACAAACTACGTCTCAAAATCCCTGGATAAAGGTTTTCAAGTTGACTCTGCATACAGTGATTTTTCAAAAGCTTTTGACAAAGTTGATCATTCGATTCTTTTAGTAAAACTTCGTAAAATTGGTCTAAGTGACACCTTAGTCCAATTTTTTAATAGCTATCTTTCCAAAAGACAACAGTTCGTAACTTATGGACTCTTCCAATCCAGTAAGGTCTTCACACCATCTGGAGTTCCTCAGGGTTCCATCCTAGGGCCGTTATTATTTACAATTTTTATAAATGATATTACTAAAAATATCAAATATTCCAATAGTCTCTTGTTTGCCGACGATTTGAAAATTTTTCGAGAAATTAAATCTGTCGCCGATTGTTTAAAACTCCAAGATGACATACACAGTGTCTTGGAATGGAGTAAAATAAATAAATTGCATTTTAATATATCGAAGTGTTTCATCATGTCCTTTACTAGGGCTCGCACAACGATCTATCACAGTTATACAATGGATGATATACTACTGGATAGGACTGTTTCTTCGAAAGATTTGGGAGTTACATTCGATCCCAAATTATCTTTCTGTCTTCATATTACATCAGTATGTAATAGCTCCCAAAAGATTTTGGGATTTGTTCTTAGGAATGGAAAGGATTTTAAAAATTCAAAAGTCCTGAAGTTATTGTATAATTCCTTGGTAAGAAGTCGGTTGGAATTTAGTACACTGGTGTGGGCACCGCATGAAACAAAATATTGTCTATTAATCGAGAAGGTACAGAAAAAATTCTTACGATTTCTGTACCTTAAAGAGAACGGTTACTATCCCTGGCTGTACCCAACTGATTTCTTGCTGGGTATGCTGGACTACCAATCATTGGAAATTAGACGAACCATCCACCTGGGTGTTCATTTTTTTCAACTGATTCGTGGTCGAATACATAACTCTGATATTTTGAATGACTTGACTTTGTTTGTCCCCGACAATTATCTGCGACAAAGGCAACATAGATTATTTCACCTGCCACTGTGTAGAACCAATCTACCTAAGGTAATGCCCGTGGGCAGGGCAATAATCCTATTAAACCGCACCTCTTCGGATGTGGATATTTTTCACGATAGTGAGGCTACCCTCAGAAAGCATCTATCTCTTATGTATTAAATTACTATTTGCTTCTCTACTTATTGTACAAAAATGTTAATCTTTACCAAACTGTTCTCGAATATTTTTTTTTTTAATTGTCTTCTGTTTTCCTTTTTTCTGACTTACTCTTATTTGTTTTCTTGTTATATTATTTGTAAATATGTTTTTTTAAATTGTTAATTTTATTTTTGTGGTTATAAACGATTTGGATGTGTTTCTGTAATGTTTATAATTTTTTTGAATAAATTGAAATTGAATTGAAATTGAAATATTATATTATACTTACGGAAGCAAGTTTCTTCACATTCTTTTAGAGAGCCTCGACGTTACTTTTAATCCCAGAAACTTCATAACCTAAAAGTACCGAAACTTCATACCTACAAAATATTACGACGTAAATTACGTTTTGACAGGAGACCACGTGACCAATCGAACGGCTAGAATTCTAGAAAACGAATATCATTAAGTAATCACCGTCGAACGTAAGAGAAACGAATAAGTTTCAGCCACACGAAAAAATAAAATTTCGTTCATAACCTCAAAATGACGCGTAAAAATTATACTCGCCAAAATTTAGAAGCATAATTACCTGTCTGCATTAATGTACATTAAAATAACGCCAATAAAGTAGACTGTACCAATTAAACAACCAATTATTTTAGTACGTAATAAGTAAAACGTATTAAGTATTATACATCCCAAAGTAAAACGCAATATATTGGACTGTCAGAAAGAAAAACACATTGTTGCCACTACACAAAATTACATGGAGACTGAATTCTCTCCAGACCATGTCAAACGAATATAGACTCAAAAGATTGATATTCAGGTGATACGAACATTAAGGTCTATATTCGTTTGCACTACGAAATTTTTCAATTAATTGATTAATTTATAAAGTTAATTAGAGTTCGATTAATAACAAAAATATGCCTATGACGACCGCTGAATTCCACTTAGTCCATTCTCCAAATTTCAAAAGGATCAGCTCAGGAATCACCGAGAAAGAAGGAGACACACAGATGGGACATTGAGTTTTATTTATATGTAGATTATTATTATGCATATAGCATGAACTGCCTTTTATATGAAGAATATCTTCAGCAAACAAGTGAACAACAGTTGTAATTCATTCATTGTATGGAAATTTAAATTTTGCCTTATGCGCCTCTTCGGTGTCCTCCTTATGGCAATTCAATTTTTTTTTTAATTCCAGTGCGTTCCACCGACGTGTTTCTTCAAATCAGATGGTAGTCACTCGGGGCCAAGTCCGGTCCGGTAAAAAATATTTGTTAACGATGTAAATGGAACGAGAAATAGAGGTAGACCGAGGAAAACGTGGTACGATCAAATAAATCAAATATTGAATGTCGGCCATGTGAGGCGTCAGAGAAATCAACGCACGTGCATGACACGATGTATGAATGTTGAGGAAGCGAGATAAATATGTCAGGAAAGAAAAGTGTGGCAGTCGTGATGGTGGATGGAAAAGCGTGATGGTTATTTAGTCATCTAGTTAGCGTCCTGTAATTAAAAAACAAGTTTTTTCCAGATGTTTTATTCTTTTTTTTAATTAGCGACGTATTCCCTTAAACGTGGTAATATTACCACAACATTAAATATTATTTATTTTATAACGCTCTTATCAAAAATAATTTTTATTGTAGTGAAATCAAATCAAATTGGTGAATATTTCGATGGTAAATGCCAATTTGGTGAAGATCGTGTCGACGTTGTTTTTAGGATGTCATATTTTTGGCCGAATGTGGTGGTTGGTTTATATATGAATGCAGGTATTCTGTGTGGGTAGGAGTATTTTGTGTAAAAAACTACACCATATTTTCCTTAACCCAGTCTACGAGAGAAGACACCCGTGTCCATACTCCGGGGCAGACGGCGCGGGCGTAGTAATCTGTCCCCCATGACGCGATTCCCACCAAGACATCATCCACCACCAGCGGTCCGCCGACGTCGCCTCTATTCACATCATTTAGATTAGTCTTAGTAGCGCATATCATCCTCTCGGAAACCAGCCAGTCATAAGCTGAGAAAGCTGCGATACACTCTTCCTGGCTTATTATAGTCAGGGTCAGGTTATGCAAGTATTCAGTTCCGCCTTGAGACTGAAAAATAAAAGTCACAACTGTAATACAAAAAACAATACCAATGTTTTTGTTGTAACATTGTTTAAAAATATTGATATATGCTATAATTTATCCATCTCTTCTTCTTTTATTTTAATAGATCTGACGTTCTGTGACTCAGATATTATGTCTCGTCGGATGATGAGGTCCAGCTGTCCCATCGGACACGATCTCGGATAGTATTTCCAGTAATTGATCTTAGGACCTTATGAATTCTGATCTTGCTGTCGATACGCATGTGCTTGTTCTTCCAGACCAGATTCTTGAGACATCCTGACACGGCAGAGGCTTTACTGACTTGTTCTCGTACTTCGGTATAAAGGTCATTATGGCTGAAGATCTCTACTCCCAAATATCTGAATCTCATTACTTGCTCCACAGGTATATCATCAACATTTAGCTTACATCTTGTAACTAACTAACTAACTAACCATCACGCCGTCTCCCCGAAGGGGTAGGCAGAAAGAATGGACTGCCACACTTTTCTTTCCTGACATATTTCTCTCGCTTCCTCAACATTCATACATCGTGTCATGCACGCGCGTCGATTTCTCTGACTCCTCACATGGCTGATATTCAATATTTGATTTATTTATCATGCCACGTTTTCCTCGGTCTACCTCTATTTCTGGTTCCATTTACATCATTAACATATAATTTTTTTACCATTATTTCTTCATTCATTCTTTCCATATGTCCAAACCATCTTAATGATCCTTTCATTATTTTGTTCATGACACCATCATTCGCACCGCATTCACCTTTTATATTTTCATTCGAAACTCTATCATACACAGAGATCCACATATTCGTCTAAGAGATCTCATTTCTACTGCATTTTTTCTACTTTCATCCTTCTTTTGCCAGTTCCATGCTTCGCTTCCATACTTCTTGTATATTAATTAATTTATCATAATCAGAGAGAGGAAGGCAGGCTGGCGGTTTTGGAGAGGAAAATTCTGAGAAAATTTTTGGACCCATTAACCACGAAGCAGTGGTAAGATTCTATAAGTTTCAATGCCTACGGTAGGCTGGCCATGTACAAAAGAAGAATGCCAGAGGGTAGAACACTCAAATTATATCCAGATGGTTGCCGCGCGAAAAGAAACCGAGGACAGACCGAGAAAAAGATGACGGGACTGCGTGGAAGAAGACTGGGAGAAATCGGAGAGAGGTGGGAAATGGAAAGAGATGGCAAGGGGCAGAAACCAGTCTAGGATTGTTGTGGAGGAGGCCAAGTCCCACACCGGGATGTAGCGACGAGAAGTAGTAGTAGTATTAGTAAAAATCTTAAAGAAAAGAATAAATGAACTTACGCCATAAGCGTCGCCCCAACCACAGAAGGAAGCTTGGGTTCCTTCTGGAACTTCGTCTCCCAGATTAGGCAGGGCGATTACTCTGGTTGTGATGCCATCCAGGATTATTTTACGATCTAAGATTAAAAGACCAAGGTCGTAGTCATCAGTACGATAATCATATTGCGGATGGCGAAGTAATCTTAGAGCTCCGACTACCTGACCATACTTTTTAGAAACTTCGCTACCAACGTGGACTACCCGACTTTCGGAATAACTGCAAAAATAAAACAACATAAAAATTATGAAATTATAATTGCAATTACGAAGTCACAAGAAATTCATTAACTAACTAATTAACAGTGCATAATGGTGTTCTTATGCCGACCCTTATGTTTGGAATTGAAGCATGGAACTAACAAAAGAAGGATGAAACTTGAATAAATACAGTAGAAATGAGATCTCTAAGACGAATGTGTGGGGTGTAATTATGTTTATGATAGAGTGTCAAATGCAAGTAAAGTGAATGTGGTGCGAATGAAAGTGTTATGAACAAAATAATGAAAGGTGGTCATTAAGATGGTTTGGACACATGGAAAGAATGAGTGAAGACAGATTGGTTCAGAAGGTATATGTAAACGACGTAAACGGAGCTAGATATAGAGGAAGGCCGAGGAAAACGTGGCAGGATCAAATCAATCAAATATTAAATGTCGGTCACGTGAGGAATCGGAGAAATCGACGTGCGTGCATGACAAGATGTATGAATGTAGAGGAAGTAGGTCAGGACAGAACAGTGTGGCGTTCCATTCTTTCTGACTACCCCTCCGGGTAGACAGCGTGATGGTTAGTTAGTTAACTAATCAACCATCACGCAATTTTCCCGGAGGTGTGGCCAGAGAGAATGGAACGCCATACTGCTCTATCCTGACATACCTCTCGGGCTTCCTGAATATTCATACATCGTAACATGTATGCTAGTCGATTTTTCTGACATCGAATGTGGCCGCCTTTTAGAATTTGATTCACTTGGTAATGCCATGCTTTCCTTGGTCTTACACGGTTTCTCTTTCCACTCACACTGTTTGAATACATAATTTTAACAATTCTCGCTTTGTCCATTCATTCCATTTATATTGTGAAAGTTTTAACAACAAATATATAATATTATTAATATTAAAATTTAAACACGCAATACAATAAATGCACTAGTAATATACGGCTTCTGAAATCTTACAATGTTGCGTACAGAATAATTAATGACAAGACTATCTATTATTTTTTGAACAATGATAAAACTCCGTATAATGGAGTTCAAATAAATTATTCAGTAAAATCAATTAATACTTATATATCTACATAAAATAATTTGTGGGAACGACATGTTTTCCGTGTCATTGGTATGTTTATATGTCATTCTCATCAATTATTATAAAACTTTCATAAAACAGATGTATTCTTTCGTATTAATTATTAATGACATATTAAAATCATAATATAATTACTCTAGGGAATATAAAATATGAAGTAATTAAAATAACAAATTGATACCATTTACAAGTGTCCATATTGGTTGGAGTTCAAATAAATTATTTAGTAATATAAAAAATCTAAAATTTTAAGGATTAATTGTATCTCAATAGAGATAAAGATGTAAATTAATTGGAAACAGAATATGGTAGTCGAGGCGTTTACAGGACTTGTGACCTGTCATTGGTTGGGTTAAGCGATCACTTTATGTTAAACAACCATTCCGCCTTTCTTATAAGAATAAGAAGGGCGGAATGGTGAATATTGTTTAACATAAAGTGATCGCTTAATCCAACCAATGACAGGTCATAAGTCATGTAAACGCCTCGACTACCACATTCTGTTTTCAAATAATCTCTATTGAGATACAATTAATCCATAAAAAATGATTAACCCGCAATGGGTAAAAATCCAGTATTTGTCTACAAGTATTTGTATACAAAAAAAACATTTCTTCAAAATTTTTATTTTATTAATAATTTTTATGCAGTAAAAAGCTAATTTTTCTCATTCGGGTTTATTTTTCTCGACGTGAACGTCCGGTAGAAGATACGTTTGCCATCGAAATCGGCTAGAAGCATAAGAGGTTTTAATAAACATTCGAGTATATGAACAAAATGAACCTAGATATCTTAGTTTAAGAGCATGTAACAATAAATTATTAATACCCCTTCGATACAAAGAAATTAAATGATTAAAAAATTAATACAATGGAAGTAAACTTAAAACTTTACGTGGTATCTATACAGCTAAGTGCGCTGATTACTATAGATTCAGAAAGAATAGCTCCTCCACAAACATGAAACCAATCGTCGTAGATCTGGGCCTGATATGGGAAATCCTCAATTCTAGATAAATCTCCTCCGAGGATCTTTCCACCTTTGCTAGGTTGGTGGACCTGCGGAAGAACCAATCCACCTATAAAAAGGAGAAAAAATAAATTATATCACCCTTCTTCTTCTTTGTCAGCCTTTATCGGTCCACTGGACATAGGCCTCTTCCCTTCCCTTCCACTCGTCTCTATCTCCTGCCAGCCGCAGCCACATTTCCCCCCCCACGGCAGAAATGTCGTCGGCCCACCTTTTTTGCGGCCTGCCGACGCTTCTCCTATTCTCCCATGATCTCCACCTTATTATTTTCTGGGTCCATCTATCCTCACTCTGTCTCGCGACATGACCCCCCATTACCACTTCAGTCTCGCTTGTCGTTCCATGATGTCCGTTGTTTTTGTTCGGCGTCTAATCTCCTCATTTCTGATTTTATCTCGGAGACTGGCGCCGAGCCTTTCCATGGAATGCTGCGTGACTCTTAATCTCTATACATTTCTCTTGGTGAGGGTCATAGTTTCCATCCCATAAGTCATCACCGGCATTTCCATCACATTTGAGTCATCTTAGATTTGCGGACAACATTGTGGTCATTAGTGAGGTAAGAGACGAACTGACTCAAATGATTGAAGAGTTGCAGGAAGCATTAAATGAAACCAGATTAGAAATGAATATAGGAAAAACAAAGATTTTAAGTCATGAAAATAAAAACTTCACTATCCGCAACAGCACCATAGAAAGAGTCAGCGAATACAAATACCTGGGACACAAGATTAAATTAGGAAAAGAAAACCGGAGAGCGGAAATATCGAGGCGAATAGGGTTGAGCTGGGCAGCTTTCGGCAAACTAAAACACATCTTTGAAAACAAGGAAACTCCAATATGTCTAAAGAGAAAAGTATATGATTCATGCATATCACCCTATTTGTAAAATAATAAAGGTCTCATATTTGGGTCATGTGCCAAGGGGAGAAAAATACCACATCCTTCGACTGATATTAATGAGTAAATTGGGCGGACGTCGGGGAGTTGGCAGAAGGCAGTTATCCTGGCTGCGGATCATAAAATAATGGATGGGAATGACCAGAATTCAGAACCTGTTCCAAGTGGCGCAGGACAGAGATGCCTTTGCTGTAGTGATCGCTAACGTTGGGGGGACCTGAGACGGCACCGAAAGAAGATATGTATAATAATTAAACAAAACAATATTTTATTAGAATTTTTTTCATAACTACTTCTACTTTTTGTCTATATTTCGACATCGACCGGTTTCGCCAGGCTAGTTGGCATCAACAACCTTGAACCAATCTATCGATTCTAACTAGCCTGGCGAAACCTGCCGTTGTAGAAATAAAAACAAAATTGAAAATAGCTATGAAAGAATATCATTAAATTTTAAAGATTATCAATAGATTTTACTGAAATCTCTTGATAGATGTTAATTTTAAATAATAATTAAATAAAACCATATTTTTTTTAACTACTTTCACTTTTGTCTTTATTTCGACAGCGACCGGTTTCGCCATGCTCGCTGGCATCGAAAGACTGGTGACCACCAGCGAGCCTGGCGAAACCGGTCGCAGTCGAAATAAAGACAAAAGAGAAAGTAGTTATTAAACATCGTTTTATTTAATTATTATTTATCATTAGATTTAATTGTTATTTAACATTCACAAGATTTTGTTATTATGTATTTATTTAGGTTGAATAGATACTGCACGTATTTATTAATATTTCTAAACAATCTCAATATTCACCAATTATTTTAAATTATATAAATAATACAAAACCGAAGTCTTCCCGAAGGTGTAAAAGGAAATAATAAACCGCCACACTGTTCATTCCTGACAAACTCCTCTCGATTCCTCAACTTTCATACATCATCATGCATGTACGTCAATTTCTTCGACTCCTCTTGTGGCCGACATTCAATATTTGATTCATTTGATCGTGTCACGTTTCCTTCGGCCAACCTCTATTTCTAGTTCCGTTTACATCGTTAACACATACTTTCTTTATAATTATTTTTCATTTATACATTCCATGTATCCAAATCATCTTAACGATAACTTCATTACTTTGTTCATTTCACATTAATTTCACTGCATTCACTTATTATATTTTCATTCGACACTCTAACATACGCATTTTCTAAGTATTCGTCTGAGATCTCATTTTAATTGCATTTATTCTACTTTCATTATTCTTTTGCCAATACCATGTTTCACTTTCATACAAGCTCTCTCTGCATTTAAGGTTAAACAATAATTTATTACATAATTGGACTAAGCTGGACTAAGCTGGGCAGCTTTCGGAAACCTGAGCTACATTATTAGAAACCGGAAAATACCGATCAACCTGAAACGAAAAGTCTATGAAGCCTGCGTTCTGCCAGTTGGTACTTATGGTCTTGAAACTGTTACATTGTCCAAACAAAGTGCCGAGAAACTACGAGTGACCCAAAGAGCCATGGAAAGAGCCATATTAGGAATAAGTATTAGAGACAGAGTCGGAAACAATACGGTGAAAGAAAAAACAAAGGTCACTGACATCATCCGCCGGGTGGCGACTCTAAAATGGCAGTAGGTAGGTCACGTAGCCAGAAGCTCAGATGAAAAGTGGACAAGAATACTGCTGACTTGGAGACCGTGGACGGCGAAGAGAAGTGCAGGGTAACCGCAACTACGGTGCAAGGATGATCTAAACAGTCAGAATAATCTGACACGTCGGAATAACCTGGATGCAGTCTGCACAGGACAGAATGACATGGAAGCAAATGGAGGAGGCATTTGTCCAGGAGTGGACGGGAATAGGCTGAGGAAGAAGAGAAGAAGAAGTACAAAAAACAGTTTTACCTAACGTGGAAACAATCAGAGACACTAATATCAACAAGCGAATCATGTTGGGTAATATGACTATGAAAAACTAAATCAATAATTCATATATATATATAATATTTTTTACAATTATCTATAATATATGATCACATATTGAAAGATATAAATACATCATAAAATCAGATTATATTGAATTCAAAGTTACAATTGTGTATTGAGTAGATTTCAAAATAATTTTAAAATAAATTAGTTTAAAAAATATTTATATTTCTCAATAATACAATATTTAATTAATCGAATCTGAATCGAACCCGGAACCTTCAGGGTGGCAGTCAATGCACTCACCACTCGGCCACAAAGGTCGTCAATTATTATGAATATATAAAGTTTATGAAATAAACGTCAGAAACAACAAATTAAAATGAAATATAATTTTATCTGATGAATGTGAAGGTACAGAAAATGTTTTGACGTTTCCATTACCTCAAAAAAAATCGATTTTAACCTTTGGTCGTAGCTAAACATCGTAAAATAATACTTTCATCTTGCTTGGTTCAAATGAAGACTACAGGGGAAAAACAAGGAATGTCAGTTAAAATTCGAAATAAATGTAATAATGCCATCTAGCGGCATTTGTACGTATCTATCCACAGTAAAATTTTCATATTCAATAATCATGTGTGTCATCGACTATGGCCAGATAATCGATTGCTAATTGCTAAGAAATATATTGACTTTGATTAGCTTTATTCTCAATTTATTCAAATTAACCTTCTACTGACATTTCTTGTTTTTCCCCTGTAGTCTTCAAATGTTTTATACATTTTTTATTTGATGACCTTTTTACCAATCTTCGCATCGTTTGATTCACGCTATAATGATTTCAAAATATAAATAACAATAATAATACAAATACCTAATATTTAATTTTTGTAATTAATGAATAAATGACGTATTTGACTTTTTATTTATAAAAAAATATCTAATCACTTAAAACATCTAGAAAACAATTTATACGTAATCAGTGATGTACGTAATTTGATTTAATTAGTAAATATAAATTGAACATTGAAATCGTTGTTTACATCACTATCGTTGTTAATTGCATCTTATCTCTTAT
>JAHDVF020001340.1:0-134270 GCA_022606425.2 Lepidostoma basale | reverse complement strand
ACAACCATCAAAAAAAGATGTATATTTCGTGATTGTATGTTTTCGAAAATAAGTTAAATAAAAAAAGTTGTATTACATGTGTCATTTGCTATATTTTTGAAAATTTTAATCTCAGTATTCTTGCCACATTTATTTGTGTCAATGTCAAACTAGTTTTGTAGGGATGCCCTGAAATATGCTATCATTTATATTTTTTTGCCACTGGTGTGCACGGTTTAGCTGACTTTTTATCATTTCCAGGGGTGCCAAAGGTGCTATTATATTATTGACCTTCTTTGCCCCCTGATTATATCTTAGTCAGGAGATATACATAGATCAGTTGATCTATTGTTTTCGAAATTTGCCTTCTCTTACGATGCGGAAGACTAGCTATCTCTCTAACTTTTGGATGCCCTTCCATGTGGACCTTGGCCTACGGTTATCCCATTCGCAGCAGTGTGTACGATTATGTTATCATCCATGCATATACCATAGTATCCATTCATATACCATCCTGATATAGTAAAATGTTTTGTATAATATACATATTTAGAATTCAGTCTAACTACATCTTTCGTTTTCCAAAAATATAATACTTCTGATATTGGAATTAGAGAAAAAAAATTCAAGCGACTGATCTTATTTACGTACAAACAATCTACGTTTATTTGCAGACAAAGTTGATTTGAAAATGTTAGTTTCACATTGCTTAACATTTTAATTTAAGTTTTTTTCTTTAAAATAGTAAAAATAACTTCTTCTGAGTTTTCCGTATTCATATTTCTCGTGTTTAATAAAATGGCCTACTTTATTCATAACATGCTGAGAGTAAAAACGTAAATCATTATAAAATATTCTTGAGACTTGTTGCGTATTTCCAGTGAGTATCTCCCGATAGACACGGTTGATCGGTGTTGTATTTTTTGCCGCCATCGCAAAGACCATAAATAACCCTCCGCCGTAGATACGAAATGGTTTTTCTTCCATCCCCTAAATGTTTTTGCACCCCAACTTCCCAATGGGCTGAACGGAGTGTTTTTTAATCCCCGACAAGAACAAATCGTCGGACACCCCAACCACTGAAAACTGGCTAGAAAACAAGGGTACAATAAGCGTATTGACAACTGTGTACTTCTTTGTTGTAGACGCCGATTAACACAAAGCAAACTACATTTTTTGCTAGAAATACTAATGGTACGTGTCAGATTCAATTAATATTTTTAAATTAAAACCTATTTTATTTATTTGTATAAGTTAATTTTTAATAATTCTTTCCTGTGTGCAAACATAATTGATACATATATTACAAAAAATTGTCATGCATGATCACAAATAACAAAGGTGGAATGGGGAATGTTGTAATTACATAAAGCGTGCGCTTAACCCAACCAATGACAGGTCATAAGTCCTGTAAACACCTTGATCATCCATGTTCAGTTTCCAGTTTACGTATTCGTCTCTATTGAGATACAATTAAAATTAAAAAAAAAGATACATATATTATTGGATTGAAATATTTACCATGAAAACTTTGCATTCCACAAATAAGATGAAACTAAAAATCATACACACAAATGATTTATTAAACTGACTTCGAAAAATTGAAAAGGAAACTTGAAAAATGTTGATAAGACCAAGATAAAATTGTCAACCATAATTATATTAAAACATTATTTGTTATCTAAATTAAACTTGATATGAATATGTATATAATATGTTGGGCAATAATGTTTTTTTCCCGCTTCTTGTTATTTCAATATTGAATTAGTTTCATGTATTCTATGCGTATGAAACGTGATATCCCATAATAAATATGTGTAAGAAATTTCCTATTAGAAAGCGGAATTGCGAATTTGTGTTTCTAGATAAATTCTGAAGACGTTGGAATAGGATACTGGTTCCGCGGCATCTGCGTCTCGTATAATTTATCATAGTGAAAAACTACCTAATGGATTGGGATGTTACGGGGCACGCGCCACCCCCAAGATCAGGGCGGGCTATTCTAGTGTAAATAGTGCTTTTCCCGGCCTAAAGATACATTGATTTTCGTTTCCCCTCATTCATTATTTATGGCTGATGTTATTGTTCTTACACCTTGTACATACATTTGTTTCTCTTTAACCTTAATAAAAATCCTAATTTACGAATGTCGTATTTTAATTGGCGCTTAAATAATTTGTTTAAATATTTTCGAAACAATCAGGATTGAATCGATATGAGACGTTAACTATATGACTCTTCATTGTGTTGTAAGTTAAAAATTAACATAAAACTCTTGTTTAGGGCTAATTACTATAATTTATTGTTTCCTGAACAACGATGTAAAACTCTACATTCAAAATTATATATTTTAAAAAATAAGATGACTGAAATTTTAAAGTGTAGTTAAGATATCGTAATTTACTACGTAACTCAGTTTGAATTTCTAATAATCGCTTATATTTATCAAATCTAGTACAAACAAAATGAAAATAAAAATCTATCACACGTGCACTCGAAGTAAACTTTTTGAGTGATAAAGTTTACTAACCATGTTGTCTCATGGATCAACATACCTTATATATACTTTTCTTGCTTTTTTATCATCCATTCATCGTGTCACATATGCCAGTCGATTCCTATGACTTCTCACGTGACCGTAATTTAATATTTGATTAAATTGATATTGCCACGTTTTCCCCGGTCTTCCTTTTTTTCGTGTTCCGTTTACATCATTAACATATACTTTCATTATTGTCATTTCTTCGTTCACTTTTTCCATGTATCAACACTGTCTAAATAAAGACAAAAGTGGAAGTAGTTAAAAAACATCGTTTTATTTCATTATTATTTAAAATTAACTTCCATCAAGAGATTTCAGTAAAATCATTTGATTATCTTAAGGTACCTTTAATTGTTTTGTTATAACACTTTCATTTGCTCAGCATTTCAAAAGATATAATCCCTTATACAACACGTTCGAGAATAAAATTTAAATATCATTTTATATATAAAGAACAAGTAACAAATTTATTTGCTTTCTACATTGTTACTAACTACTTTATTACACTTTAGATTGAAACTCAAAACGCACCATTTCAAATTATCCTTTCCTGATAGAAATGTTGATCGACTGCCTCACGTGCAGCCCTCATACTAAATATTGTTATTTTTTAACTAGTATATAAAACGGAGCATTATCTACAGCGCTCTTGAGATGAGTAATTCAGAAAAATTTCGTACCGAAAATTATCCAATATATTATTATTATTACTATCCAAAAAAAAATTATTAACAATTAAACTGAATACTTTAATACGATTTATTCACGCAGAACGAAGCAAAAGTCGCGAATGTCTTACGCGGATGCTCGTATTCAAATCTGCATTATTTACATCAGTTCTGCTCCCCTTTCAACTTGTTGATATATTCCTTCCTCCTCTGCATTTCCATTTTCTTCACTTAGGATTTATCCCCGCCCCTTGTGGGACGGAGCTATCTTGATGGATTCATTGAATAATAAGGGCATTTGTTAGCCGCCCCCGCTGATACATGCCCTTGGGTCCGTTTTTTCGGAAACGGCAAAGAAATTATTAAAAACTTTTTCGATGTAAGATAATTTTTCATTGAGATTTCAATTCATTTCTGTTTGAAACGCTATAAAATACCGGGCTGACGTTAAATAAATTGAATTTTTAGCCTATACGAGTTTTTTTAACGTTTAGACCAAGGCCTCCGGTAATGGAGAACAGGCTATGTATAATATTACATAGTATTGTTCGATTATACTTTTTTTGAGATCTTGGGAAAATCCGTGTAACTCGTCGATCTCGTCCGACGTTTTGGAAATCGTTGCGGTCTCCAGCTTCAGAGTGAAACTGTAAAAATCTACGCAATAATTTGATTATACTTTCGTTATGTTCGTTTAAGATGAAAATTACATTCAATCTAGCGCGTTTTTTCATTTTCAATTTAAAAATATTTTATCGTTATATGGATGAATTACTATTAAAGGCATACGAGTATATACACACAGTACAGTACGTCAAAGTAAAAAAAGTAAGTAATTCATGTATATAAAAAAAACATTAAATGAAAAATCTTACAATGTAATTTGAAAAAGTCAACAAAATATAAATGTAAAAGCATAAATAATCTATTTATTGTATTATTTGTCATATGTTTTTCTACTTCACGAAAAATAATTAACTGAAATTTGTTTAGATCTCGTTATTGACATATTAAATAAGTCGAGGACATCTTTATAAGTTTATAGACAGAAGATCCAAGTTTTGTTCAAAAAGTGATACTTAAAAAGTTTTAAAGATAAATTAGTAGAATAGCGTTTACTTCTTCTTCTTCCTGTGCCGTGTCAGGTCCCCCCGACGTTGGCGATCACTCCGGCGAAAACCTCCCTGTCCTGCGCTGCCCGAAACAGGTCATCCACCGTCCTCATTCCGGTCCACTCTCTAATGTTGCGCAGCCAGGACATCTGTTTTCTGCCAACTCCCCGTCTTCCCTCTATCTTGCCCTCCAATATAAGTCGAGGAGGCGGGAGGAGCGTTTACTAAAGGATTTAAAAAATTCGTATTAACTGTACAATTTGTATGTTTCGGATGGTTTTTTATTTCAACTAGAGAAAAAAATTAAAGATATTTAAGTCATAACATCTGTCAGATCATGTTAACAATTTTATAATATTTTTCAAAAAATGTATTATATCTTTATAATATGTATTACTGAAGATGGACAGTTTGACAAAATTTTATTTAAATTTCATAAAATTGTCGCGATAGCTATTTCCCCAATCAATATTGACATCACCAAGTGTTACAAACACCTAGTTAGATTGGTTTGCGAACAGCTGTTGCTAAAATTTCTTAAAATTTAAATAAATATTTTTTTGTTATTTTTAGCGTGTTCCAAGTTTTAACTAACAGTTAGTTAAATATCTAATAGCTTATTATTATGTAAAAAAAAAAACTGATCGTGTTTAAAATTAAAAATTCCTGAGTAAAGAGAAACATGTCATTCCCATAAAATATTCGTAAACTTCTATAAATATGGAATTTTTATTCGTATTATATATGATATATTATAAAATTAATATGGAGTTTTACATCACGGTTAAAAAATATGTTAGTGTTGCGTGAAAGACCAGAAAGAAAAGATTTTTTTTTTTTTTAAAAGAGTAACACCAAAGATTTGTATCAATGATATTAGAATTTATTTTACAAACTTCAATGTGAGCAGAAAATAGCTCATTATTGTGAAGAAGATTCGCTCTTGTATTGTGTTATTTGTTATATTATTTCGTCAAAGCAAATATTTCCGTTAGACAGGCGCGGGTATCTGTCTGCTTCACCTCGCGTGGGTGACGGGGACCAAAATAAGATTAGCCAAAAAGAAAACTTCTCGACTCTTAATACAATTTCCGCAATTAACTCGCCCCCACCCCCACCACTCCGGCCACCCTCTCTCAACTGTGAATACACCGCGGAAGACACGTCCAAGAGAAATATTATTATAGAAATAGGAAAACAAATTGTTACCCCTGACACTAATTTAATTTGAAGTGTTTCTTTGACAAGTTCAGGACTCTGCTTCAAGCAAAGTTGATTCTTGTTTGTCATAAAAACACACGTATTTTCGCTGTTTATTTTAATTTACATTTGTTTTTTTACATTTCCTGAAATATTTTCGTATTTAATATTGTAAAAGAGTAACCAAGTAGTCGTATGTTCACTAATTGAACTATACAATTAGAACATTTTGAATGTATACCAATAACTAGGCGAATACTGGATTTTACCCATTGCGGGTTATCATTTTTTTAAAGGATTAATTGTATCTCAATAGAAACGAAGATGCAAATTGGAAACAGAATATGGTGGTCGAGGCGTCGAGGGAGAGACATCTCCAGGCGTAATCTAGCAATGTATGTTAATGGCGGTAGTCTTTCACATTGCGTTAATAAAGATCTTCTGCTTAGTGCTTAATCCAATCTTAATAGATGGCGCTAGTGTAGATTGAACTAAAAAATGTGAAATATTCTCCTACATTGTAGCATACTCGTATATACATCTTCCAAAAATTTGTCAGATGTGGTGGTCGTAAGAAGGGCGGAATAGGGAATGTTGTATTACATAAAGCGTGCGCTTAACCCAACCAATGACAGGTCATAAGTCCTGTAAACGCCTCGACCGCCATATTCTGTTTCCAATTTGCATATTCTTCTCTATTGAGATACAATTAGTCCTTAAATAAGCAATTAGACCTATTTAATGTTTCTTTTCAGAATAATATTATCTTTTTATTTTAATGAAAAAAATATTGGTAATTTTAAATTCCTCAATATTTGATAAACGCAACACATTTTATTATTCATTATTTCTTGAAAAATTCTCTTTAACCTTTTGTTTTATAGAAGTTTTATTTTATTGTAAGGAAATGACATATTTCGCTTTGTTGAGGCATTATCAAATGTGGATCGACGTTTGATAAACCACATGTCATTTCTATTCAATATAATAAAACTCCCATAATACAGACGATTTCATTCAAATTTTTATGTTCCTTTCTTATTGAAATTGTACTGAATACAACACATATGTCCTACTCCTTTTTTATCTAAGCAGTATGACCTGTTTGTGACGGTGAGATATCCTGGGATTATGACGTTCATCTATCTCTCTAATCAATGAAAATAGAATTTATATATAATCCACAATGCGACAAGAAATAAAAACTCAAAATAGCATCATCATGTCTAGGATCCTGTCTAGGATTGAACCTTAATCCCACGCATCGGGAGCCCAACGTTTTGTTTCCTAGACCACCAACAGGAGGATTCATGTGATGAAATCAAACACATAACTAGATTAAATCATTATTACTACTTTTAATACAATTGCAATACTCCCATGTGGACAATTCAATTCTGTGTTTAGTTATAACCAACGGATACACCGTTAAACAAAGCTCATTAATATTGCTTTGCTTAAAACGGGAAAAAACAGATAATTCAAATGTTTTATTTTTAACGCTTTAAGCATTTTGCGGAAAAACTACGGTTTTTCTATTAATTTTATCCAAGTAATAAGCTTACTTCAACCTGTTTACGTTGTTAAAGTTTTCAAGCTTTTACTACGCGAGCTTTTTGCTGCTTTCACAGAGCCATTGCGAAAGCACAATAAGCTAATTTCACCAATTTTCACCACACCTTGCGTACCTCAGTAATGTGTTTCGCTAGCGCCCGGTACGCGGGAACGGGTTCACATAACCTAGCTTTTCTCATTATAAGATTCTGTACCCGGCTAGGAATTTATTATTAAATTTTAACTCAACGCTCCCGCCCAATGACTATATACTCGTAAATGCAAACACGTTTATATTATAAATTGAGACGCATCGGAATTGATTACGAAATTAAAATTCTGCACCATCCAAGAAGTTAATTAATTCTGTCCTTTACATAAATACATTAATTAAGTATCAGTGGTGGGGTTTTAGTAATTATTTGTCAATTCGTGAAATTGTTTCATTTAAATAACAAATTCTTCTTAAAAAAAAATATTCACTCACAAGGTGACTTATTCTAGTTTTTATCATATTTTTAAGCAATTTGTCAATGATTTGTGTTAAATTATTTTTATTGTGTTATTTTATTTTATATCATTGTATTTTATATTATTTGTTTTAGATTTATTTTGTGGATGTTTTAAGATCGAATTGTGTGCGGGAGATGCGTATTGGTGGCGATGAGGTTCGCAACCCATCACACCGCGTCTCCCGCGGGGCGAAAGGGAAGGATGGAGTGCCGCATCGGTTAAAGTGTGACAGTCCATTCTTTCTGCCTACCCTTTCGGGGAGACGGCGTGATGTTTAGTTAGTTAGTTAGTTTTGTCAATGATAATATCTTAGTAAATGTTGTTAATAAATTTTATGGATAAACTTAAGGCGTCAACGCTGTAGAATGTCATAATGAAAATTGTAATAAATTAAAACACATTTTTTCTACTATTTTTTTCGAAGCATTTCAAAAACATTACACGTACGCCTTCGGGAGAAATATAATTTATATCGAAAGTGGGAAAAACGGTGTATTGATTCGTTAAAATTTGTTAATACTAAAAAAATAAAAACTTTTTAATACGCCTACATTTAGTTCATTTGTTTCATTTATTAAAAACGTACATTTATTGAATTAAGCGTATTTAATTAATTCCACAACCCACCACTGTCGGATAAATACCGTTTTAATTAAAATGAAGAGAATCAATTATCGTTTCGAATTTCATGAAAACACTATTAATAAAACACTTTTGTATCTATAGGCACCAATTTTAATTAATTCGGTTGACAAATAGACATGTTCTCGAATTGAATTGAATTTTGATACCGCCAAACAAATTAACTGTATTTCTTTGATAAGGAAAAATATGCAATAGATAATTTGTAACTCTTATACACATAAAAAAAAATATGAACAGATTTTTGTATAAAATCTCCAGTCACCAGTAAGGTCACCAAAGAAGGGGCGAGAAAAGCAATTGAAGATCCGTCCTCAATCGCTCGATAGAAACAAGACAATGATTATAATTGATACTCGTATATTGTATAAGCAATTGAAATTCACTCTGAGTTCTTCATACATACTATGTTTAATATATGTAATATAACATGTTTTATGGATGAAAACTCTTGTAGGTACCACATATAATTCCAATTAACAAAACTTTTCGTAATTTTCGAAAAACAAATAAAATATTTCGATAATCATGTTTAATTTTATACGTGGCAATTTCCAAATTGACGATTTTTTATGAATTTAAACATTATTTATCCTCTTCTGAGTTTATTTTTCTCGGCATGTTTAGAAGGTTATCAAATGTGTTTCGAGCTCCATCATCGGGAAAGCGTATAGTAGAAGTTGTTATCCTGATAATTAAGGTATAAAACGTCGAAAAATTTCAAAAAAAAAATTACAAAAAATAAACAGAAATTAATAATAAAAGTTTATGTGGAATTTGGCAAAAATTTCATTAAAAATAAATCATTGAAAAAAATGTATCCATGATAGAGATTGGTATAATGCCGCATATGACAGATTCTGATATGTTGTATTCATCGAACATCGGATCGATAAATTAATATATCACATGATATACATGCAGGCGCTCACGCCTCCTTCAATTATACCATGTAGTACATAATAGAGTTCTAGTGCCCTACCTTATGTATGGAAGTGAAGCTTAGAACTAGCAAACGAATAATGAAAGTAGGAAATATGGCGTAGAAATAAGTGTGTGGGAAAACGATATATAATAGACTACCGAATGATGAAAAAAGGAAGAAATGTAAGGCAGATGATTGCGTCAGAAATAAAATTACTAAGGATACCTGAGATAGTTTGGACATTTGGAAAATATGGACGAGAGAATAATGGTTCAAATGTAGTGTGGGCAGAAAAAGATGCCATGGAAGACAAGAAAAGCATGGCATGACCTAATAAATCATGTAATAAAAGACGGCCACTATATATTACTATGATATATTACTATGGTATGTATGCGTGTAGAAAATTCTAAAAAGGTATGTCGAGACAAAGCAGAATGTGGTGATGATGATGATGATGATGATTTGTATAGCGTCATTTTTGTGAGAGATCCATTTCAAGGGCGCTCAACGTCCGGAAAGCTTCTCTTAAAAAGAAATGTTTTAAGAGAGCTTCTGAACACTCCTTCGTCATGGGTTCATTCTCTCCGCCTACCCCTTCGTGGAAAGAGCGTGATGATCAGTTAGTTTGTTAGTTATTTTATTTAAATCTTAACTTGCGTTATACAAAAAAAACACAATGTTAACACCAAACTTGTTGCCGTTTTGGTATATTTATTTCAATTAATTTCTCTGCTCAAAACCACTGTTTCTTTGTGCTACACAAAGCGACATAAATATTTCCGCCATTGTTTAATATAATACATCAAAAATCCTGCCCCTACAAGGCTCACCGTGTTTTTTTATTTCTTTTTAGACAAACAAGGTTGGAAATAACAGATTCTTTTTTTCGGAGTACTTGAGTTATAAAGGAATGTTCTCACAATGGAAGAGATTAAAATCATTAAGTCGTTCCATTATTTCCTCACCGCTAGATAATAATGTAAAAATAACAAGATTTTCTAACTGTTAATGAAAAAACTTTGTTTTTACATCACAATTGTATTTTATTTTACGACAGCTGTTTCATCAACCAATGTTGACATCATCAGGTTTTAAAATATGTCAACATTGGTTGATGAAACAGCTGTCGTAAAATAAAGTACAATTGTGATCGAAGTATCATAGTGTTTCGGCCAAAACAATGGACTATTTAACAAGATTTTCGTTTATTTTTTGTAAACAATGATGTCAAACTGTATTAAATAAATAAAATTAATGAAAACGCATGTTTTCTAAAAAAATATATATATATATATATATATTAGGGTGTCCCTTATTTTTCAAAGTTTTAATTTTACAATGCATAGGCTATTGTTTTATTCATTTGGGCCTAAAACATCCGAAAACAATTTTTTTCCTTATTCGGAACAGTGTAACCCGTGCCGACTTGCGCGCAAAGATGTCCCATACAAATTGCGTCACAGAAGCGGCGCGTTGTCGTTGTTATTAACATTTTGTCTCGGCTTGCGGGTAGTAAGTACAGATTGTTTTATATTTCGAAGATGTCAGTGGAACTAAGAAGCAATTAAAAAAGTATTTTCTTGGTTGGTGAAGTAAATCACCAAATTACAGGTGTAAACTACCATCTAATCCTCAAGTTTTCGCAGTTATATTTTTCAACATACGTGAAGTTAATTTGACTGTTAATGAAAGCCCAAATCTTGTCATTCTCAAGTGCAATATATTCTGAAAAAAAGCTAGAATACCTACCAGAGCTGTTCTTAATTATATTAAGAAGTTATTGGATCTTTATCAGGTCTGACGAGAACTGCAAAAAATAGCATGAAGATTCAGGACTAACATAGGCGCTGCGAAGAGAACTTTCAACTTGAATTAGATAATTTATTCGATATCGCACACGCCGATGCTCTTGAATGTGCTGTGAAACGACATCATCTTATACCAGGATGCTTGAACGGAGCATGTGTGCAAAAACTAGAAAGAGATTTGTTACTCTTTGCTTGCCGCCATCATATTTACGAACTGATGCTCAAAAATGCGTTTGAATTGCAAAATCGATTGTACGAGATGATTATAACAAACTCATTGAGCTTGCTATTGTTTTTCTGGGTAGAGGCAATGAAAATAAAATAAAAATCAGACCTGCTGGTCCAATGCATCAAGCACGATGGATGGCAAGAGCTATTTACTCCTTAAACATACGTTTGATGCAGTCCCAGTTTAAAATATGCGCTAAGGACAAACAAGCTTTACGAGAGTTTGTTTATTTATTGTGGCAGTTTATGTAAAGCCCTGGCTTGAATATGATTTGGCGATAAAAGCTCCAAATCAAGATTTTTGGTTTTTTAAAGACCTTAAAAGATTACGAAGAAGTTGAAAATTTCCAAAGCGGCTTTAAACAAGTTCAGTCAACATTTGTGGTACTTGTCAGAGGAAATAGCCGTCCTTTTAATTTTTTATGACAACGTTGATGAGCAGACCAAAGGAAACATTGTAGAAAACTTACAAAAATAAAGTTTTGGTGATTCGGGAAAGAGATATGTTCCATAGAAGGAACAGATGTCTGGCTCTCTATATGGTACGTAAGTAGTGTTTAATCTGGTATTAAATTTAGAATTGTTTTGGTTCATTTATAGGTACTACAAGTATTTATTATCTTGTTTTATGGAAATCTTTGAGTGATTTTGTTTCTGTCAAGAGTAAAGATTTATTTTCACTACCGAAACTTGATAGTAGTTTCCTTCAAGAAATTGTATCTTCATAGAATGACAGCGCGGCGATTGTGGAAGCTAAAAATAAGGTCACTCGCTCAAAAGCAGTCAATGACACAGCTGAAACAGCTGTTAATCTAATGACAGACTTTCGTTTAACTACCGCAGACGAACCACATAAGCAGTTCATATTATGTTGTGTGCAAGAACATAGAAAAATTTACAAGAACATAGTAAAAAAAGAGACTTTGAAGAGGAAATATTCAAGTAATCAAATATAAATTAGGATCTTTTTTGATAATTACAAGAGAAGCATTATATAAATATTTGTTTACATCAATATTTATATAACATAATGGTTTTAAGTGATCATCTACAACTACATTTGAGAGACACTTAAAGCAGCTATTTTCTAAAACTTTGAGGGCAAGTCGGCACGGGTTAGAATTAACGTAGGAAGTCGAAATTCTGTATTTGAGTAACTAATAGACTATTAAACACAATTAGGGGGTATGCGTTTCAATAGTCCAAATTTTTTTTTTGGCCCATATAAGGAACGCCCTAATATATATATATTATATAAGGCAATGATATATTTCGATATCAAAAATATTCATTGTAAATATCAATTTATTAAAGTGTTCTAGACATCAAAGGTTTTTTTTCATCGAGTTACTTAGACAACATGATTTAAAAGTATGAACTATCGACATTAAATGAATTATTCGGTGATTTTTCATTAAGTCTTCTTCTTGTACCATATTAGGTTTTTCCGATTTTAGAAGTAGTTTATTTTCGTAAAACTTTATTTAAAAAGATATATTGACAGCTGTCAAAATTCATTTTAGTGATTTTTTTTACCTTAATTTGCATTTGTTCCAATGTCAATTAGAATAATTTCTTTGATAACATTTCGAAGTTCTTGCTGGAGTTTGATTGTTTTAAGTGCCTAATTACAGTTAATTTAAAAAAGCGGTGGATGTGTGGAATATAAATTAAATAAACACATCGCCCAGCTGACATGTGTACCATAAAAAATAACATTTATTGTTATTTTTATGCCGTTTTTTTTATTTTATTTTATGTCATTGTAGTTTATATTTATTTTGTTTTAGATTTATTTTGTGGGTGTTGGACGATCGAAGTGCGCGCGGGAGATGCCTATTGGTGGCGATGAGGTTCGCAACCCATCACACCGCGTCTCCCGCAGGGGCGAAAAGAGAAGGATAGAGTGCCGTATCGATTAATGTGTGGCAGTCCATTCTTTCTGCCTACCCCTTCAAGGAGACGGCGTGATGGTTAGTTAGTTAGTTAGTTATTGAAATTTTCATAAACACATTTTGAAACGCATATGCCCTTCCGCAGTGTTGAAATTTAAATATAGGATTTTGATCTTGTGAACAAACGGTTTTTTCAGAAGTTATTCAAATATTAATATTTTTAAGTCTAATGAATACAACACTTCTGGATTTGTGTGCTAAATACAAAATATAAAAATGCAATAATAATCACGCATTCAATCAAAACTCCTGATATTGTATTAAAACTATATTTTAATTATATTTAAAGAAAAAAACTCTATAATTATAACGCTTTATCCTCTTGTGTATTATGCCGAGAAATAAATAAATAAAAATACCCTTTTGTCTTTGAAATCAATAATTTAACTAAGAAAACGCCTTCCGCATTATCTGAAATTCAAACAGAATTTATCATTATCCACAGAAGACCTTTGGCGGTCATTAAAACCCACTAGCGTCTATTTACCTCTCTGAAACTACACAAGCTTTAATAAAAGCTCTCTAATCTGAAAAAGCTTTCTGCAGCTATCGGTACTCGAGAGATTGAATAAAATAAATTGTATTGGACGCCGTACTTAATATTTTCTATTTTCCACGAATTTTCAGAATTTTCTAGACCGCACGCGACAAACTCATTTCGCACAACAATTTTATTAATTTATTATTGTGAAAGTTATTGAATGTCAAGAACGTGACAATATATTTCAATTTAAGGCGGTCCGACTTGAACATGTTCTCTTTTTTATTAGCTTTTAGATATACTTTATACTTGAATTGTGTAACTTGGCTTCACAAATAAAAATATTAATCTATTATATCTGTAATTATTAAAATAAGTTGCTTTGCTGAAGTTCACGTAAAGATAATGTTATCGTGAAAACCTACGTAAGATTTTTTTGAACAGTTCACGTTCGTACTGGTTGTGTATTATAGATATATTGAAAGCACGATTGCAAGAAACAGAAGAATGCAAAATGGCGTCGAAAGAAGGGTTGGTGCTGGAAATTAACTTATTTGTGCTACAAGAAATATATCGATTGACGAAAATTGACAGCAGTACTAATAAAGATTCGGATCCTATCCCTCATAAAAGAAAATGAAGCTAGGAGCTGGCAAATGAGAATCACCATATGAAAAATGCCAAATATTGATTGTCGGCCACGAAAAGAATCGGAGAAATTGACGTGCGTGCATGACACGATGTATGAATGCTGAGAAAATGAGAGAGTATGTCAGGAAAGAAAAGTGTTGCAGTCCATTACTACCATTATTTTATTAATTTAAACACTGTTTTTCCACTTATGAGTTTATCTTTTCCACATGTTTCGAAGGCTTACACCTTCATCATCGGAAGAACGAAACAAACAGCTATTTCGAAACATGTCGAGAAAAAATATATAAGAGGTGAACAAAACAGTGTTTTAATTCATAAAAAAATCATAAGATATGTAATTATTATACATACATTTGTCGTATATATTTATAATTTATAATACATGAACACATATAATGTACAAACATGTATTTTTATAATAAATAAAAATAATGTATTTATAAATCCAGCTATATCAATAAAGGACTGTTGCCATAGAAAGTTAATTATTGTTATCAGTATGACATTTTGCTCCGTAAGAATGGACTATTTACGTAATAAATACTCGAGTTAAATTGCCACTCTGCACGCCAGGCTGATAAGGGCGATGGATGAACCGGCTACGTGGCTTCATCAAGTTTATTGATAACTTTCTAATCTTTATATATGGGGTGATAATGCCGTTCTTATCTTTTCACACACTCATCTACAAAAGGTCGTAGTGTCCGATTTTGCGGCAACATCAAAAATCATTTCATCTTTGTTTTTATAGCAATGTGTTATTGTTAATTAAAGGCTTTTTTAAAGATACTTACATACGTAAACCGAAAAATAGAGTTGTAAAAGTTATGTAACGAATCTCCGTTTTACATTGTTCGAAATTTAACTTAATGTCATAACCTTGGAATTGAAATAACAAAGGTGATATTTATTATTAGAATAACTTTTTTAAAACATTGTATTTTCACAACACTTTTCGGGACACAGACTTCCCATTCTGTACATGAATTAATGAATTTTTAATTCAGGCACTGAAAAAGGGAATTCTTTGTCACGAAACATGTTTGTAAATGGTGCAAAAAAAGTTTTGTGAAAATACAATGTTTTCAAAAAGTTATTCAAATGTGATTTCACTACACAAAGTGATAGAATATAGAAAAAACTGTTTAAATTACACTTCAATTTATTCAATATTTTTATAAAATAAAAATATCAACCACGACATGCTTTGGAGGCGACCTCCATCTTCAGGTGTTAATATATAACTAAACTCTAAACAATGAAAGACTTATTATCAAGTATAATATTATAACATAATATTATACTAGGTAATATATCTTTCTCAATATAAACAAAAACCTAACCAAAAAGCTAAAATGGCAGTGCACAATGGTATTCTTGTACCGACCCTTATGTATGGAAGCGAAAATGGAACTGGCAAAAGAAGGATAAAAGTAGAAAAATGCAGTAGAAATGAGATCTCTTAGACGAATTTGTAGATACTCTGTGTATGATAGAGTGTCGAATGAAAATATAAGAAGTGAATGCGGTGCGAATGATGGTGTTTTGAACAAAATAATAAAAAGATCATTAAGATGGTTTGGACACATGGAAAGAATGAATTAATGGTAAAAAAATGAAATGTTAACAATGTGAATGGAACTAAAAATAGAGAAAGACCGAGGAAAACTTGGCACGATCAAATAAATCAAATATTGAATGTCGGCCACGTGAGGAGTCCGAGAAATCGATGCGCGTGCATATGTCAGGAAAGAAAAGTGTGGCACTCTTTTATTTCTGCCTACCCCTTCGGAGAGACGACGTGTTGGTTAGTTAGTTAGTTATATTATAACACATTGTAACACATGATTATGATATAACATTATTTGGTGAAACAGCCGTCCCGATAATTTCATAGAATTTATGAAAGTAAATTGTGATAAAACAATAGTATTCTAAATTTAACAGACAATAATGTTGAAGTATCATGGTGTGTCTACCTAAACAATGAATTATCTTTAAAAAAATAAGGTAATGAATCTTCAATTCAAGTTAATAATCTTCAGCTTGAATTACTGGTTAACCAGAAATTAGTGCAGACAGACTGGCCATTTAGAAAGAATTCCAAAGGATAGAGCACCGAAAATAAGGTTCATATGGCAGATGGGTGCTGCGCAAAAAGAGACAGCGGAACAGCGTAGAGATGACTGAAGAAATAATAAAGATCTGGAGAAAAAATGAGATGGACAGAAAAATGAGCCAGGGGAGGACTGTTGTGGAAAAGGCCAAAGCCTACAACGGGGTGTAGCGCCGAGAAGAAGAAGAAGACGAAGAAAAATCTTCAAAAAAATACATAAATATTTATTAATAATTAAATAAAAAGATGTTTTTAAATACTACCTGCGACTGGTTTCGCCAGGCTCGCTGGCATCGACAGACTGGTGACACTTTTGCAAACGATAAAGAACTCGATTTGCAATAGTCTCACCAGTCTGTCGATGCCAACGAGCCTGGCGAAACCGCTCGCTGTCGAAATAAAGATAAGAGTGGAAGTAGTTTAAAAAACATAGTTTTATTTAATTATTATTTAAAATGAACTTCCAACAAGAGATTTCAGTAAAATCATTTGATTATATTATATTTATTAAATTCCTTCTGTTTGTGTTTTACTAAAAGCGGGTTAACAATAATTTTAAGTGAGTAAATCGGTTAAATGTTATTTTATGGGTGCGTTTATCACATCTTTATTCGCGTGTTTCCCGTAACCTCTAATACATTGTGTTAAAATTATTTTTAAGGTCGATAAAACGGAACTAAATTCACGCAATGTGGGAGTTCGGAACCATTCCACCGCAGCAAATGACATTTCTTCCATTTACTTTTAGCGTGACACGACCCCTACTATAATGTCTAAGGAAGTTAATTCATTTTGGTTAGCGTGCAATCGAAAAAATTGAAGCCGCTACAATAGTCTTAATCAACTTTCATCGCATGTCCAGTTTCAAATCATTAAAAATTAATTATATCTTAATAGAGACGAAGATGTAAATTATTTGGAAACAGAATATGGTGGTCGAGGTGTTTACAGGACTTATGACCTGTCATTGGTTGGGTTAAGCGATCGTTTTATGTAATACAACATTCTCCATTCCGCCCCTCTTACGAACACCATGTCTGACAATTATTTTTGTAAAATCCAGTATTTGTATACATTCAAAAAAACAAAATGTTGTATAAAAACTGGTCAAAGTTAAAAGCATATAAAAATTGGAGAGTTTCTCCAGGCGTTGTATAGTAATGTGTGATAATTGGGCTGACAGCCTTTCACATTACATTAATAAAAAGTATTTCTGCTGAATGCTTACATCTAGTCTCAATAGATGGCGCTAGTGTAGATTGAACTAAAATATGTGAAATGTTTCTCAACATGAGAGCATATACACAAATTTCATACAAAAATCATATAAAAATATTTTATTTAAAAATCCAGTTATAAATAAGCTTGGAATATCGGGATTCCAGTTCCAAGTCGTGATTAAATCAATACTTTTGTTCATCTACCATTTGTCTGCTATAATAAAATGCCTTTGCAAACATTCTCCAGTAGCATCGTGCCTCCTAAATATTATATTTTTTCTTATACTGTTTCACAAAACATCACCTTTTGACACGCGAACAGAACAATCGAAACATTTATCTAACAGTTTTCATGGCGTTTATAATTTTTATGCTGAATGAACCGTTTAGCTCCTATTGAAATATTGATTAAGTCGGTATTTTTATATTTATATCTTCAAATCAATCAAATCAAATCAAATCAGTTTATTAACTCAATAGACATTACAAACAGTAAAATATTTAAGGCATCTATTAAGTACAGGTAAAATATTATTATAATACAACAAAGTACCAGGAACGCATTAGAGATGGTTCGACATTAGGAAGACAAGATACTTTCTAAAGTCAATAGTATTTGCCCCCTGAACGTACTTTCACTAACATGAAAGACGTCGATCTCCGAGGAGACCGCGTTCAGCAGACTAATTGCTCTTCCCACCGGTGTCACCAGAGGCAGATTGGTTCTGGCGGCCGGTAGGTAAACAATCTGTGCTGTCGCTGTCGGAGATATCTATCGGGGACAAAAAGACCAACATCCTCCAGTACGGCCGAGTTCTCAAAGTATCCCCTAATTAATCTGAAGACATGGGTTATTAGATGTCCATCTCTTCGAAGCTGTAAAGAATTGGCTCCGAGCATTCCCAGAATAAATGCCGTGGGATAGAGCCACGGATAACTACCATACTCCCTCATGTAGAGATACCTCAGAAATTTTTTCTGAACCCTCTCCAGCATAACGGAATATCTCGCCTCGTGAGGACTCCATATCACAGAACCACTCTCGAGCCTGCTCCGAACCAATGCGTTGTATAGGACTCTGAGCACATTGGGATCCCTGAAAACTCTTCCGGTCCGGACGATGAACCCCAACATCCTCAGTGCAATGCCACAAATCCTCTCGATATGTGCACGAAAAGTCAGCCTGTCATCTTAGACAAATGTGTAATAAATCTGTATGTGTCAAATGCAAATATAAGAAATAAATGCAAATGATAATGTTATGAAGAAAATAATGAATGGGTCATTGGATATATGGAAAGAAAGAATGGTAAAGAAAGTATATGTTAACAACGTAAATGGTACAAGAAATATATCATAGAAAGACCGAGGTATACGTGCCAAAATCTATTCAAACAATCCATTATTGTTAGATTAATACCTGAACCGCAATAAGAACTATAAAATATTAACTAACTAACCATCACGCTGTCTCCCCGAAAGGGTAGACAGAAATAATGGACTGTCACATTTTAACCGATGCGGCACTCCATCCTTCTCTTTTCGCCCCGCGGGAGACGCGGTGTGATGGGTTGCGAACCTCATCGCCACCAATAGGCATCTCCCGCGCACACTTCGATCGAACATCCACAAAATAAATCTAAAACAAATATTATAAAATACAATGATATAAAATAAAATAACAAAATAAAAATAATTTAATACAAAATGTTATTTTTAGATGGGGCATATTTGTCTATTTAATTTATGTTCCACGTATCAACCGTTTTTTTTAAATATGCAGTAATTAGGCACTTAAAACAAACCAACACAAGCAAGAACTTTAAAATAATATTGAAGAAATTATTCAAATTGTCATTGGAACAAATGAAAAATTTATTTTTACACCTGTCAAAATTCTTTATATAAACGAAAAAACTTATATAAGTTTAACATCAAAGCAGTACAAACGTTTTACGTGTCACAATTAACTATTATATTATTTTAGATATATTCAAAATAGTTGTTGTAACTAATGCATAAACGTTAGAAAAAAACAATATAATATCTGTCAAAACTGAAGACTCTTATGACGAATTTCTTAAACTATTTATAATACTAATATAGGCTTCTGTGTCCGAAATATGTTTGTTTATTTTTTTATTTTTTTAATAATGTTCGTGTTGTATACAAAGTTTAAAAAAACATTGTTTAAACAAATATTCAATTGCAACCACGCGAAAATCGACGTGCGTGCATGACACGATGCAAGAATTTTGAGAAAATTAAGAATAATCGTGTCGGGAAGGAACAGTGTAGCAATCTATTATTTCTGCCCCTTCGAGGAAACGGCGTGGTGGTAAGTTAAATAACATTTTCGTAGCAATTTTAATATTTTTATATAAGACTTAACCAAACAGCTTTCTTGTTATTCCATTATTTCCACGGATTTATTACTCAAAAAACATCTGAACCATAAAAATTTATAGACTAACCAAGTTTTTCCATCTGTTGAGAAATGAATACAAGTTGGATCTTAAGTCACCTGAAAGGACCATTTTATAATAAATTACTAACTAACTAACTAACTAACTAACCATCACGCCGTCACCCTGAAGGGGTAGGCAGAAAGAATGGACTGCCACACTTTTCTTTCCTGACATATTTCTCTCGATTCCTCAACATTCATACATCGTGTCATGCACGCGCGTCGATTTCTCTGACTCCTCACATGGCCGACATTCAATATTTAATTTATTTGATCGTGCCACGTTTTCCTCAGTCTTCCTCTATTTCTGGTTCCATTTACATCATTAACATATACAATATAATAAATTACAATTAGCTTAATACTCGTGTTCGATTCCGAAAGTCTCGGGTTCGATTCCCAACGATGGCATTGCGAAAAAAAAAATACGCTGTATTTGGTCTCGTAGAATTCATGTGATTGGGTTCGAATAACCTGTTGAATACAAAAATGTAGAAAACAATGGGAAACTACCATATTAAATCCCCAAATGGCATCTCAAGAACCAGCAAAGATATTAGATATTGCTTTTAACCAATCCGTAGGAATGAAACTTTAAAAGAAATATCCACGTGAAGTGATATTAACTAACTAACTAACAATCACGCCGTCTCCCCGGAGGGATAGGCAGAAAGAATGGAACGCCACACTATTCTGTCCTGACATACTTCTCTCGAATCCTCTACATTTATTAATCTTGTCATTCACGCACGTCAATTTCTCCGACTCCTCACGTGACCGACATTTAATATTTGGTTGATTTGATCGAGCCACGTTTTCCTCGGCCCTCTAGTTCTAGTTCCGTTCACGCCGTTTACATCTCACCATTCTCTTTCACCATTCTGTCTTCACTCATTCTTTCCAAACCATCTTAATGACTCTTTCATTATTTTGTTCATATCACTTTCATTCGTACCACATTCTACTCTTATACTTGCATTTGAGACTCTATCATATACAGATTTATTGATGTTGTTGATTGAAATTTCTTGGTAGAAGTAATGAAAATAAAAAATAAAAATTTAAGAATTTTTCTATGTTTATTTTTAGTGTAAAATCTACTTATTAATTTTCGTCTTCGACCGGTTTCGGCAGTTCGCTGAAGATGGCAGCGAGCTGCCGAAACCGTCTAATTTGCCGCACATTCGTCTTAGAGATCTCATTTCTACCGCATTTACTCTACATTCATCCTTCTTTTGCCAGTTCCATGCTTCACTTCCATACATAAGGGTCGGCACAAGAACACCATTATGCACTGCCATCTTAGCTTTTTGGATAGGCTTTTGTTTGTGATGACAACTTTAAGTGCACCGTTTACTCTGTTGCCTGCCCCAACCCTTCTTTCAATATCCTTCACCACCCTCCCATCCTTTGTAAACATACTTCCTAAATAAACAAATTCGTCCACTTATGAATAGTGAAATGATATTAAATTAATATAATAAGACTTAAATTTCAAGTACTTAAATTTCAAGAAACAAAAATTCAATACTTCCAGGCACTTAAGATTGTCTCGCCTATTTCAATATAAATGTAATAATAGATTACCTATTCAAAAGAACTAGGACACAAATTCAGTACGTTATTTCTCACATTAGCAGCACAGTTCTCGCCATGAGCCTCCCAATGTAATTACGGTACACGAAACATTTCTTCGCTATCGAACCGCACACCTATGTCAACTAATAAGAGAAAATTATAGCACCGAAATATAATAATAAGAATGTTACCTGGCGCCTGCTAGACTGTGGGTTCCTGAAATAGAAACACACAGTCTGCGGTCATTGTTTCGTACATTATAATTTGAGTAATTCGCTTATTTTCGATAAATTACACATAGCTTTGAAAACTTAAATGCTTTAATTTTTAGAAAACTTTGAACGAATGCCAAAGTTCCAGATTGAAAAAGTTTTTTTTTTAATTTATACAACAGGTCGTTTGAACCCAATTACTCTATACAGTTTAATTTTTAAGCTATTATATTGATTCTCGTGACGTGTGATAGGTAGTCAATCTATTTTCATTTTATTGTCACGTGAATTCTACACCAGACCAAAGATAGTGTGACAATCACACAGCCATCGCCGGGAATCGAACCTGGTACCTTCGGTATGGAAGTCAGAGCTCTTACCACTCTGCCACGAAGGTCGTCCTTATTAAAATAGAACTTCCTATTAAAACATAAAACAATAAGATAGCACGAACCATTTTTTTCCCGTGTTAGAATCATCAAATAAACAGCGAATTTTTTTTTAAAAACAAACTTTAAATCGGATATTATTGGAGTCCCAAAATATTGCCCGTGACATTAGATATTATTTTCAGTTTTATAATGTCTCATTCGCAATTTTCGTTTATAATGTAGTAACTGTGAGAGATGAAAAACCTAATGATTGATTTTTTCTGTATATTAATTTATACGAATATAAAAACGAGTTGTAAATGCTTCGACTGCAACACCTAAGGTACCGAGTTCGATTCCCGGCGATGGTAATGTGATTGTCACACTATGTAGAATTCACGTGAAAATGAAATGGTAATAGATTAGCTACCTATCACATATCACGAGAATCAATATGATATTTATACCTTTTACATCGATTTGGCTCGCTCTGGAATGATGTAAAGATAGATTCAGCAAAATAATAATAAGGACGTAAATAATTTGCGATTATTGGCGCCAATTCACTATAGTTATTTTAATTTCCTAATCTGAATACTATGCGCCACCATTCCAAGTAATCTGTAAGATTTTTAATGGATTTTTTTCATAGACCAAACAAAAACAATATTTTCATTAGATTGTTATTTGATATTACTTATACCGTGTAAATGAAATGAAATTATTTCATATAATTACTATTTCATTTGTACAAACTCAGGTTTTAACAGACCGTTTAATTGCAAGGCTGAATCGTGAAAGGCGTCTTTAAATTTTCACAATTAACTCGCTTCCCTTCAAGATATTACTATTTTTGTACAGTTTTCTTAGAGTGCTCTTAATTAGTAAGTTCTGCCACGGTGTAAAGTAATTATTTAAGTTTAATAATAGCGTTTATTAGTCTAGAAATTGCTTAGATTTTGGTATGTTTCAGCTCTTGCCTTTTACGTCTAATAAAATTTTACGATATGAAGTTATAATGAAGTTTCAGTCTCGGGAACATGGTCATTACTCATTTCTCTTAAGCAGTTTAATATTTCCGAGAAAATTGGTGTTCCAAATTTCTCATAATCTATAATCGCTCACGTGAGGTATATACCATTTTAAATACTATCAAATAAATATTAAATCACGATTGTTGAGAAATTGGAAACAATAATTTATCAATGAAAGTGAAAATGGCCGTTCACAACGGAGTTCTGGTCCCAACCCTTATGTATGGAAGCGAAGCATGGAACTGGCAGAAGAAAGATTAGAGTAGAATAAATGCGGTAGAGATGAGGTCTCTAAAACGTATGTGTGGTAGAACGATGTACGACAGAATCTCAAATGCTGATATTAGGAAAGAATGTAGAGCGAAAGAAGGTATTATGAACAAAATTATGAAAGGTTCGCTGCGTTGGTTCGGACATATGTAGCGCATGGGTGAAGAAAGAATGGTTTAAAAAGTAAACGCTAACGATTTAAATGGAGTAAGGAGTCGAGTTAGACCGAGGAAAACATAGCATGACCAAATTAATTAATTAAATATTAAAGGTTGGTCATGTCAGAAGCCGGAAGAATCGACGTGCGTGTATGACTCGATGTATGAATGTGGAGGAAGCTAGATAGGTATGCCAGGATAGAGTAGTGTGGCGATCCATTCTCTCTGCCTACCCCTGCGGGGAAACGGCGTGATGGTTTGTTGTTGTTGTTGTTGTTGTTGTGAAACAAGCACATGCATATTGACAGCAATTTTAAATTTTGTTAGTCATGCTTGCGACCTAAAATGACGTATGCTGTAGAGACGCGGTTCATTCCTATACAAATCAAGCATATTTTAGAACATCTGATATGGTGTTAAGATCAATTACTGAAAAAAACTCACCCAGATGGTTAACGTAACGTAGAAATAAGAAAAAACTTACACAACAGAGGACTTTTTTCGTTCTAGTAGATTCAGAAGAAGATACTGGAGGAACAATGTAGTCGGAATAGATCCCTTCTGGACACCGTCCACCTGGAAGACCACCTAAAAGATATAATGCCAGTTGGACATCATCACCTCAAGAGACGTAATTAATATCTGTTACAGATCATCAGATCTCTAAAAAAAAAGGAGATTAAAAAGACGATTGTTCTACTTAATAAGACAATAATTAGTATGAAAACTATCTCACATAGATACATTCATTGCATCAATTGTAACTTCTATTACAGTCCTGTAAAAAAATTAACAAATATTCTGCGAATTGAACCTGGGAAGTTTCACGAATGCAGCATTTAATGACATAAATAGAAAACACCAGATTCACAATGATGATATTATGTATAATACCTGCATGAAAATACTTCATTCTCGTGATTACGAATTTGATTGGGCGGTCATTTCCATGCTGCCGGTCCTGCGATGCCAAGCTCCTGGGCCGGATTCTACTCTTGCAGATCATTGCGTTGACCATCAATCAGTGTTTCTGGAACCAATAGAAAAGCATTACTTAACATATGACATATATCTGTATATTTTATTTGTGTCATTAGTTGGCCCAAAGTTTTTGTTTTAGATAAATTGAAAATCCAAAGAGTTTCCAACTTGAAACAACTGTACTTCGAAATACGTTTTAATCTAAATTTAAAAATATATTATCTCAACGTAAATAATATAAGTATTAGTTCTACTATCATCCAACCATTTCAATATCATATAGTTAATTTAATCAAAAAAGAACAACGGATGAAATTGCAGTATATATATAATGTTTACGAGGAAATAATATATAATGTTTATGCCAATAGTTTATATAATGTTTATGATATGATTAGCCTATGGTTAAAGTAAAACCATTTTTGAAACGTGTAACAATTAACGTAGTTTTTCATTACCTCGGTTTATGCATACCGTATTTGGAATATATATAAAAGAAACTTGTATCAATATGCCACAGCTAACAGAAACCACCCTGTATTTTTCAAAGCTGGCTGCTGTAGTGGTACACAGAATATATGGGGCGGAAACCCCCGAGGGCTTAGTATCGCCAAACACACCCGCATTCGATGCCCGCCCACCCTGTAGGGTTAAAGACGAGAAAAAACGGTCCGCAGAACGAATATACTCGTCACGCGTCACATAGGCACCCTTTGTCATAAAGAGAGGTACATTTTTGACAGAGTATTATTGGAACAGGAGTGGGTATTGAATATTTCAAGAATTCTCAAAAGAGTTCTCACACATTACTACTGGAAAAAGACAAAACCATACAAGTAAGATAAAGACACTCATTTCAAATCAATTTCTCCTCCCTAGAGATAATACTGACAAATTTGAAATAAAAGTCTATTGATCAATATCTAAGGTTAATACTAATACGAGTACATGTAACTTTTATATTCAAAATGATAAAAAAACATTTTGTTACCATATAATCAGAATATTCATGAAAAAAAATTCAATTTTATGTGGTATTGTTAAAATATTACGTTTCAAAATCATGGGTATAAAATAAAATATCATGATATATAATGAAATAACGCAATTTTGTTTTTGTTTAAAAAGCAAAAACTTTTAAATAGGAACAGATAAAAAATATGCACTTGATTATGCTAAATTCTAAAATATTCATTTTTATTCACTCCCAGAAAGAAACGAGAGTTTTTATAATTTACTTCCTCAGAACGACGTACATATGTAATGAGTTAATAAAATCAAAATTTAATATAACCTAATTCTTACCTGCAATACTTGATAAGGTGAGCGTGGAAGCACACACGTGGAAACGTAGTCACAACAGCGACCATAACGTAAGAATTTCAATGTTTTGAGAAATACCCAATGACAACTAGCCCATGGGCGCCATCTTGTTTAAAATCACGATATCTATGGAAAAAAATATTGCTTCGAAGTCTTACGTGTGTCAATTTTTTATTCATCTTAAAGTTCTTACATATTATAGAGTGTTTTTCCTATTGTGATTTTATACAATTAGGAGTCATAATATGTTGTCAAATTTACAAAGGATTTCTATAATTATAGTTTAGTTTTTCGTATATCATATTTACACCTTAGGAAAGATATTATCTTCGAAAATGTTGTGAAATATTTTTGATTATAAATATATTTCATACTAATACTAATTCTGATTTTGAAAATTTGGTTTGGTTCATGTGGAGCTCCCGTGAATTTGGAGAAATTACGTGTATAAGTGAATTGTTTTGGCCAATTTGATTGTTGCCGCACTTTATAATAGTTAATTGTGAGACGTAATACGTTTGTACTGTTTTGATGTCAAAATTATCCAAGTTTTTTCGTTTATATAAAAAATTTGACAGGTGTAAAAATAAATTTTTCATTTGTTCCAATGACAATTTGAATAATTTCTTCAATATTCTTTTAAAGTTCTTGCTGGTGTTAGTTGGTTTTAAGTGCCTAATTACTGCCCAATAAAAAAAGTGGATACGTGGAACATTAATTAAATCATATAACAGCTAATTTAAAAAACGGTGGATACGTGTAACATAAATTAAAGAAACACAAAAGTCCGGATCGTCCATGTCAACATGTGCAACATCGGAAAAACATTATGTGTTATTACATTATGTGCTAAATTTAAAAAAAACGGTGGATTCGTGGAACATAAATTAAATAGACAAATGTGCACCATCTAAAAATAACATTTTGTATTAAATTATTTTTATTTTGTTATTTTATTTTATATCTTTGTATTTTATATTATTTGTTTTAGATTTATTTTGTGGATGTTGGAAGATCGAAGTGTGCGCGGGAGATGCCTATTGGTGGCGATGAGGTTCGCAACCCATCACACCGCGTCTCCCGCGGGGCGAAAAGAGACGGATGGAGTGCCGCATCGGTTAAAGTGTGACAGTCCATTCTTTCTGCCTACCCTTTCGGGGAGACGGCGTGATGGTTAGTTAGTTTAATTGTGACAAATTCTCCTTCCAATTTAATAATGAAATATTACAGCGTTAACTAGCTAAACCTTCAATTAATATAATAATTAAAAGATAAATCACTTCCTTGTACAGCTTCTACTTTGCACTATGGGTGTGAATGACAAGTATCGGTAAAAGGTTGTTTACGCTGTAGAAGTGATACTCAAAGTGAAAACGTCTTGTTTGTTTAACTTGAATCAGAAATATAACAATGTATATGACATAAGAATTTCTTGCCGTCGTGTTAATGTGCTTAAAGTGTTAACATATGTTTCATTTATTATAAGAGTACATCAATTTATTATTTAAAAAAATAATTACAAAATATTACATTTAGTTGTATTCAGTTATTGTTACATTTTATATTTTGACGTTCGATCTTTCTTATTTAAAAAAAATATCTGTGGTATTATTTACGTACTACAGATGTGAAAATTTCATAACGATACTACAACAAATAAATTTAAAACTAAAAAAATCTTATAACAGTATTAACTCGGTCGTGGCCTTGGATCTTCTGACATACGGAAAGTCAGTTCTAGCGGCTATTCCCTTACATCAGACGTGAAGTCCGTCTGTTACGCACTCTTACGTTATTGAAAAAGTGATATTGTTACTTATTCTTTTATACGATTAATGCATGTGCTTCTTCTAAAGATTGATCGATTTCGGGTGCTTGTGGTGGCTGAAAGTGATTGCATCATAATTTGAAGGAATTTACGTATAGATTTTTAGAATGTGAAATGAATCCTTCATTATTCGTTTCAGGGTATATTTATCTATCATCAGGATGCCTGATTCTCGCTGCAGCGGCAGATGCTGGTCCGTGAAGTGTGCCCGACGATAGTCAGATTGATTTATTCTGCAGTTTTTGTGACTGGAAGCTGATTTTCCCCATATGGGAGCTGCATAATTGAATTATAACTGTTTTAAAAGTTATCGGAACGTCATTTGTTATGTGTTCCCTCAATGTATGTTTTAAAACCAAAAAGTGATCAAGGTAGGAGCTATATCATTAGCAAAAATGTGTATTTATGCTATTAATTATACCATATTGAAATACATTGCAATGTATTGTGCAATGATTACGTTTAGTTTAAAATATTGCGTATAACATAATAAAACATGAGCATTCAGCAAGAATTGTAGAAATAAGATGTTATATTTAAAAGTTATTAAAAAAACTCAAATATACGTTGGTTGTAGGTTGTACCTAAAATATTAATTACCTCGTAAACACTATTTCGTCATTACATTTGTGATATTTGGGATTGTTTTGATGCATAAAATTAAATTATGAAAATACTAAAACAGGAACTAATAAACTTCTTTTTTTGTTACAGATTAACAACATGTAGTAAAGCCGCTCTGCTGGTAAGATTTTACTTTATTATTCTATACTTTTATTACTAACTTGCTCCCTGTAAAAGATGTTTATTAATATTTTTTAATTCTCAATTCAAAAATATTCTGCAACAACTTTTAATAAAATACGTATGCCATTAATTGATAAATTATTATTTTCATGAATATAAAACGATTTACTGAACTGATTGATGAAAAAATGCTTTCATTACTTATTTGCTAACATCAATTTAATTACACCAGTCGTGAATGGTTATTTGCTGAAACTAGTTACGTTCAAATCTTTTTTTTTTTTAATAAATAACAATTAATCATCTCAAAAGCGCTGTAGAAAATATTAAATTTTACAAACTAGTTATAAAATACATATTAATATTTAGTGCGAGGGCTGCGCCTGACCCATTTGATAAACATCAACATTTTTTTTCTTGAATCTCTCTTTACATCATGTCAGCCAGAGCCAAATCGATGTAAAGGGTATTTTTGCTATCATAGTAATTCTCGTGACATGTGATAGGTAGTTAATCTATCGCCATTTTATTGTCACGTAAATTCTAGACCAAACCAAAGACAGTGTGACAATCACATTGCCCTCGCCGGGAATCAAACCCGGAACCTTCGTGGTGGCAGTCAATGCACTTACCACTCGGCCACGAAGGTCGTCGTTTGATAGGATAATTTAAAAAGTTGCGTTTTGAGTCTATCTAAACTCTTGACAGGTTCTCAATGCACTTGAGATCTGCGGGGATTGATATTGAACCGGGCTGAAGAGTCAAAGACTCAGCTGCCAAAATTATGAGAGAATAGCGTTTCTTAACAGACACGCAATCTGCCCATCGCAAAAGAAATTTCTGACCTCAATGTAGACTGCACAGGCTCTAAGTGATGCTGAGATTCAATATATAAGCTCATGCCATTGCAAATAATGCCTTAAATATCACCCAACAGAGATTGCATTTTATTATTTTTGAACATTTCAGCCCATATAGTTCCTTAAGTTTTTTTTTGTGCTATATGACAACTCTTCGACAAACCTTTCATCCGTCATAATAAGGCATATAATGCAGATTGTATCACATACCTTAGTTTAGCCACTCTTATTCACAGACTACTGATTATAGCATATGTATATGTAGATAAAAATTACAATCACAATCTGATTTAAAAAGCACCAAAAATATGTTTTAATATCGTATTTATCAACAAAAATTGGAATATATCGCCCTGTTCACATTTATATAGCAATATTAACTTCCCCTTCTGTCATCGTCACATCATTCGCAACACACAAGTACTTATCGTGACTACGCCTATGTATTGATATCAACTATGTGCAAACATAACATGTAATACATACAGCGGTTCTATGCTTGACACGAAACCTATTCCATTATATCATTTCACTGTTAAATTAGTTTATATCTCTATAAAACCGATTTAACCCATATTTTGAATATTTGACCAGCTCCCTATTATATTCTTTCAAAAAGAAAATTAAAAGGGATAAAATTGGCGTATTTTTATTAACATAATAATAAAACATAAACCTTGAGTTATTTTGAGTCATTAATAAGTATAAATCAAAGTTTTGGACTGTATTTAGGTCACAAATCCTGTTATTCTTCATCATACCGTATATTTGTTATACATTATAGCATTGTCCAAAAAATCACGAATTATGTGTTTTGGGAGAAAAAACCCTACGAGATCATTTTTTGGCATACTTTCATTCTGTTTTGGCACTCACTTTACCACTGACTGGAAGATACTATTACCTCCCAAAACATAAATAAACAAACTCCTAAAATAACATGGAGTATCTATTTTAATGAAATGTATCAACGTTTTTCCAATATTCTACCAAATATTGCCATTAAAATTAGTTCGTTTCTTGAACAATGATGTAAAAATCCATGTTTAACAGTTGATACAAATACTAATGTCTGTGTTTCAGAAGATTTTTTTATATTATTAGAATGACAAGTTTCGCCTTTCTTAGACATTAGTTTCTTCTTCTTCTTCTTCCTTATTGTAGACCTATGCGGTCTATTCTCCAGAGTGTTGCTCCTCCTGTGAGATAGATTCCCAACTATCCTTCCATATTTTAGGAGGTCTTCCACGAAGACGAGTCCCATGAGGTTTATTATGCAATGCAATATAGGGGAATCTGGTGGTGTCAATTCTCTGAACATGACCGTACCAGTCCCTCTTTCGCTATCTGCTCCATCTTATAATATCCTCAACCTCACGTATCTCTCTTATTCTGGTGTTCCTCACGCGATCCCTCAATGTCTTGCCTGCTATCGTCCTCAGTGTCTTCATTTCCGAAGTCCTCAAAACTTGTTTTGTCCTTACTGTGTCTGCCCTTGATTAGTCATAGCACAAAAGACATTTGATAATGATTATGAAAAGCGAAACCTGTCATTCCCATAAACTATAATAAAACCTTTAGAAAACAGGAGTTTTCATTCATATCAATGAGTGATAAATACTTTAGGATTTTTACACCAGGTTTTTCTTCAATGATATGTTGTTATACATATTTATTTAAATCTATTAAAAAATCTGAACTGTCTTAAAATGTATTGTTCAAGTACCATACATCCTGTGGATGAGCAGTGCCCGTATACAGCACACGCAAAGAGGACTCCGCTTCCTCCGGTACTCCGTGTAAACATCCTCCCACCGATTATCGGATTTCGTTTTGCGCCCTAATTTCGTCTCATTACACTGGAGGCCGCGATATTCAAACACTTCCAGCCACGGAAGCGCGGTGCCAGATTTATATGAAAGGTACATGCGTGTTTTATTTGATCGGGCTCTCTGGTACAAACGACTGACTCATAAAATCATTCCGGGAAAACATGTCGAATTTGTAAGTGTCTCGCCGAAAAACAACTTCAAATCCTATATAACCTGTATTTCTTCAACATTTTACCGTTTCGTAGCACGTATTCTTTATAATACTATACTATCAATGAAATCTTTCTATTATATATGATTGACAGTTCCATAAATTAAAAAGAAATCCTTAGGTTATATTCAATATCGTGATGAATGAGATTGAAAGATCTGTGAAAGCAATGAAAAGTGGAAAAGCTGTAGGGTATGACTGCATCGCTATAGAATTTATCAAAAACGGTGGCGAAGTAGTTTCCGCATGGATATGTAAACTGTTCAACCAATGCTTGGAGGAGGGATATACCCCACTCGACTGGAGGAGAGCAGTTATTTTGCCTCTGAACAAAGGAAAAGGATCCCATATGGAATGTGGAAACTACAGAGCTATTAGTATTTTGAGTGTTGTTGGTAAAATCTATGGCAGAATTTTAATAGAAAGAGTAAGAAAGACGACGAGTGATAGAGTTTGGGATGTGCAAGGCGCTTTTATGAATGGCAGAGGATGCATGGATCAAATTTTTGCACTTCGTACAGTGACAGAGAAGTTTATGGCCAAAAACCGTAAACTCTTCTGTGCGTTTGTCGTTTTGCAAAAAGCATATGAACGCGTAGATAGAGGTAAACTGTGGGAAATATTGTCGGAATATGGAATAAACACAAAACTGATCACGGCAATTTCATCGCTGTACACAGAAAGCACTGCTAGTGTCAGAGTAAATGGGGATCTTACAGCCTGGTTTGATATCAATAAAGGTGTCAAACAGGGGTGTGTAATGTCTCCATGGTTGTTTAATCTATATATGGACAAGTGTATGAAAGAGCTGAAAGGGTTGGAAGCAGGTGCAAAAATGGAAGATGTTTCAGTAAGCTGTTTGTTGTATGCGGACGACGCTGTGCTACTTGCAGACAACGAGCACGAACTGCAAGCCCTGGTGTCTAGGATGTATGAGGTATGCAAGCGATACGATTTGATGATGAATGTGAATAAGTCTAAGGTAATGATTTTCGAAAAAGAAGGAAGCATGACAGTGTGCAACATTAGTGTAAACGGTGAAAATCTGGAACAAGTGGATGAATTTGTTTATTTAGGAAGTATGTTTACAAAGGATGGGAGGGTGGAGAAGGATATTGAAAGAAGGGTTGGGGCAGGCAACAGAATAAATGGTGCACTTAAAGTTGTCATCGCAAACAAAAGCCTATCCAAAAAAGCTAAGATGGCAGTGCACAATGGTGTTCTTGTGCCGACCCTTATGTATGGAAGTGAAGCATGGAACTGGCAAAAGAAGGATGAAAGTAGAATAAATGCAGTAGAAATGAGATCTCTAAGACGAATGTGTGGCAAATCTGTTTATGATAGAGTGACAAATGCAAGTATAAGAAGTGAATGTGGTGCGAATGAAAGTGTTATGAACAAAATAAGGAAAGGGTCATTAAGATGGTTTGGACACATGGAAAGAATGAGTGAAGACAGAATGGTAAAGAAGGTATATGTAAACGGCGTGAACGGAGCTAGAAATAGAGGAAGGCCGAGGAAAACGTGGCACGATCAAATCAATCAAATATTGAATGTCGGTCACGTGAGGAGTCGGAAAAATCGACGTGCGTGCATGACAAGATGTATGAATGTAGAGGAAGCGAGAGGCGTATGTCAGGACAGAACAGTGTGGCGTTCCATTCTTTCTGCCTACCCCTCCGGGGAGACGGCGTGATGGTAAGTTAGTTAGTTAGTTAGTGATTGTATCGCTGTATGAATGTGCAGGAACCTGTATGTGTTGCCGTGGCAGTCCATTATCTCTGCCTACCCTTTCAGGGGAAAGGCGTGATGGTTTGTTTATTCGCTTCTTCTTCTTATTCAGCCTATTCCCGTCAACTTCTGGACAAACACCTCCTCCATTCGCTTCCACACCACTCTGTCTTGTGCAGACTGCATCTGTCTGTTCAAGTCATTCCACCGTAGATGCGGTCGCCTTGCACTTCTCTTTGCCATCCACGGTCTCCAAGTCAGTAAGTAGTATTCTTGTCCATCCATGTCCATTTTCATCCGAGCTTCTGGCTATGTGACCTGCCCTTTGCTTCTTGAGGGACCTTTGTTTTTTATCTCACCGTATCGTTTCTGACTCTGTCTATTCCTAACATGGCTTTTTGCATGACTCTTTAAGTCACATTTCACTCGTGGTTGTTTGTTTGCTTATTCAACTTAAATAAAATTGCATTTGTTTTTAATGTCAAAAATATAATATATTTTCCTTGAGATATGTCGAACATGAATAATGTTTTACATTCATCCATAATATTATAATCTCATTCAAATTAATTTAAAAACATTGCAAAGATTTTTTTAATTTACTATTTTTGTATAGGTTAACGAGGAATTTTATCAAGTAAAATATTCACGAACCGCTTATGTTCCCAACCAAATCCGAACACAGATTACCGCATGATTCAGCTATTATCGCGGAGGGATTGTGCAGTCTAATCACTCGTGATTCAATGTTTAAGTTAGAGGTTCTGTTTAGAATGTCCTGTTATATACTGCATTACCCATTCACAAGTTGTGTATCTTTGTTAAAACGGCAATTTATTTCTATTTTTGGTAATACTTCTCAATCTGATAATTTTTTAATTTGTTTGTTCTAATATATAATATTATATTATATTAAGTATCCTTTGAATATGATTGAGTAAACTATTATAAGATTATTTAATATCATATAATTTAATTTACTTTTAATTAATAATGGGTATAGAAGTAATATTCCTCTTACATTATGACTTCTTCTCTTCTCAATCTGATAATAATTAACTTTTGTTAAACATATTTTAATTCACGTATATCTTGTCAATATAATAAAGAAAAATATTATTTAATACCATATAATTTAATTTACTTTTAACAGAACAGTTAAGTAATTTTAAATGGTCAAGGAAGTAATTTCCCTCCTACATCATGAAATAAATTGCGCTGTCTCTTGCCTTCAAAAGATATTACTTCCTCTTGACTGGTTTATCCCATTACTGCATCAGACGAAAGTAATGACAAGTTAATTTATTCGCTAAGAATAGTCATAAAAATACTGAAAATCTGGTATCACAAAAGAGATTTTTAATTTAGTTGATAACGAAATTAATTACTTTTCTTGAATTAATTTTATATATTTTTTTGACAAATGCTTTGGCTTAAGTCTAACTATAAGCCCAGATAACAGACAAACTAACCAACATATTATTTTTCCTGAAGGTAAAAGGATAAATAAGCAGGTCCTTCAAACACTTGAGACATTTATCTAAACTTATCAAGTTATGAATCATTCACATAATTTAATAAAAAATATTATTATATTCTACAATTAAATTTACAAAAAAATGCCGTTCTTTAATACAATATTATTAACCCATTCTTCTTCTCTGTCGTATTCTTAATGATTGAGGATCGTGTCCATCCTGTAAACTATTGACCATAGTACACCATGCGCTCCTGTCACCCGTCAGTCTCCAGACTGCAGCTAATGAGAGAACAGTCAGCGCCCTAATTTTTATCATTAGCTTAAACTTAGTCCATGATGAAGAGCTTTTAAAGGTTGCTCTGATTTCTCCGGACTATTGCCCGAAATACTTTTACACTCTCTGAGAGCACATCCGCGAGAGTCTTGTCCTGATACCCAGCCGATCAATTTAACCTCTCCGATGTTGGCATAGTCCAAGACTCGTAACCATAAAGGAATATGGAGAAAACGAGGGATTGAACCAGTCTCATATTGGTATTTTTTTTTTATATTTTTGTCTTGCCATATCTTCGCCATTTGGGTTCTGCGTCGAATCTTCTTTCGCATTCTCCCTGGTCAGCTATCAATGATCCAAGATTTACAAATTAATTCGCAACTTCCAAATCTGAGAGAAGGACCGTATTGTGAGTTGGTTAGCTGTGTTTATTCTTATTATATTAACACTTGCGTTTTATTTCAACAACGAGTTAACGATCTGACTGCAAAAACCATGTTCATTTCTTGGACAATACAGGCCCAACTGTATTCTTGTACATTCACTCTTTAAACACGTCACTCACATAACACATTTAATAGAACTTATGAAATAGATTGACTACAAGCTTTAAAGAGATTTCTTCTTCCACTGTGAAATTAGAGAAAAATGTGAAATGAACATTATTTGTAAAACTATTTTCATTTTCATTTATTTATTTTAAACATATCTTAAGCATTACAGAATTTTTTTTCCAATACACTAAAGATACAAGTTAGAGATACACAAAAATAAGTAATACATAATAGATTAATAAAAAGAGCGAGAAAAATAAGATGCATGACAAATTTATAAAATAAATATACCATACAGTTATAATAAAGATAGTACTTCCCTCAGAACTAGTATCAAGTACAAGTAGATACACGGAAATATCAAAAAATCATCATGCAAGACGCGTTAATCTGTTCACAAGAATTTTCTTCCGAATAATTGTTTAATATATGGCTTCCGATAATCTTTACTACTCCGTCTTAACTCCAGCATCTTTTCTTTGGCGCAGATTCCATTTTATCTGATCAAAAACGGTATGTTTGCGACACCGAGACGAGAAATACAGCCACAATTCTCACGGACAGCAGGACAATAAAACTCACTCTAAAAATGTGTATAAGATGAATTCGCGCGGAGTGTCTCGCTTTACGACTGGGATCGGGTGAGGTTAGTATTAGGCGCTCGTAAAGGAACGCTCGCCCCCTCCCTGGACTAGCCGCGGCCGCTGGGTACTTAATAATAAAATATTATATAATCTTGTTTGATGAATTCCTCGCTTTGTTCAAATTAAAAACTCTTCATGGCTTCATGTTTTAGACTTGAGTCATAATTTTATGACATAAATACAATTTTTTTGGTGTTTTTAAAACTTAAAATAACTAACTAACTAACTAACTAACCATCACGCCGTCTCTCCGAAGGGGTCGGCAGAAAGAATGGACTGTCACACTTTTCTTTCCTGACATATTTCTCTCGCTTCCTCAACATTCACTATTTGATTTATTTGATCGTGCCACGTTTTCCTCCGTCTTTTCTATTTCTGATTCCATTTACATCGTTAACATATAATTTTTTTACCATTCTTTCCATATGTCCAAACCATATTATCTCAAACATACAGATTTATTAAATACGTGGGTTCTCAGGGCATCTTTTGTATATACCTTATTTATATATTTAGGGTAATAGATAGTGACTTATATACACTAGTTGCAATCCATGAAATATTTACAGAAGATAACCAAATTCTACATTAAGTTTTTTTTGTTTATATATTTCTTTGATATCATATAAACAAACAAATTAACTTAAACTTAAATTATTAACGTAAAAATTAAACAAAAAAATATTTATAGTAATTTTAGTTTAATTCTACTTAGGTTTAAGGATTCGATCGGTTTTGGCAGTCCGCTGCCATCTTCTGGTGGTTGCCCAGAAGATAGCAGCGAGCTGCCGAAACCGGTCGAAGACAAAACCTAAGTTGAATTAAACTAAACATTTTCTATGAAGGAATTTTTAATAAAAATAACTAATTTCATTATTTAAAAAAACACTTATTTACGAGTATATGCGTATTGTAAAACTAAGCTTTAAACACCTTGTAGGATAAACAACAAGACGTATACACGATTTCAATATTTTATTAAAAATAAAATGGTGGAAATCCTTTGTTCTTGGTAAAGGACGGTTTCCTGCTTTCCGAAATCGGTTCATATTTGAACAAAAGGACGGCGAATTGAACACTTTGAATAGGACATGTATTCAATATCCGGGTAAATAATCACAATCAACTGAGAAATTCATTTCGATTCAGCGTCCGTTATTTGTAACACAAATCTAATGGGCAATAAACCGTACATTTGCATTGTTTTGAAGGACAACGATTTCATGAGTACGCGCGAACCCAACTTTATTAGCAAACAATGTATTAATAATAAAATTTATAGTCAGTTTCCCAATAAACGATTTATATTTACATAGAAAATTCTTCGTTGTTTTAGATTTCGACTGTGGTAGTCATTGTAAATATAATGTTATTAATGATATCTCGTTCTGAAACTAATAAAGATTATATTTTATATCCGGTTTCGTCAGCATGCCGAAAATCGATGGAATCTATTTAATTAAGAACACCACGTATCTTTCTTTATAAGATGAATATATTTCAACTGAACAATATTTTTTTTAAATACATAAACGTTCGAAATAATTCATTTTAACATCTTTCAAAACTGACAACATTAAAAAAAGTTTAAATATTTATTTTGTATATACAATATTTAACTACAATGATGAAGGGCTTCTGGGTTTGAAACACGTGTGTTTATATAATATTTAATATGTAATTTGTAAATGTGTCTGTATTTTAAATTAAATGGTGTTTTACAAAGTAAAAAATATTATTTAATTATTAATACGAACACAAACTAATAGAAAAAGTAGAAGAAATATATTTAAACCTTTTTTTTCAATCTCAATTGAATGTAGAGAAAGCGATAAATCTATAAAAATGTGGCTGTCCATTATTTTTACCTACCCCTACAGGGAGACGGCGTGATGTTTAATTAGTTATATTTTAGAGTATTAGATAGTCGAAACTTCTTTGGGTAAAAGATGTTTAAATCTTTTGAAAAGAACGGTTACATGAATTAATCATTAGATTTAGATCATGCGCTCGGGAAGTTTTAAACAACGATTACTATCGAATGATTAGCTAATCTACGTGTGAACGTGATAAGGATCGTACATTGCAGGAGCTATTCGGTTACATTGTTGACGGTTGTTTGCTAGTTTACATTCGAATTAACATCGATCACTGCCAATATCGTCACGGACGTATTTGGATCCAGGCCAAACATAATATTGCTTGATACATTCGAACAGATTTGCGGAAATGCATATTAACACTTGATCCCAAGTTATTATGATCTAATTTAACGGGAATCACATAATAAACATAGGTCAGGTCCCTGGATGCAAACAAGAAATACTTGTTCTCCTGGAGTATCTATTTTAGATCAAACCAATAATGTATAATGTAATTATAAATGTATTTATTTTTAATACGAATGAAAACGTCAGTTTTCGAGACGTTTTATTATATTTTATGGGGATGACATGTTTCTCCTTCTAAGGCATTATGAAATGTAATTTTAACTACATTTGATAAAACCTTAGAAGTGAGAAACATGTCATCCCCATAAAATACGAGTAAAATAAAACTTCTAGAAAACTGCCTTTTCATTCGTATTAATCATTTAATATGGAGTTTTACATCATTGTTCAAGAAACAATAAAATAAAATCTTGAACAATGATGTAAAACTCCATTTTAAATAATTAATATGAATGAAAACGTCTGTTTTCAAGAAGTTTTATTGTGTTTTGTGTGAATTAAATGTTTCGCGAATTTCAAGTGATATCTTACACAGGCGAAACATGTCATTCGCATAAAATATAATAAATACTCTCCTAGAAAACAGACATTTTCTTTTGTATTAATTAATTATTAATGATTGGTACAAGTTCACACTTACTTTTATTTAATTTTTTTAGGAAATAAATGGCATTCAGCATCATTAAAAAAATTTCCTTACATTATAGTGGGTTCTATTGAATTATTTTTAATCATGCAGATTTTTTGTATTATTTTTAATTAAACAATTCGTCCAATAGGCCCACTAATCTGACATTAATTTAACATGTACTTCACCGTTTCGCTCTTCGTCATAACAAATACAATTCAAATACAAAACAAACCATCACGCCGGTAGGCAGACAGAATAGACCGCCTCACTACTCTATCCTGTCACACTTCTCTAGATTCCTCCAATTTCGTGTAGCCAGTTATAAATGCATGTATGTTTTTTCCCTTTTCTAACATGACCGACCATTAAAATTTGATTTATAAATGCATTTTAAATTAATTAAATAATGCCTACATCCACGTGAAATGTTGGTGAATCATTATTCTTTATTAAGTATGTATTTTTAGTTTTTTCTTATACTTTGATTCTAAAGAACAGGCTATAAAAATGTTATTTATAAAAAATAAAAAATAAATTATCCGTAATGGGTAAAATCCAGTATTTATTTGTCTACAAGAATTTGCATACATTCAAAATGTTGTATAAAATAACTGGTACAAGTAGGCATAAAAATTGGAGAGACATCTCCAGGCGTAATCTAGTACTGTATGATTTGCAGAGACTTTCACAGTGCATTAATAAAGATTTTCTGCTTAATGCTTCCCAATCAATAGATGACGCTAGTATAGAGTAAACTAAAACTTGATATAAAAAGATAAGCGCGGGATTCTAGCATATATACAAGTTCCAAAATTTGGCAGATGTGGTGGTCATAAGAAGGGCGAAATGGGGAATGTTGTTAAACATAAAGCGATCGCTCAACCCAACCAATGACAGGTCATAAGTCCTGTAAGCGCCTTGGCCACCACATTCTGTTCCCAGAAAAACAATTTACATCTTCGTCTCTATTGAGATACAATTAATCCTTATTAAAAATAATAAAAGTTATCTGCAATGGGTAAAATCCAGTATTTGTCTACATTCAAAATGTTGTATAATTTTTTTGTTTAATTATAATATTCATATTCTCAGACCATATCTTGATTTCGCATTATACTAACGAAACATCAACGGCGGGATTAAAGCAAATATCCAGGAGTACCCTACGTTTTTAATGATACGCATTAATCATTATGATTACAAAATGTACTCTTTCTTAGAACACAACAGCTTTCAAAGACGTTTTATAATGTATATATTTTAGCTATGAACGTTATTCCGAAGTTGATAAATAACTTTCGTATAAATATTAGAGAGCTGCGAACAGAATAATAATTATTATGCCTCAATTATGTATGACGGAATCGCTTTGAGAGATCATGAAATATGTACGCGCAATCCTAATATACGCACCTGAATATCCATATCCAACATTTCTCTATTTGGTATGGCGACGGGTATATGATAATCCTGTTTGGGACCGAAATAATGAAAATAAACAAAAGGTATGAGAATAAGGGTGGGAATATACGATATTTATTGTTTGGATAATCTCCACTTTAAGCAAAATACAAAGGGATTTCCAAAGGAAGGATCGTGAAGCTCTTTGTTCTTATTCGCGACCATTGCGAATTCTTTTAAACTTGACAAGGGTGGTAGTTTGAAAACACTCCCTAAAATATGGCGTTTCAAAGCAGTATTGGAGACGATATTATTTTCAGCAAGTTTCAAGTCCCATCGCTGGATCGCATTATTTTCACAGAATTTATGTCTTGAAAGCAAGTTTACATTAGTTATTTAACGTTGAATTGGTATTTACATTTACGTTGTATTAAGTTTAAATTTACACTGAGGAAGTAAAGTTGTATTTAAATTTAAAACGTATATTTAAATACATTTTAAAACGATTTTTTCGCTTAATGTTTCTATAAAATAATTTTGAAATTCACTAAAAACAAATTTAAATTAAAGCCACGACTATTTCATTCAATTGTATGTAAAGTATTTCTCTTTAAACATAATATAAAAGTTTTTTTGTCATAAGGAGTTTTCTCGAATAAATTATTATGTGGTTAGATGACTCTTCTCTATAGGAATTGAGATTTGACACGTATTGATAGGTTTGAAACATAAGTGTGAACGAAGAGAACTTGGAGCAGGTGAATTAATTTGGGTATTTAGGTAGCATGTTCACAGCGGAAGGCCGAACGGATAATCACGTCGAAAGAAGGGTTGGTGCGGGTAACGAAGTAATTGGATCTTTAAAAATAGTTATTGGAAACAAGAATTTATCAATGAAAGCGAAAACGGCCATTCACAATGGAGTTCTGGTCCCAATCCTTTTGTATGGAAACAAATCAAGGAACTGGCAGAAGAAAGATGAGAGAAGAAGAAATGCGATAGAGATGAGGTCCCTAAGACGTATGTGTGGTAGAACGATATATGACAGAATCTCAATTGATGATATGTTATAAGAAAGGAATGTAGAGCGGATGAAGATATTATGTACAAAATTATGAAAGGATCGCTGCGTTGGTTCGGACATATGGAGCGCATGGATGGAGAAAAAATTGGTTAAGAAAGTATACGTTAATATTGTATTTTAAATGGAGTACGGAGTCAAAGCAGGCCTAATAAAACATGGCATGACCAACCTAATCAAATTTTAAAGGTTGGTCATATTAGAAGTCGGAGGAATCGACGTGCGTGTATGACTCGTTGTATGAATGTGAAGAAAGCTGGAGAGGTGTGCCAGGATAGAGTAGTGTGGCAGTCCATTCTCTGCCTACATTTGCGAGGAAACGACGTGATGGTTTGTTTTGATTCTTATAATTCCAGTGCGTGACGAGAGATAAGAAGGAAATTTTATTTCTCAGCCCCAATTTATTAGTCAAATCCTCCAATGGAAATTGATTTAGCCAATGAAATTCTTGAAACTCCTCTGTGAAATTGATTTAGCTATATTCAACAAAATCTCTAAAGATATCTATTTAACCCTTTGCACTTCTTCATTATTATTGACGTACCATGAACTGCATTTGGGATAGTGCAAACTGAGTAATTATCATTTGGTTTGTTCTTTCAATGATCTTTCTGGGAAAGCATTTTTTTAAACTGTTATCCGGAGGTGTTTTCAATCCAGGAGTGCTGAGAGAGCTAAATCTGTACGTTCCCCATAGTTATAGCAGAGCAAGGGGGCATATATTATTTTATGCCCCAAATTGCCGCACAGAGGCCCTTCGAAGTTCTCCTGTATTGAAGGCGATTCGTCTCTTAAATGAGGTTGCAAAAGAGATAGACCTCTTTGGATGCAATTATGGCGAATTCGTAAATGCCCTTATGATAAAGGCAGCAAGCAGATAACTGGCTTTTCCTATTCATATGGTTCTATGTATATTTCCTTTGATATTCTTTTATTTCACCCTTTACATCGATTTGGCTTGCGCTGTAATGATGTAAGGAGTTTTTTCAACAAAATAATAATAATAATAATAATAATAATAATAATTTAAAAATTCGATGGAATAACATAAGAGTCCAGTTCGATATTAGAGTATGTAAGAAATACTGTGTTGAGCCACACTCGATATTGAATTGGTAAGGGTTAATACTAACAATACCATTTAAATTTAATAATATTTTTAAAGGATCAAATGAAAGAGTAACAAAATAATTGTGTGGCTTCTTAATTCAGGGGCGAATATTATTAAAAATTTCTTAGGCATGTTACTAAAGAACTTATTTCTCAGACAATTGTACTTTTTCTACGTACGTTTTTACATGTAATTAAAAATTTTAGTCAATATGTAAGAATATAATAACTATTTGCCATTTAACTTTTATCTTGCATATATTTTTTTTCCAAAAGTCTCGGTGTTATTAAATCATTTTAATATTAGAGCAATCACAGAATCAGTACCAATTTTATTTTAACAAAGTTAGAATGTTTGTTTAATTTAAAATTTAAATCGCTAGATTATCCGTGAAAATATGATGTACGAGTATTTGGGGTGGGTGAACCAACATGGTGATGTGATTTTACATGTTTGCCGAAATGATTGAGAAGCGTGATTTCAGTACCAAATTGATTCCGATTTACAAATTCAATAAGAACCGTGATAGCAGTATAGCGGGGGGTATGTTTGTTATGCGGCAAATTCTGTTTGGTTTGATAGATTTTTGTTTGGCCAGCGGTTAACGCCATATGGAAAAAGGCAAACGCGGCAAAATCAAACAAGACTGAACGGTGACGCTGCCATCGCTGTCGTCCAGTTTTTGTTGCGCCGCACCGGCTTGCCACGCCGCGCCGCACGGTGACACCATTTTTGAAATCTTAGACAACATCTTACCAAATTAGAATTATAACTTCAAACATATAAACAAAAAATCTAAATTTGATTACAAATCGTAAAAAAAATATGATTCAGAAAATGTATACAATCATAATTATTACTAGAAACATGTTATTTATTAATTAATACGAATGAAAACGTCAGTTTTCTAGAAGTTTTATTATATCTTATGGGAATGACATGTTTCGCCTTTCTAAGGCATTATCAAATATGATGTTCCCTTAGAAGGGCGAAACATGTAATTCCCTAAATTAATAAAAACTAGAAAACTGACGTTTTCATTCGTATTAATTATTTAATATGGAGTTTTACATCATTGTTCAAGAAACAATTAATATGTTATTTATTGTTTCTTGAACAGTTATGTAAAATTACATATTCAATAATTTATATGAACCAACACGCCTGTGTTCTAAGAATTTTATTATATTTTACATGGAATTACATATTTCGCCCTTCATCAAATGTCACATGACATTTATAAAATATATTAAAACTCCTAGAAGACAGTCGTCAACATTCATATTAATTACTAGAAATCTGGTTTATTATGAATTCACACTTAACACCACAAACAAAACCTTAGAAAAAGAAAAGTAAATGTATTTAAGAAGGCAAATTTGTGCTCACAAATATGAATATAATAAAATTGTTATTAAAGAAAATATTTTTTTAAATATTTCATTAGTCACTGCAGAACTAGGTCAGACGAAATCTTTTTATAAGTAAATACATTTTTCTTATTTTACTTGAATTATTAGTAGGTTTATGTAAGAATTTCCTAATTATTTTATTATTAATAATAAAAACGTTATATTTTTGGAAACTAAAAAAGTACAGCTTATTTAATCTTTAACCGCGGTATGATAAATTGAAGCTTATCATTTTTGCTTGACCCAAGCTGCACCAGGGTGAAATACAATAATACAAAGGCTTTTCATTATTTTTAAAATATGTTTTAATAACTTAAAATGTTATTTTAATTAATTTGGATCTTACTACAGTACGAACGCTTCATATCAAATTAAGTAAATTTTATACATTTTTTCAGAACGGAATATTTTTTTAACAGAAATCCAAATACTATTTTTAAAGACACCGTTTTATTTGATTATTATAATTAGATTCAGACTTAAAATATTTTTGACCATTATATTTTATCTTTCGAACTCTTGTGCAATGGGGCACGTTTTTGTATATTCAACCGTAACACAAGCCTCCAATCTAAGTCGAGCTTTTCAGACGTTTAACCTTCACAGCGGATGCTATCAAATATTTTCCGCCCTTCCTTTGATATCCGAATCTTCTAGATTCGTAACAATGATTTCAAATTTTCCCTTAAAATCTGTGTAGACGGAGAGTAAAGAAAGCAATTGGTAAATGGTACTTGAAATGTTTTTAAACAAAGTAATAAGATACATTTTTTATTGCAAAATTTTATATTTTTTCCAAAACTAGATATCTGCCATAAGCAAGATCTTCGATCGTATTATATTAATATGACCATTTATATATTTCTCTGAAATATATTCCGAGCAAATAACAACGTAGTTTTCTCCGTAATAAATCTGTCTTGTCAAATTTGATACTATTCACTGATTATGCCATATCAAACATGCACCGCGGACTTCGGACTGATGTCATATACGAGTACACTTACTATGCCAAAGCTTTCGATAATCCACAGTTTACATATTGCTGTATGTTACACTTCATAAATAAATAAATAAATAAAGTCGTCTTAGACCAGCGGTTCTTAATTTTTACGGCGACAGAACCCTTTCGAAACAATGAATATTTTACGGAGCCCTAAAATTAGCGAAACCTGGTTTCAATGGAAATCATTTACCGGCTGTGTGGGTGTACGAGTATGATAGTGAGGAGTATCGAGTCGCCACATACCTACTCCTGCAAGGTTAACTGTTTTGTTGACAGTTTTTGATAGAATCATTACTGTAGATATATAGTGTTATGCTACTTGTCACGACGTATCCCCAGGACTCCGTGGAGTGCACTTTGAGAATATCTGCCTTTGATACAAAAGTTACATTTATGTAGCATGAGTTTTAAAACCGAATAATTATATGAATATACAAAAAAATATCGCCTGATTTGCTGATATCTTTAATTGCAGTTGTAATTCTTAAATCCTTTTAACTCAGTTTAAAAATAATTAATATTTTAGAAATAAAAATTCAAGTATTTAACGCTTATGGAAGGAATTAATCGTAAGTACCAGTTATGGACGTTTAAATTTAAGTAACCTCTCACATTTTATTTACTTACATATTGATTGTTCCGATTCTTAAAACGCTAACTAACAAACCATTGCGCTATTTCACCAGAAAGGTAGACAGAAAGGATGACCGCCACGCTGTTCTAATCACACGTAACTCGCGCGCCTCTTCTATCACTTATCACTTTTTCACGCACGTTCGTCGATTATTCCGAACATGGTCGCCTTTCAAAATTCTTAAAACGCATTGATTACTCCACTATAATATTGCACGAAATAAGTCCATTATTAAACCAATATATTAAATAAATAAATGAATATTAAATACAATAAAAAAATAATCATAAGCGGAATCAAAATGTTTCTAGTTTGAAAATTTACTTAAGCACACAGATTTTTGAAATGCAGACATTCGAAAACTGTTTTAAAACTAATAAGAATACCAGACATAATTCATTCACCCGAGTGAGCAAATCGGTCATATTTTCTGTCATATTCTATGACACCGAATCATTTTACGTTAACAATACGAGTAGTTTTTCGCAAGCACCCGTCGCTGTATACATTGTTGAATGATGAACTATGCTATCCACATGGCAGAGTGTTTAATACCGCAATGGGGTCTCCGTAATAGATTGGCGTAATCCATTACATCCAGCGATCAATCATTCCAAAAAATCTGGCTCCTTTCAAACTCAAGGGTTGGATAAAATCCCTTTCAAGAACCTGCCGCGGCATGGGAACAGTTTTTTTTCTATATGAAGAATTTATTATAAAGAAAGTGCTCCAATTTATTTTATCTATTGACCAAAACTTTTCCGTACTTGTGAACGTATACGAGGTCTGTTCAAAAAGTATCGCGAATTTTGAATTTCCGCTGGCTACGTATATTTGATTTTTGATTTTTTTGTAGCGTTATGTTGGTACTCATGTCCCTTACTTATGCTGACAAGGTCGGCCATTTTGAATGTTTAGTTAATTTTTGACAGCTGTTTTGCTTGGATGTGTTTTGGCTCGTCTTCGATTTTTGCCTATTCCAAAAAATGGATCAAAGAATCTGTATCAAATTTTGTGTGAAAAACAAAATAAAGTGCGCGGACGCATTTCGAATGTTGACTGTGGCATATGGTGAAGCTACCTTGGACCAAAGCAACGTTTATCGGTGGTACAAAATGTTCTCAGAGGGCCGAGAAGATATGAACGACGAAGAGCGTGCCGGACGCCCGAGCACGTCAACAACAGACGAAAACATTGATAAAGTGAAGAAAATAGTATTAGCCAATCGTCGAATCACCGTTAGAGAAGTTGCTGAGGACCTAAACATATCGATTGGCTCGTGCCATTCGATTTTAACCAATGATTTGGGCATGAGTCGGGTCGCCGCGAAATTCGTGCCAAAATTGCTCAATTTCGACCAAAAACAGCATCGCGTTAACATTGCTCAGGAGATGTTGGACTCGGTCCGTGACGACCCAAATGTGCTCCAGAGGGTCATAACTGGTGACGAATCATGGGTTTATGGTTATGACGTGGAAACCAAAGCTCAATCATCCCAATGGAAGCTGCCGCATGAGCCAAGACCAAAAAAAGCGCGCCAAGTTCGGTTGAACGTGAAGGTTTTGCTCACAGTTTTCTTCGATTGCAGGGGCGTGGTGCATCATGAGTTCTTGCCACAGGGTAGTACGGTCAATAAGGAATATTACCTGCAAGTTACCAATTTGCGCGAAGCAATCCGCCAGAAACGCCCGGATTTGTGGAAGAACAAAAACTGGCTTTTGCACCATGATAACGCCCCTGCTCACACATCGTTGCTTGTGCGCGAATATTTGGCCAAAAACAACACAGTAATGGTGCCGCAGCCACCGTATTCCCCAGACCTGGCCCCCTGTGACTTTTTCCTGTTTCCAAAACTGAAGAGGCCCATGAAAGGACGACGCTACGCCACGATTGAGGAGATAAAGACGGCATCGAAGGAGGAGCTGAACAAGATCACAAAAAATGATTTTTTTAAGTGCTTCGAGGATTGGAAAAAACGTTGGCATAAATGTATTATATCCGAGGGGAATTACTTTGAAGGGGACAAAATAGATATTCATGAATAAATAAATACTTTTTGAAAAAATATAAAATTCGCGATACTTTTTGAACAGACCTCGTATTTTATCCTGAATTTGAATCAAATACATTCATATTACATGAATCTGATAAATATTGTATGATTATTATCAGTTTTGTGACCAATAATATCGTTTTATAGATATTTTGTTCATACACATATATAATTCTACCATAATATTGTATGTTATTACTATGTATTATATACAGTGTGACCAAAGAGTTAAGCCATATTTATTGTATAAAGTGTGTTTATAAATATTACAATATATGCATACAAACTATCATGACGTAAGCTGTAGAAACGCGTGCCTACACTGTAGAGCTTTATAAAAGAGCTTTTAACGTGTATTCGATAACATCAGAGATAAAGGACCTAAGATCGATTACTGCAAAATCTCTCAGAGATCGTATATATAACGTAAATATAATGTTTGATGGAATAGACCCATTAAGATTCTCTGAAGATCATGTCGCCAGAATGGAAAATGACTCGCATATACAACACCTAACGAAATCCACTGTAGGCACCTGGAAGACCACCTTAGTGATGAAAAGGCATTTGGGCCTCATCATTCCAGGAGTCATAATCCTAGTGTCACAGATCGGCAGATCTTTTAAAAGATAAAGGAGATGAAATTTATACACAGTAAATGTTTCTTTTCTTACCACAAATAGTTTATATACCATTAAACAATACCGTTAATAAGATGAAAGTGTTATGAACAAAATAATGAAAGGGTCGTTAAGATGGTTTGGACACATGGAAAGAATGAGTGAAGAGAGAATGGTGAAGAAGGTATATGTAAAATACATGAACGGAGCACGAAATAAAGGAAGGCCGAGAAAAACGTGGCACGATCAAATCAATCAAATATTGAATGTCGGTCACGTGAGGAGTCGGAAAAATCGACGTGCGTGCATGAAACCGATTTCCCGGAGTCTTATACAGTATCAATATTTTAACTTGGATATCGTAGTTCCGAGGGCCGTCTATGAGTAGCAGTAACCTCATTCATATTTTTAGTTGTATATTGCAACATGGCTGTAAGATTAATCAAAGCATAATATTATCTGACTAAACGATTTATTCGTTCAACGTAAACTGTTATGATTTCAAAATGTGAATCTAAAAATTCTTCTGTGGTAGTACAAAAATACAAAATTCATTTATTCTTAGAACATCAAGTAAATACACATACGCGATGTTTGAAAATTATGAAACGTATCAAATGGGAAACGTATCAAAAGTAGGCTTGTGTGGTATTGATTCAAATGAGCTTATTATTATGTCTTTCTCTGTTAATTATTTAGTTTTTTTATTTTAAAACCCTGACGAAGCTCCGACGGAAGCGAAACTGTTGATTCGATAAAACTAAAAACAAAGTACACAAGTGTTATGAAATTTTTTGTTTATGATGCTAATATCTTCGACAGCGTTAGCACAGACTGTTTTATCTCCCAGCATGCAGAACCAACCTGCCTCTGGTGATGCCGGTGGGGAGAGCAATCATACTGCTGAACATGATCGCTTCGGAGATCGATGTCTTTCATATTCGTGAAAATACATTTAGAAGACAAATACTCTTGACTTTGGAGAGTATTTTGTATTCCTAATGTCGAACCATCTCTCATGCGTTCCTGGTATTATATATTCCTTATGTTTTACCTGTTCTCAATAGATGCCTTAAACTATAAAAAATGTTTGTAATGTCTTTTGAGAAAATAAACTGATTTGATTTGATTTGATTTGATTAAACTACAAAATAACTACTTCTTGCGAAAGTACTTACATATCTTGTGTATTAATTGAGTTTAATCGATTTTTAGTTTATGTGAACTGATTTTGAATTTATGAAGTAATATGTAATGTTATTGAATAGTTTTTAAAATATTTAAAAGCTGTAAAACTATATTCTTCTTCTTCAAGTGCCTGTCGGGTCCCCCCAACGTTGGCAATCACCTCGGTCTTGCGCCGCTCGGAACAGCTCCTCCACACTTCGGATGCCGGTCCACTCCCTCACGTTTCGCAGCCCGGACATTTGTCTCCTTCCGGGGTCTCGACGTCCCTCAATTTTCCCCTCCAATATCAGTTGGAGAAGGTGGTACTTTTCCCCACGCAGCATATGACACAGATGTGAGATCTTTCGAACCTTGATAGTTGATAACAGTTTCCTGTTCCCTCTAGCTCGCCTTAGGACTTCGGTATTGGTAACCATGTCTTGTTAGGGAACTCTGAGCATTCAGCGACTGAGCCAAATTTCAAATGCTTCCAGTAAAACTATAATATTGTTTAAATAGGAGGTCATTGAATTAACTATGGATAATAACCACAAACATATTTATTTATGTACGAGCCAACCGGTTTCTTTCGCAAACAAGCTCTATCTTCTCAATCACAATATATAATAATATTTGAAGAAAAATATTAGCCTTCATTGGCTAGTACAACATATATATTTTTTTAAATAATAGTTACTGTGTCACGAATATTCTCAAAATAAGATTGCTAAACAAACACATTCTAATTGTAATTTTCTCACACACTGGAACGACAAATACAAAACAATATTTTTTTAGAAAACAAACACTAAATACCATAGAAAATTATAATCTATTAAACTCTCTACAAATGCTATATTTCAAAACATTATTTTACTACTTAGTATATGGAAATATTATCACTTTCTTCTATTTATTGTAGAAAGTTCTTCTTGGTCGAGTATTTTTTTTTCTAGTTATATTTTTCTGGTGTTTATTTTATCCACTTCTAAATCATAATTCGCATCTCATCAGCTTTGTTTATTATTTAACGTTTTGTCTAATTTGTTGAGAGCGCAAACACAAAACAAACAAATTCCTAGCAGTCGCTACTGCCGCAGAATCATGGTGAAATCACATACAAAGCCCTGTCAGCGAGATACTCTGTGTACCCCCGAGTACGGCGTAGGCACTAGAGCGTATTCCCCGGACAAGTACCCGAGGCATACAGACGCGGCACTCAAATGCAACTATGCAACAACTGCATGCAGTCCCGTTGCCTGCGAGACCTGCACAGATGCACTTCAGAATGCACTCCACAGAATCTCAAAGAACAACTGTTAATGATATATGAGTTTTGTCGTGTTTGTATCGCGCATGGATACAAATGTTATTGTTTAGGTGGCTGTTTTATCTGAAGCACGTCATTAAGTAGACATCACGCTTTATCCAGAGAAGTTTAGCAGAAAATGAAATTGCACATACTTATATCCAGACGTTCTTTAAGAGAATTCTCTATAATCTAGGGATTGGTTTGCAGCTAATTGTAACACTTTTGCAGGTACTTGAGATACCACTTGGGTATTTAATGTAATAGTGTCCCGTTGCTTTCAGCATCTAATATAATTATTATATAGTAACATATAGTGCATCAAACACACATGTTAATATTTCCTTCTTTTCGCTTTCCCTGTATATTTTTTTGTATTTGTTTTTATTTATTTATTACTAATATTACATACTCGCGGTCACTTCAAATCTTGATTCATTCTATCCACGTGCGATAACCTCAAATTTCAATATTATTTTAATGCCGCTTTTATCCGCCTGCATTCTCATGTCGGAGTTTGATATCTACCATATAAATATTTTTCTCACATTTGACATATGCTGTAATTTATTTTAATTATATTCGCATTTCAAATAATTGCCTCTATGAAAAAACAATTTGCTTCAAATATAGGTTTTTTTTTTTAGAGGTATACAATACATATTCAAAATGAAGAAAAAAGAAACAGATTAAAATAATGCTAATGTCTATGATATTGGCTTTATTTAATATATAATTTTATGCCATTATTGTTCAAATATGATTTAGTAATCGTGAAGTCCAATTTTCGACAATTGTCATCTTTGTGGATGCGTATTATCCACTAGGGTGTACGTGATCCGAAAACGATCCGAATCCGAATAACTTGCTCGGATGAACGATTATGTCGACCGTCAAATTGACGTATTGCATTTTGCAATTGCAATTGACGTATTGATAAGTTTGGCGGACCGAACCATGATTTTCAAAATAAATTTGCACAATTTCCAAGCGCTGTTCTGGCTTTAGTCTATTCACGGTAAAATTGCAAAACGTACTGACTACAAATCAACTATCAACTGTCAAATTGACAGTCTGTAAAAACAATGTTGGTAGTTTAAAAACCAAACCTCTAGAAAAACATCCTATTTTTCTTTTTTTTTTAATACAATATCCCATTTTCTGAACACATTAATATTTAAAATGGTAAGTTAGTGAATATTTAAATATTGACATTACTTGTGAAACAGAATACAAAAATACTGCAAAACCATACATAAAACAATCTGAAATGTAGATTTATAGTCAATTTTATATTATTTTCTTTGTGTCCGCAAATATTGTAATACTTCTGGTATACCCAGTAAGCCTATATAAAACGACACAGATTTTACAACCGCACTCATCCATTTCTTTTTCTCATTTGGAGCGACGCGCTAAAATACAATGCTTCTTTGCTACGAAAATCTCCTGCAAAAGAGAAAATCTACAATCTCTCAGATTTAACAAAATTTCTTATTTTGTGTTTAATCTAATCTAATAATATAATATTTTATTTTGTGTTTTCTATTTTACATCATTTTTGAGCCGATTAATATTACGAGCATTACAAAAATTAAAATGAATTATAAAATATTCCATAAAAAATCTTTTAACCGTCGCGTTGCCATGTGGTCAATTGAGTTTCCACTGCCAATTTAAAGTTGATTTTCTTAAAACCTATGGACCCTAATATTATAAAAAAATTGTAATCCTCCATTGAAGTGTTCTCAATATTTCGTAATAAAAAAAAAGCAAAAAATTACTTCCTTCATCCCAAAAAAAAATATTTTCTAAGACTGCCCTCACCTTCATTCGTGTTAAGGTAGAATTTGTTTTGCTAATATTTACAACTTTATCAAAAGTGACAAATACTTACTCGCTGTTTTGAACGTATTATAAATTATATCTTTGATCTTTTCAATAGGTACGTAATAATACCGACTGGATGGAAACGCAGCACGTAACTTAATAATATCAGAACTGTGAAAATATTAACACTTTACCAAAAGGGACAAATATTAATACGTACTCGTTGTCTTGAACGTACTATACATTTTGCCTAGGTGCCTTTATCCTCGCCCCGCCGGCCGCGGCGCGCAGACAAGTTTATACCCGATGTCCAGTCGCTCGTATGATGTGACGCATTACATATCAGAAATCGCATGGTTCCAGAAAAAAATTAATAATGATATGTTTTTCAAATAATCCATGTATGTTATAGATATCGATCTATTTCTAATGAAATTCCCTACAAGATGACATAAATTAAATTTTGATTCATCGAGTCATATGCTTGATATTTAGATAAAGTTAGCGGTAAACTGAATTTACCACATGGGAGCGAGCGTTTTGTTTTGAACACGGTACGTTAAGGGTTAAGGAATCAAAATAAACGGTTGTTTTTTATTTTATTCAGTGCTTATACAAATGTTTATAAAAGAAAATTTCTGAATTAATTCATTTTTACAATGCAAATTTAAAAAAAGTCGGCATTTAATCCTTCGCCCGACCTTGAACGTTTATTTGTTTATTCTTAAAGCTAAGTGCCGACGCCTTGTTTAAATCTTTCGTACATAAAAACCTACTGTATATTTTGTAACTTTAGTCATTTATTTTAATATCTCATTATAATACTCGCTAAAATTTACTCAAGTTTTAATTTTCACTTAAGATCATATTTTATTAATGCTCTTTCTCTAGAAAAGTACAAATATTTTACCACAAAGTAAGTTCAAAACAATTTGAATTCAAACAGACGAAAACTGTTCAATTATTCAAAACAAAAATAGTTTAAAACTTTGGGAGAAAAATGAATAAATTTGAATACAAGTGTAAATAAAGTAGAGAATAACCGTCTCAGACATTCGCCTTTTTGTGAAAAACCGTGGAGGTGTCGCACAAAATGATTCTCCTGTCATCCTTTATTCCCAGATATATAATTTTTAACTCACAGTAGCGTAACATAAATAATAGGAAATTTTAACAATTTTATTTCTTTTCATTATAAACTAGCTGGCCGGCAAACTTCGTACCACCTCAAAATCAATAAATGTTATTTTTTAAGGATTAATTGTATCTCAATAGAGACGAAGATGCAAATTGGAAACTAAATATGGTGGTCGAGGAGTTTACAGGACTTATGACCTGTCATTGGTTGGGTTAAGCATACGCTTTATAAAATACAACATTCCCCATTCCGCCCTTCTTACGACCACCACGTCTGACAATTTTTTTTAGAGATGTATATATGCTACAATGTTGGGAAACACTTCACATTTTTTTAAAGCGAAATCTAACAATCTATGTTAATGGCAGTAGCCTTTCACATTGTGTTAATAAAGATCTTCTGCTTAATGCTTACATGCAATATTCATAGATGGCGCTAGTGTAGATTGAACTAAATAACTGTGAAGTGTTTCCTAACATTGTAGATTGTAGCATATACACATCTTCCAAAAAAAATCGTCAGACGTGGTGGTCGTAAGAAGATCGGAATGGGCTATGTTGTATTACATAAAGCGTACGCTTAACCCAACCAATGACAGGTCATAAGTCCTGTAAACGCCTCGACCACCATATTTTGTTTCCAATTTTCATTTTCGTCTCTATTGAGATACAATTAATCCTTAAAAAATGATAACCCGCAATGGGTTAAATCCAGTATTCATCTACAAGTATTTGTATACATTCAAAATGTTGAATAAATGTTGGGTTAACTTATTAGCTGAATTAAATTTAGTCATTCACATAAAATATTATAAAACTTTTAGGAAACGTATGTTTTCTAAAAGTTTTTTAATATTTAATGTGAATGACATATTTCGCGTAACTAAAACATTATTAAATGTCTATATTCACATTAAATCTAATAAAATTTAAGAAAGCAGATGTTTTTATTTAGTAATATTATTTTATAAGCTGTGATGTACATATCTATGTTTTAATCAACTTATTTTCAAAAGAGTGTCTCGGCTTTTTATTATAAAGAAATGTTTTTTTTTATGTAATATCTACTTTCTTTTATTTTTACAATACACAATTTAATTTCTTAATAAAATGATTCTTTTTGCGTTATTCGTTTAAAAATCGCCGAATTCGCAGTATGTTTTTCGTTTCATTTTGATCGCCCCAATCCGAATTTGTACGCAAGGACTACCTTTCCGTTTTATTCCATTTCAACCACGGCGTTTGCATATTATGTAAATCGAATTAAATTGCGACAATTTAAAAACAATCCCCTTTTTATTATTCGAATAAACGTTTCATCTTCAATTACCTTCCATGGGCAGGAGACTAAAAACGAATAATTAAATGCCCAAACTGTTAATAAAATGCATTCAGTATTCATACAACATAAAGATGATAGATAATAACAACATATGTTATTAAACCAATTAACTAACCATCACATCGTCTCTCCGAAAGGGTAGGCAGAAAGAATGGACTGTCACACTTAAACCGATGCGGCACTCCATCCTTCTCTTTTCGCCCCACGGGATGGATACTCGGTGTGATGGGTTGCGAACCTAGTCCAACGTTAACAAAATAAATCTACAACTAAAAATATAAAATACAATGATATAAAATAAAATAATAATGCTAAAATTGAACATTTTTAAAATATTACAAAAATGTTATTATACTTTATTCTACTTTCATCCTTCTTTTGCCAGTTCTATACTTAGCTTCCATAGATAGCGCAATACACGGTGTTCAAATGTTGAGGAAGCGAGAGAAGTATGTCAGTCAAGAAAAGTGTAGCAGTCTATTTTTTCGGTCGTTAGTTTGTATGTTCTGTTATTTTTCGAAGGCTGTTTTGAGATGTAGATGTCCAACTGCCATATTTTGGATGTTCCTCTTTTGAGGTCGGTTACCTGTTGGACTTTATTTGCTGCTTTGCATATCATTCTTTTAGAACACTTCTTCTTTTTCCTTATTGTAGAACTATGTGGTCTGTTCTCCAGAGTGTTGCTCCTCCTGTGAGGTAGATTCCCAGCTGTCCTTCCATATTTTAAGAGGTCTTCCACGAGGACGAGTCCCATGAGGCTGATTATGCAATGCAATATAGGGGAGTCTGGTGGTGTCCATTCTTTGAACATGACCGTACCAGTCCCTTTTTCGCTGTCCATCTTATAATATCCTCAACCTTACATATTTCTCTTATTCTGGTGTTCCTCACGCGATCTCTCAGTGTCTTGCCTGCTATCGTCCTCAATGTCTTCATTTCGGAAGTCCTCAAAACTTGTTTGGTCCTTACTGTGTCTTCCCTTGCTTCGACGCCATAAGTCTTGGCCATACTGGTCTTACGCATGCTTTATAGATTCTCATCTTACTCTTAATGGCTTTGTTTTTCCATATTGTGGATTTGAAAAAAAAACAATATTGTCTTCAAATGATCTCTCTAGTTACATCTTCTCAGCTTTCCCCATCGCACAACATCTTCGACATGGCAGATGTTTCGTATTTCTCATTTTGTTTCGCAATGCCGTTCTTGCAATGGATCGGAGAATTCTCAGCTCTGTGGTTTTTAGGAGAAAATTTTAACTATGGTGGTGTCAGCCCTCGTTTCTATTCCATGTCATTATAGGTCGAACGATGAAATGTCATTAAAGGTCAATGATTTTCATTTACCAAAATTATTTCGTATTTAAAATTTTATAAAACTTAATTTGGATATAAAAAATTACTTTGAATTCCAAGGTATAATTATAAAGCCCGCGTGTAAATCAAAAGGGCATTCCGAGGCACACCAAAAATATTTTTTTATTTAAAAATAATATAATCATGAAATTACATAAACCATAACCCCTTGAAATGTTTCTTAAACCAAATTAAATACTTATGAAACCATATAATTTGAATGTAAAGGTTTATTAAGGGAACATGAAACTGAACACTTGAATAATTAATACTAATGAAAACATCTGTTTCTAGAAATTTTATTATAATTGATGGCAATTCGCCTGTCTTAGGCATTATCAAATGTCATTTGAATTACTTGTCACACCCATAAATTATAATTGTCACACCCATAAATTATAATTAAAAAATTTGTGAAGAAAGAATCTTCTATATGTTTTAAACTTTGTGGTGACATATTCAATAAGTATAAATAAGCACAGATAACTTAGTTAACACCACTTTATTAATAAAGTGGTGTTAACTAAATTATTTGTGCTTATTTATCTTCTTCTTCTTCTTCCCTTTTGGTAGACTCAGGAGTCTGTTATTTCAGGCGGGTCCTCTTGAGATGCTGAACTCCAGCTTTCTCTCCACCATTTCGGGGGTCTTCCTAGTCGGCGTTGTCCGTTTGGCGTTCCATGGAGAGCTATGTGTGGTATTCTATTTGAGCTCATCCTTTCCTCGTGTTGATGCCAGTATCGCCGTCTTTGACGTCCCCATCTGACCACATCTTCGACCTCGCAGATTTCTCGGATTGCTGTATTCCTAACTCGATCACGTAGGGTCTTGCCTGCTATAGCGCGGAGCGTTTTCATCTCGGTTGTCCTGAGCATGCTCTTTGTCTTGACAGTGTCTGCCCTCGATTCAATGCCATATGTGAGGATTGGTCGCACACAGGTCTTATAGATGCGTACCTTGCTGTCAGTCCTCATGTCCTTGTTTCTCCATATGACATCTTTTAGGCAGCCTGCAACTGCTGCAGCCCTAGCCACCTGTGACCTTACTTCTCTGGGGAGGTCATTAGAGCTGGTTACTTCGCTTCCGAGATATCTGAATAGGTCTTATTTATACTTATTATATTATACTTATTATAATTAAACTTGTAGAAAACAGACGTTTTCTTTCGTATTGATTATTTAATAAGAAGTATTTAGTGAACACGTATTCAATTATGTATTGTGTTCACTATTTCTATGTATCTTTTGATCTCATAGTGCGAGAATGTAAGAGAAGAAGATTGCAATTAGTTTGTTATGTAACGATAATATTGTGACTATGTAAAACATTAATCACAAGAATGTAAATTGAAACACTGACTTAACTAAATACGCTGTTCAAATACTGGTTGCGTTTAATCTTACAAAATCAATCAATTGGCTTCAATGTGAATATAATATGAAATGTGTACGTCTTGAAGGTAAAGTACGCGAACTTCAGGTTTTCGTTTTATTTTTTTGATTGTTTTGCTGCCTTGATAAAACGGTGTAAAATGTACAACTAAAATGTTTTTATCCAAAAATGTAGCAGTTGCAGGTAAATCTTATTTTTTTCGTATTAACCCTATAAATCAAGTGTTTTCTCTGCTAATTTCGAATAACATATTTATCATATCAAAGCTCTTGAATTTTGCACATCTTAAATTTTTTTATTAAAATTCTTCGTCTTTCGGTGCCGTGTCAGGTCCCCCCAACGTTGGCGATCACTACAGCAAAGGCATCTATATCTTGCGCCACTTGGAACAGGTTCTGAATTTTTGGTATTCCTGTCCGCTCTTTAATGTTCCACAGTCAAGACAGCTGCCTTCTATCATTCCCCAACGTCCCTCCACTTTACCCATTAATATCAGTCGAAGGAGGTGGTATTTTTCTCCCTTTAGCACATGAACCAAATATGAGACCTTTCTAACTTTCACACTCGACAACAGCTCTCTATTGGCTCTGGCTCTCTGTAGTACGTCTGCACTACTGCCCTATTGGTCCACGGTATACGGAGCATTCTGCGGTATATCCACATCTCGAACGCTTCCAACCGGCTCATTTCATTCACTTTTAGAGTCCAGGTTTCGCAGCCATATAGTAGAACAGACCATATATAACATTTAAATATTATTTGTCGGAGTTTCAAGTTAAGATTATCGTTGCAAAGGAATGTTCCATTTGATTTAAAACACTATTACAATATCACAATTTAGTTATGTAATTGTCACGACAGGTATTACGCGAACCGTTTTAGGTGTCATCAGAAACACCCGATGATGCCAATATTGGATGGGAAACAGCTGTTGCCACAATTTTATTACACAACTAAATGTAATATCATTACATTGTTTCAAAATAAACAGTTAATAATATTAAATCACCACAAAATAATTATTTAATAAGAAATTCAAATGTTACATTAATTATTCTTCTTCTTTTTGTTCTGTCACACCTCCGTGGTGCATAAGGCCTCAAGGAATCTTCTTCACCCGACTTTATCGCATACCTGATGTCTAACATCATCCCAAGTGAGGCCTGCTGCCTTAACCTCATTCTGCAGGGTTCTTCTCCAGGTGGCTCTAGGTCTGCCTCGCTTTCTCTTTTCCCCATAGGGGACCAGTCTAGTGCACCCTGAGCGATGCAGGTTGGGTTCCGTCTCAGAGTGTGACCGATCCACTGCCATTTGCGTCTAGCGACTTATTCTCTAATTGGCTTTGTGCCTGCCATGGTCCAGAGAACGGTATTTGACACTGTTTGGGGCCAATAGATTTTGAATATTGAGCGAAGGCACCTATTTATACACACCTGGAGTTTACCAATAACGTCTGCGGTAGACTTCCAAGTCTCTCATCCGTACAGCAGTACGCTTTTAATGCTACTGCTGAATACTTGGATCTTAAGCTTTCTCGAAATGATACCGGAGCGCCATACAGGGCGAAGCATAGCGAAAGTTCTCCCTGCCTTGTTAAGTCTGCTGGCCACATCTTCATCCGTACCTCCTGAGCCTGCTATCATACTTCCAAGGTAGCAGAAGCTGGTCGTGGTCACAAGGGGGACACCGTGGAGCAAGATTGGGGTGGAGTCATTTGTGGACACTCGTAATACTGTAATTAACTAATTTAATAACCGTCATGCTGTCTCACCGAAGGCATATATAGGAATAATGAACTGCCACACTGTTTATCTATCGATTCCTCATCATTCATACGTCTAATTATGAATGTACGTCGATTCTTCGACTCCGTATCTGGCCGATATTATTTTTTATCGATATATGATTGATTTAAACGCGCAACATTTTCCTCGTTCTTCTTGTATTTCTTGTTTATACATACTTACTTTATCATTACTACTAACTAGAGAACATTTAACTATTTATGGCATTATCACAATAATAGAATATATAATAGCTCATTTGAATTTGACTTGCCGTTATTTACCCCTGAAGTTCTGGTATAGCGTTTACCGTTCTCGCGATGTGGGGTGTTGTTCCACGGGTAGCATTGCTTTGAGGGTGTCGCTCTGTATGTTATAGGGGTTGGTATGGTAACGCTTTCGCAAACAATAATTACGCTCTCAGTATCCACCTTTTAAAATGAAAACGTAACAATGCCTACGCAGAAAAACGAAGCCATGTAGAAATGAATCTACAGTTTGTTGCAAAGCAGATTGCTTTTTTTCAAATAAATTTTAAGAATACAATCGTGTCGACGATTTTCATACTTTCCAATTTCGCATATAGTCTCTTAGTATTAAAAATTTTCATTACGAACGGTATTTATTAAAAAAAAATAAACAATATAATCCGTGATGGAACTATCCGGTAACATTCTCTATTTTCTTCTGAATGTTTTCGTTGTTTATTTTTTTCGTATTTATAAACCATTCATTTGTTTATGTTATAACATAAGTTGTTAAAATATTTAAAATCATTGTGCTTTCACAACCCTTTCTATGACTTTTCCTGTGCATGTTTTTTTTTATTTTGAATAATGTGTAAATTTAAACAAAAAACAATACAATATCGTTACTTAAATATTAAAGGAATGGAACGATGTTAAAATTACATGTAGAAATCATTTTTTTAGTATTTGCTAATTAAGAGAACGTATCGAAAATGGGACTTGAAATTGATATTAGATTTTTTTTTATTGGTTTTTTTTTTAATACGTTAATTAATTATACAGTCTTCTTCAATTCAATAATTTAAGAATTCTGGAAGTTTATAATGTTTAAGGCTATTAATTGAAACCCTAATCTGTCCTAAATAATTACGAATAAAATTAATTAAATAAAATTAATTAATTTTTTACTTCTAAAATGGTTTCTTAAAGTTGTACTCAAATTAATAATACAATCATTTAACATAATTAATTAAAATTAAAATTTCACTAACTAGGTTTAATGCAAAACGTATTGTGGAAAAAACATGTTATTTTAAATTTCATATTAGGTATTACATTTTATACCCGGAGTATTGAATTTACTTACCACAACATCGTTTTCCAAATTGGATTCACGTATTCCATTTCAGGTTACCTGTCTCTGCCATGCTTCGTTTTTCCCCCGTTTTTCGCTCAACTTACTAGATCCTTTCTCCCAAATACGAGTATGTATCGCAATCTGCTTCAGACATGTTTCTCTCTTCACACAGGAATTACTCTAAATCCTGAATAAAAGTTCCTTCCACGCCCCGTCATCCCTCGTACCCCGTATTCATTCGGATAATTTTAATCCTGGCCTCACATGTGCCAGGATATTATGAGCATAAATGTTTGATCCTCGCTAGGACCCAAAGAACATTCCCTTGGATTCGTGATGAATATTCAAGTATATGGAGAAAATGTACTAGTCCTAACCTATTTATTGTGTTTCTACTACTCTTGATTTAAACTCCATTTACTCAAAATACCAATCAATGTTCTTAGTGTGTTTTGTTCAAGTATTACCTATTCTCAGTTTTAATGGATATATTGATATATTGTGTTTTAAAAAAAATGCAGAAACAGTGATGTTTGTGAATTTTTTAAAGTTTATGATAAAAAAAAATTTATTTAAACATTACAATCTTTATCTTTGTAGTCATAACTTAAAACTGGACGTTTATTTATAATTAATTAAAATTTACTAACTCAATTGCAAACCAGTTTCGGTAATTCTCATATTCTTTAAAGTATTACGTAATATTTCACTATTTCTTTTTTATATACTTTGTGTATACTCGTAAAACACTTATATTAACAGAATAAAATTACATAGACATGTTTTGGACAACCAGTCCTTCTTCAGTGATACAAATTATAGAGATACATTTTTAGCAAAAAATATTATAAAATTTAAATGTATCTTTATAATTTGTATCACTGAAGAAGAACTGGTTGTCCAAAACATGTCTATGTAATTTTATTTTTTAAATATAAGTGTTGTATGAGTATATATAAAGTAAATAAAAAAGAAAAGTGAAATAAAGCATCATAACAACACAATGTATAGCGTATATAAAAGATATTATGTAATAGCTTGAGTAATTGTCTATTGGTCAAATAATTATAGAAATACAAATTTATAATCATAATCTATTAATGTCAATTAATTAAATACAATTTTAGTTGAATATTTAATGAAAATAATCACATTTGAATAACTTTTTGGAAACATTGTATTATTACAACACTTTTTTTTACTTATCACAAATATGTTTCGGGATACAATCTTCCCTCCGTCAGTGTATGAATTTTAACAAAACTCATATCTCGTCATCTCAAAATTCATATCTTGCATCCCAAGAACCAGAATAATGTTAATAAACTTGCTGCAAACCAATCCTTGTGATTGAAACTATAAAAAACTTGAAATATAACGCAAATATTGTAATAGAATATAATCACAATGGATAGTAATATAAGCATTTCTTAAAAGAACTTTCATTAACATGATTTTATCACTTAGAACATATAATTGCCACACGGATTAAGAATAAATTTACAAATATATTATTACTAGGGCTCGGATATGTATTTCCTAAAAAAGTTAAAATTATTGTTTTTGTTTGTCTAAAATATTATTTTACATTCTCTAACCTCATATTACCTTCATGAATTTTAATTGTATCTCAATAGAGACGAAGATGCAAACTATAAAATTGAATATGGTTGATCAAGGTGTTTACAGGACTTATGACCTGTCATTGGTTGGGTTAAGCGCACCCTTCATGCAATCACAACATTCCCCATTCCACCTTATTTTTTATGACCATGTAAGACAAATTTTTGGAAGTTGTATATATGTTACAAATCTATGAATAACTTCACATGTCAGTTTCAATATGCCATCTATGAAGATTTTGATTACATATGTTAATCTTTTTAAGATTATTCTATATATTCCACATACTAACGCCAACTATGCAGATTAATTTTTAGCATTTAGCAGAACTACTTTATTAACACAATGTAAAAGGCTATCGCCATTAGCGCATTATAAGAAGCCGCCTGGAGATGTTACTCCTATCTATATGCCAAAGAATTGACCAGAATGATTACAATATTTTTTGTGAATGTATACTTATACTTGTGTACGAATCCTGGATTTCACCCACGGTGGGTTATTAATTCATGAATTTTAATTGTATCTCAATAGAGACGCGTCTCTATTGAGATACAATTAAAATTCATGAATTAATAACCTACCGTGGGTGAATGCCAGGATTCGTATACAAGTATAAGTATACATTCACAAAAAATACTCATATTACCTGTTTACTAAAAAAAATAGGTATACGTGCGGCAAACTATTCATAGAATTGTAAAATTACATTCCCTCCCCCCCCCCTTTATTTTCAAGGGTAAGGCGACCTTTTGCAAGTATTTATATATTTTAAATTGTGCGATTAATATTTTTTTTTCTCAGTCGGGATTTCTATGAAACCCAGCTCCCAGATTTTTCCTGACGCACACATAGCCGACGCGACACACAGTCACACACACACACACACACACACATACACACACACACACACACACACACACACACCTATACTCATGACGTTTATTGCTTACTTTTTTCTATCGATTCTATTGTCATTTAAGTTTGAAAGAGAGACTACAATATGAGCATCGAAATAATATGCCACTTAATAGCTCTCATCTCGAAAACCCTGAAATAAAGTATTTTCTAAGCCCTGAAATGTGTTTTTATAATCTCTAATAACTATGGCGTAAAGGAGGTCTATAGATCTAAAACACAAAAAATATCGTATTTTTGAAAGTTAAGCACAGGAAAAAAAATTTCTTCTTCTTCTTCCTTATTGTAGACCTAAGTGGTCTGTTCTCCAGAGAGTTGCCCCTCCTGTGAGGTAGATTCCCAGCTTTCCTTCCATCTTTTAGGAGGTCTTCCACGAGGACGAGTCCCATGAGGTTGATTATGCAATGCAATATAGGGGAGTCTGGTGAAGTCCATTCTTTGAACATGACCGTACCAGTCCCTTTTTCGCTGTCTGCTCCATCTTATAATATTCTTAACCTCACATATCTCTCTTATTCTGGTGTTCCTCACGCGATCCCTCAGTGTCTTGCCTGCTATCGTCCTCAGTGTCTTCATTTCGAAAGTCCTCAAAACTTGTTTGGTCCTTTCTGTGTCTGCCCTTGCTTCGGCGCCATATGTTATTATTGGTCTTACGCATGCTTTATAGATTCTCATGTTACTTTTAATGGCCATGTCTTTGTTTTTCCATATTGTGGATTTTAGAGAGAGGAAAAAGATATGCTTTTTATGTCAATTCCGAGCCTTAAATAATACTGTTTTTAATCGATGTATGATTAAGTGTATAGAATTCCACAATTAAAAGAAAATTAACAAAAGTTGTTTAAAAAATAGAAGAACTAAAAATTCTATAAGTGATAAGAAATATTCACGACACGTGTTTCGTCTTATGAGGACATCTTCAAGTGTGCAGGCTTAAATATAATGTGTTTATTTATATAGACTTTGGGGTATGTCCCCCCCCACTTCTACACAGATTATTTGTGGAAGTGGTTAACTATTAAAGGTGCATTGTTAGTTTAATTTCTGGGTATTTCTGTGGACAGTGATTGAACAGGATTCTAAGAATTTGGAAAATACGATGACGAATTTTCTTTTCCACGAAACAATAATTCAGTTGAAAATATATTATATTTGAAATAAGAGAAAACAATAATTTTAATGAGTTTATAGGTAGTTATAATGCACCTACATAAAGTAATATATTAGGGATGGGTGCACACTTACCCATTTCTTCAGACTTATCAGGAGATTTTTTGAGAATTCCGTCATCTTGGAGGCTATCCATCTTTATGTTCCGGATGGTTATCTTCGACAGCGTCAGCACAGACTGTTTTATCTCCCAACATGCAGAACCAACCTGCCTCTGGTGATGCCGGTGAAGAGAGCAATCAAACTGCTGAACATGATCGCTTGGGAGATCGATGTCTTTCATATTAGTGAAAGTACATTCAGAAGACAAATACTCTTGACTTTGGAGAGTAACCTGTATTCCTAATGTCGAACCATCTCTCATGCGTTCCTGGTATTATATATTAATTATGTTTACCCTGTTCTCAATAGATGCCTTAAACTATAAAAAATGTTTGTAATGTCTTTTGAGAAAATAAACTGATTTGATTATACTTATATATAAGGATACAATAGTAATATGTGTAGTTCAATTATGTAAATGTGTAACTATGTGTGGGGTAGGTTGCTTATGTGTTTTTGGAGCGATTACCAGTGTGTTAGTAGACGAAACACGTGTCTTGAATATTTCTTATCACTTATATAATTTTTAGTTCTTCTATTTTTAAACAACTTTTGTTTCTTTTCTTTTCATTACTGTTCTTATTTTTCGTTTATCTTAATTCGTTCACAGGATTATAAAATTTAATCAAGAAAGGTTTGTTCATAAACACCGCCTCAGCACGATTACTTATGTACAAACATAATAGCAAAAAATCACCTTTCGTGAAGCGAGTAGAGTTTATTAAAATCCACATTTTGCGCTAAGCTCCGGCGCGAAATTTGTTTATGCCCAAAAATATTTGGTGATCCGAAGATGGCGGCTGCGGCTGGTCCATAGTTCACGGTAACGTGTTCGTAATATTATTTTCGTTCAAGGATTATGTACTTCTTTTAACCCCTGCTTCCCGATTCTCTCAAATTTGTACACGGCTCCCGCAAGAGTGGCTGCGGCCCGACGAAGAAAGAAAAGGAACGGACGTTTTCTAGCGTATTTTTTTGCTTGTGATTGAACTAGTTAATATATGATCAAACAAATCATTACAATCAATATACACACTTGTTGTGTTGATACAACATATTAAGTTTTAAAATTTTGGAAGACTTTAAAATTTTTTTTTTGTTCTTGTAAACTTGATTTTTCAGACTTTGAAATTTTTCAATCTACATATATTTGAAAGTAGAATACGTCCACTCATATAAAAAATTAATTAATATTTATTTTGGTAAGGTACTGGAATCCTTTTTTTTATAATTATACGATAAATGAAACACGATTTCTTTTATAAATCAATCAATAAAAAATCTTGTACATATTCTTCTAATATTTTTTAAAGTATTATGTAATATCTTAAGAACAAACAATTATGGAAATACAAATTTAGAATCATAATCATTAAATAAACATAAAATTATGAATGTCAATTAATAAAATCCACTTTTAATTTACGCACATTACGCCATTTCCCCGAAAAGGTAGGCAGAGAGAATGAACCGCCACACTACTCTATCCTTACGCACCTTTCAAGATTCCTCCGTATTCGTACAGCGAGTCATACACGCACCTCAATTCTTACGACTTCTAACATGGCCGACCTTTATTTGAATGGTTTGGTCATGCCGTGTTTTTCTCGGTCTTCCTCGATTCCATACTCCATTCACATACTTCACGTATATATTCTTAAGCATTATTTTTTCATCCATGCGTTCCATGTGACCAAATCGACGGAGTGATCCTTTCAGAATTTTGTTCATAATACTTTCTTCCGCTCTACATTTTTTCCTAATATCTTCATTTGAAACTCTGTCGAACATCGTTTTAACACACGTACGTCTAAGGGATCTCATTTCTATCACATTTATTATGCTCTCATTCTCCTTTTTTTTTAAATCAAATCAAATCAGTTTATTTACTCAAAAGACATTACAAACAGCATAAATGTTTAAGGCATCTATTGAGTACAGGTAAGCTATTATACACATACAACATAATACCAGGAACGCATTAGTGATGGTTCGACATTAGGAAGACAAGATACTTTCCAAAGTCAAGAGTATTTGTCCCCTGAACGTACTTTCACTAACATAAAAGACGTGTTTATCTCCGAGAAGACCGCGTTCAGCAGACTAATTGCTCTTCCCACCGGTGTCACCAGAGGCAGATTGGTCCTGGCCAGTTTTGCCAGTTCAATACTTTGCTTTCATACATAAGGGTTGGAAGTAGAGTTAATATTTTTTTTCTCAATTTTTTTAAAACGTTTCAAAGAAACCAACCTCATTATTATAGTATAATTTTATGTTCTTTTTAAGTCGTTAATTTAATATTTTTTGATATTTTCTCTCCGTACATACTTCCTAGCCGGCTCTATGGCAAGCCGCAACCCAACGACAATGCGGATTATAATTCGGGTACAGGCAGAAGGTTGCCTCTTTTGTACAACTAGCCATTCAGCGGCTTATCTTTAATATTCTTTGCTGGTCTCATTTGCATACTAAGTGATACCTTTAGCTATACTCAGACATATTCCCCTCAACTTTCAACACCAGTAATGAATTTCATTTATTATATTAAAGCAGTGCTAATAATTTGTTAATGCTTTGTATACATGTAAATAGCACATCGCAAACTTCGCCTAGTTAAACAGTTTAATTATGGATTAATTTTATCTCAATAGAGACGAAGATGCAAACTGGAAACTGAATATGGTGATCGAGGTGTTTATAGGACTTATGACCTGTCATTGGTTGGGTAAAGCGCACGCTTTATGTAATTACAACATTCCCTATTCCACCTTTCTTATGACCACCATGTCTGACAAATTTTTGGAAGTTGTATATATGTTAATATCCAACACCACAATTCACATGTCAGTTTCAATTTACAGACAAACGCCATCTATGAAGATTAGATTTAAGCATTAAGCAGAAGATCTTTATAACGCAATGTGAAAGGCTACCGCCATCAACGCAGTTTAATTATGTATGGAAGCGAAGCATGAAACTGGCAAAAGAAGGATGAAAGTAGAATAAATACAGTAGAAATGAGATCACTTAAACTTTAGACGAATGTGTGGATACTCGGTGTATGATAGAGTGTGTTATAAACAAAATAATGAAAGGATCATTAAGATGTTTTGGACATATGGAATGAATGAATGAAGAAATAATGGTAAAGAATTTATATTTTAACGATGTTATTGGAGCCAGAAATAAAGGAAGACCGAAGAAAACGCGGCACGATCAAATTAATCAAATATTGAATGTCGGCCATGTTGAGGAAGCGAGAGAAATATGTCGGGAAGGAAAAGTATGGCAGTCTATTCTTTCTGCCTTCCCCTTCGGGGAGACGGCGTGATGGTTAGTTAGTTAGTTAGTTAAATTTTGCATTTAAAAATTACCGTTTTTTCATTTCTCACGGTACGTTTGCCCAAATGTACCCTTCACTTGGCATAAACCTCTTTTGAATATTTCAACCTAACTCAATATTTATACCATTATTCATTGTCATACATCTTGATTGTGACGTTTCTCATTCAATCCAGAGAGAGTTGATACCAGAAAAGTGTGTGATATCCAGGATGTTTTTGGATAGGAGAGGCAAAGATGAAAATATTGGAGAGACCGTGTGGAAATAATGGACACCCAAAGATTACCACATCTTGCCCTATATCCCTATAAAGGAAACAAGAGGGAAGAAGGATGCCTGGAATGCGACTATAAAAGGTCTCCAAACAGTATAAAAAAAGAATATTTATTTGCATGTGTGAAAAATACCGATTAACACCTATTTGAAAACATTTTTTTTTAATCAAGGAAAGCGCAACACTTCATGGTCAGAGTTTATAAATACAGTGTAGGCTTGGATGTCAAAATTTGAACGATTTAGAAGCATTCAAGTTGTGGGAACATCGAAGAATACTTCAAATGCTCTCATCTACTATATTTGCAACACTGGAGTCCTATAAGGGGTAAACACTGTTGGAGAGTCGTTTCCTCATACAAGTTAGAAAGGGAATAGAATAAGGACAAGTACTTAAGCAGATCAGATCGACAAAAGTGGAATGTGTTTCTTGCGAAACTTTGTTTTATGTATCACAATTGTATTTTTATTTTTCGCGACAGCTGTTTCATCAACCTATGTTGACATCATCAGGTGTTACAATTGTAACGTACATTGTAACACCTGATGATGTCAACATAGGTTGCCGAAACAGCTGTCGCGAAATATAAAAATACGATTGTGATACATAAAACAAAGTTGTTATTTTAATTTAACAGTTTATAATGTTAAAGTATCATAGTATTTTGGCCAAAACAATGAAGATTTATTTATTAAATATTCATTGAAAAATCTATTTACTTCAGCATTTATCGTGTTACATGGGAGTGACATGATTTGCTTTGCAATGACAATTTTATGTTTATCCTTTGATATTTCCCTAGCAAGAAAATATACGTCACTTTTATTTATATCTTATACGAAAACTCTTTCATAAATGACGTGTTCTTCTTTAACTATTATATTATATATAGCAATTATGAAGAAGTTGCAATATATAATTAAATCTCTAAAGTTGGATACGGAATTGTTCAGATTTTCATTATATCCGGAGAAAATTGAAGCCTTTATCCGAAACTTTTGATCTACACGTGATTGAACGGTGTATCAAATGACGTGCTTTGAGCCCAGAAATAAGCTTTCGGAAGCTTTGAGATTTCAAAGCGCATTGTCCTGCGAGCGAATTGATAGTTTTATAAGGATTTATCAGAAAATAGTAACTTTGTACGGCGTCAGTGAGCATTGAAAATTGATTAACGATGAATTAAGCCATGTGAACGATTTTTATTTATTTTCCTATTCAAAATGTGTCCTCACACATAAACATTTAATTATTCAATTATATTTTAAAAAAATATTTTTTACAGGACAAAGTATTCCAAATTTATTAAGATTTTAAGTCTGCAAATTTTCTTAATTTGCGAACGATTAACGTAACGATTTCTACGAAACGAGAAATAGAAGAAGACCGAGAAAAATGTGGCATTATCAAATCAATCAAATATTAAATGTCGGCCACGTAAGGAGTCGGATAAATCAACGTGCGTGTATAACACGATGTATGAATGTAGAGGAATCAAGAGTAGTATGTAATTATAGAAACATGTGATAGTACATTATTTCTACATACTACTACGAGGTAGGGCGTGATGATTAATTAGGTATTAATTAGGTAACCACTATAATGTTAACAAAAGAGAATGTTCCTATAAAAGTCAAAATAAAGAATTGCAATATAAAATAATATCGTACTTATAATGTTGGAGGATTTTAAATAAATATCATATAATATAAACGTTAAGTTACAAAAGAATCGGTGTAAGACAAGCTACTTACAAATAGGTACCTTTGAGCGCCAAATCGTATGAACAGTTTCCCCGGCTAATGTAGAAAAATGTACATAATTTTTTATGGTTTTGTTATCGGATTTTTAAGGTGGCGAGTAAATCGCATCACACAAATCATAAATCCTTCTTATTGACTTCATTTCCACGGCATTGAGTCTACAATCATCCTGAGCACCAGCGCAGCGATGGAAACTTGTACGGCGCTGCTTATTTTCTTGAATGTAACAAAAACTGCTTTGGGAATACATTTGTTCGGTGTCACGGGGAAAATATAAAGCTTTCTTATGTATGAGTTATCTCTGTCAGTGACGTTGTCGTCTGTGGAGTAAATTGTGTCCCCTCCCCTCTCCGGGGAACTCTCGCCATGTTATTACGGGGGATGCTGTATCACTTACGCGTACGAATTTTAGGTTTTTCAGTGCTTTTTTAGTGCCGCCCAAGGATCCATATAAAGGAATATTTTACAATGTTTGTTACTTTATCAATATTCAATTATCTTATTAACTATTGCTCCATGCAGATGCGAGGCACATCTGATGTCAAAGTTATTACATTTTCATGCCTTCACAATATTTGTATGTATTTATGATATTTTACATTTTTATTTTCACCGTGTAAATATTCAAATAATCTTCTTCTTCTTCTTCTTCCTTGTTGTAAAACTAAGTGGTATGTTCTCCCAGAGTGTTGCTCCTCCTGTAAGGCAAATTCCCAGCTGTCTTTCCATATATTAGGAGATCTTCCGCGAGGACGAGTCCCATAAGGCTGATTATGCAATGCAATATAGGGGAGTCTGGTGTTGTCTATTCTTTGAACATGACCGTACCAGTCCCTTCTTGACTGTCTGCTCCATCTTATAATATCCTCAACCTCACATATCTCTCTTATTTTGGTGTTACTCACGCGATCTCTCAGTGTCTTGCCTGCTATCGAGCTCAGTGTCTTCATTTCGGAAGTCCTCAAAACTTGTTTGGTTCTTATTGTGTCTGTTTTGTTTCGACGCCATATATTATTATTGGTCTTAAGCATGCTTTATAGATGATCATACTCGTATTGCTCTTAATGGCCATGTCTTTGTTTTTCATATTGTGTATTTTAGAGCGCCAGAGATTTCAGCAGCCTTGTTTACTTGGGCCTGTACTTTTTCTTCAAATAATTATTTATTTTATTGCTTTTAGCTTTCTTCTATCATTTCTTAATCCTTTTTAATTCCACTTCTAAACTCTTCCAACATTTCCTATCTTGGACTATCTGTTGCCAACTACGACTTGCAAGTTGGATAATAGCATCCTTAGCTTTAACACGACATAACCTTTGATTATATATGAATAAATATAATTATTACAACACTTTTTTTTCACTGAACTCGGACATGTTTCAGTTACAAGTAACTTTTATCTAAGTATACAATTTTATTATAACAATAAAATAAAACAAAGCTGTCAATTAAATACTAAATTGAGACCGAGCTATATATAAATATTGAAGGGGTATAATTAGGATTGAGGAGAAGTAAGATGTAACGGGAACATATCAAGCATGGGAATCGAATTTAAATTTAATTGGTAATTGATTACATTTTCACTATCTTTTATGGCTTTTTAAATTTCTAAAATTTCTAAATTCTTTAATGTTAGTATGTCCGAGTAGAGTGAAAATAAAAGATGTTGCAATATAAAAGAACAATTATATTTATTCAAATATGAATCTACAACACAAAATGAATGCGAATATAGAAGAAATTTGATTACATAGTTTACGTTGTATTGATCACTTATCATTAGTTATAAGATTAGAATTAAAACAATCATTAAAATATAATCATTTTGAAACGGTTTTTCGAAGAAACCATTATTTAAGTAAAATACATGAAAAAGATAGGAATATTGTTGAATAATTCAGACGGTTAAATCATAAGTAATATTAAAGAAAAATATTACTTTTATGATACCAATTTTCTTTTACGTCGAAAATTCTTGTATTTTATCGAAAAAAACTGAAAATGCTTCTCGTGACAAGGCGATTAGTCAGCATGGATTTCCCAATGAAAATAAAGAGCCTTAAAATTGATTAACCAAGTGGCAGCAAAAGATAGCTAAAATGTATTATACGGAAAAAATTAAGATAAATGTTCTTAAATGTATTATACGAAGTAAAATAACGGTACGTACTATTAAAAAAGGAAAAGAGATTTTTAATTGAGTCAAAATTTTTGAAGATCTGTAATGTGATGATGATAACCGTTTTATTCCAATATTGACGAATTTATATGAATTAATACACTGTTATATCCACTTTTGAGTTTATTTTTCTCGAAATTTTTCGAAAGAACGATATAAAATTCTCCTGATGATGAAAATGTAAGCTTTCGAAGGAAAGTTATCCCTTCTGCTTTGCCCACTATTATGAACCTTTCGAGGATTTCCACGGGAGTTTTGCTCTGATTCCAATCTGATCAAGGATTGAGTGGTTCGTTATTTTCGCTGTCAAGAGTATGCAAAACCTTGCACTTACTATAATACATCTCGAAAGCAACTAATTTCGATATATCCTATGCTCAAAAATCAATATCGAGAAAATAAGCGTTCAAAAACAAAAAAAGTTTGATACAAAATGTCTTTGTTATTATATTATGTATTAAGTGTGCTTCCACTTGTGTTTAACGTCAACCGGTTTTGGCAGCTTGCCGCCATCTTCTGGTACCTATATCAAAATTTATTTAGTTTAAATAATAAATGCTAGTGGTGGAAGCTATAAAAATAACTGATTCTAAATAATTCATTCCTCTTATTAAGTTGTAAGTGTTGTTGTCTTCCATATAATTAAAAAGCACTTACATAGGTGACTAATTTATTAAATGATTCCAAATAGAGTAAATTTATTATGTTTTAGGTTGTTTACTATATAATTAAAAAGCAGTTACAAGGGTGGCTGATTCTCGGAATGATTCTACATAATGTTTTTTTTTGTTTGGATTAGTTAAGTTTACATATTTCAAATGTCTTGTGGTCCGGTTACTGGTGTCTGGAAATTTTCTCCTGGAGTTCTGAAACAAAGATAATTAGGGCAGATACAATATTCTTTAGAAGGTAAATACCTATTAGCTAAATCTAATATATCTTATACCTATTAGTCCAATCATTATATAATAACAATTATGGATTATTTAGAATCAGTATAAAAATGGTACCGCCACCACTAGCATTTAATATATAAACTAAATAAATTTTGAGGTAGGTACCAGAAGATGGCAGCAAGCTGCCGAAACCGGTTGACGTTAAACACAAGTGGAAGCACACTAAATACTCGTATATAACAATAAAGGAATTTTGTGTATATATTTTTTTTGTTTTCAATATTTTAAATTAACTTCCATGAAGAAATTTCAATTAAAAATATCAATCATCTAAGTCTTATTTGAGATATTAACCAGTTTATTTGTTTATAAAAATGTTATTTTTTTAATGTTGGAGTAACAAATGGACCTTTGATAAAATTCAACAAAAGCAAAGTATTTTAAATTGCGCATCGTTTCCGTCAACGACACAAAGGACATTCAAAGCTCATTGTATTGCATCATTAGCGAATTAACGAAGAATTTGGGCGTTATAACATGTAGTGAACGTGATTGTACCCGGGGAATGGCAGACCCCGCATAAGCACGCGTACAGATTGTTCCCAGTCAAACAAATGTCCTCGGTAAGGGAACATTATTACCTAAGAGCATGCGGATGGAAACGGTTCTTTCTCTTACTTTGTTCAGTGATTATTCCTAAGGGCGCTCTTACACTCGCATATTGTTATATTATTCTGCTCCGGTCTCGCTCCGCTGTTCTTTCACATACTTACCGTAATGAGTGACTTCTTAATATTCCCTACCCCACACGGAGACGCCGGATTATATTACTTTACGCAAATTACCTACCCTTTGTTTGTGGGGCTTAGCGCGAATAACCACACATTGTAATAATATCCAAAGAATAGATAATGGATAAATTTGGGGGCGGAAGAGACACCCGGAGCTCGCAACAGGAGACCGCAGCTACTAATCTACATATAACAAATGTACGAATTTTCCTAGTTGTACGGGAGGGTAGGGTACGAAATTTGCTCTTCTAACTCGAAAAATATATGACCATAATGTTTTGTAGCAAACTAACTAACTTACCATCACGCCGTCTCCCGGAAGGGTAGGCAGAAAGAATGGAACGCCACTCTGTTCTGTCCTGACATACTTCTCTCGCTTCCTCTACATTCATTCATCTTGTCATGCACGCACGTCGATTTCTCCAACTCCTCACGTGACCGACATTTAATATTGGATTGAATTGATAGTGCCACATTTTCCTCGGCCTTCCTCAATTTCTAGCTCCGTTCACGCCGTTTACATATACCTTCTTAACCATTCTGTCTTCACTCATTCTTTTCATAAGCCACTGTGGTAAAAACTTTGTGTCGTTTCCAGGGGCACAGGGTATTATAAAATAGTTATAATAACTCCACTCAAACAAGGTATTTTCCTTGCCCCCGTCACGCTTAAATTCGTAGATGCGAAAAACAAATTCCTTTAAAAAAGTTATTACCATTTAATTGTAGATAAGAATATTAAAAGAAAGTGTATTATGTGTAATAGAAGAAGATTAATATAAAAAAACAATTTATAATCTATTAGAACAGCATAACATGTCATTCCTATAAAATATTATAATTCTTCTAGGAAAGAGACGTTTTTGTAAATATTAAATCATATTTTTTGATACGGATCGTTTGGAGTTCTTTCATAAAATTGATTATCTTTACAATAAACAGAGAAAATTTAAAATTACTTTTTCATTAAGTGACTTATTTGATTGATTTATTTGACATTGATAAAACCATTTTTTAAATATCTTGAATACAAATACTCTCGTTTTTATTGAATCAAAGAAAGATGATTTCAATCAATTGACCATCGGTACGCAACACTGATTCATAAATAAATATTATAATATTGTATGGCCGACACTGATAACATGTAGTTATCTCTTAAAAATAAATTATGTATACCCCTACCTAAACATACTGGCAATCAAAATTATAAGTCATTTCTAAATATTTAAATATGCATGTGCAATGTCTAATTGACGAGTATTGTTCACTTTCGTTAAAACAATCTCTTACGCAACGACGTTGAAGGTACGAGTATGTTTACCGTTATTCTCGCCACTTCTCATTCACTTATAAACACGCTTCACAATAAAAGTTAACGAAAACAATTGCCTTGTAAACAGTTTTTCAAATTCAAATTGAGCTTTATCTTACGCACCCAATTTAGCGAATAATTAACGTTGCCAACGCTTTTAGTGAAGGAACTGCGAAGGTGTGAAGGCAAGTTTATTGTTTGCCGAGCGTCGCTCATTTTCTTTTCATAAATCAATTAATTCCCTCTGTAAATACTTCACGTGGCTTCATTACTATGCAGAAAGTGATTCTGAACTTTCGCATTGCCAGGAATTAGGCCCCCAGGGAACATTGGCTGAAACCCGAAAACTTTACTGCGGCTTATGAAGCTATTTTCTCTAGCATGACACAAAAAAGGGTCAGTACAATCATGCCTAAATGGCCATTTTTAAATTGTAAACTTTTGTTGGGTATATTTTATAGAATAGTTCTACCAATAATTGAAACACAACGCTCTGTGATAATAATAAATAACGTAGGACTCTTTAAGAAAGTTTTATTAACGTTAGTATTTTGTTGGACATGCAGTAAACGTTTTCTTTCCATGAAACAAATTTATATTTTTTATTTTCCACAACCTTTTGTTTTATTTATCATTTTAAAGCATTGTTCTTGTCCCTATTGTTTTTTCTATCGAAGATTTTATAAACGGTTTTTATGGTATTCGGATACTTACAAGTTATTTAAATATTCGTTTTGAATGCGTATATTAAAACAATAATTATTTCATTTTAATGATATTATTCAAATAAAAACGTAGCACATTTCATAAAAATTTTAAACTTTAATAAATGTTTATTTATAATAAGACTTCCGCCCATTTTAATAAATTTTGAACTCATCGTATTCTCACAATCATGTTTCGGATGGTGCCCATCCTTAAGTGAAAAAAATATTAACATTATATTGGTAAAAATCTTTACTTTAATACTAAATGTTTGGGTTGGAGTCATGTAAAGGTGTAATTATTACTTGTTATTCAATAAGGTTTAATAATTTTACTCGAAATTAAATTTATTGGACAGTTTATGATATTTTCATTTATTTTAAATGGATCTTTAAGTTCTAAAAGGTTTAAAGCCCTTGCCTTTAATAACCAAACGATATTTTGTAATCAGGTAAATCAGAAGGTAGATCAAATTCCTTTACATCATTGGTGTATATTTTATAAATTTATCTGCATCTTTTATTTTTATTCCAAACCAACGTTCACTCAACATATCAGAATCTTACCTAAACATTTTTTTTAAATTGTATCAATTCCGCATCTGTCTTCTTTGCAAATCAGGTTTGAAGCGAATTGATCTGATAGAATTTATCAACGCTTAACATCCGAACGGCCGCAGAAACATCATTTATAAACAGAACGTATAAATAATTTTACGGTTTTAAAAATATTAAACGCTCATTTCAATACTTAACCTTTAAGTGTACCTAATTGAAGAATTTATAAAACTTACTTTAAAAAAATTCGCGGGAGTTATTGGAATAAAACAGTGTGGCAGTACATCATATCTTCCTATCTCTCCAGTGAAAAGACGTCCGACGGGATTATAAGAATTATAAGAATTAACATAGAAGAATGTTAGGTAAACATAAGACTGTTTTCCCACTTTTGAATTTCTTTTTCTCGACATGTTTCGAAAGTTTTACACCTTCATCATCGGGAGAACGATATAAACTATGTTCATATGGCTCTTCCGATAATGAAGATGTAAAGCCTTCGAAACGTGTCGAAAAAAAAGACTCAAAAATGGACGAAAAAATCAGTGCTTTAATTCATAAAAAAATCTTCATGAAAGAGTGTGTTCACCATCAATATTATAGTGAAAATGTTTTGTGTAATAATATCCAAAATTCAATACTTTAAGTCAATTTGGTATTTTTATTATTTCTTGACGGATCATATTTTTAACGTGTTTCCTTAAATTTCTATTTGTTAGTCGTGAAATAAGGTATAATGTAAGAAGATATTTAAAAATATATATATTTCTTCCAATAATCTGAGTGTAATCTCTTGAAATATTTCATTAAAAATCGGTTTATTTAGATTCGTACCAAAAACGTGACTCTTGTTTCTATGGGGTTATTTGAGTCCAGCTTCAACATATCATTTACAGTTTTGTTTATGACTCGCTCTCACCCGCTGATGGACAAACATTGAGCGAATGCCACGATCACTGGCGGCTAGCGGCCACTGCCATACGCAAAGTTTCTTGTTTGTATAAATATTTATTTCGCTAGAAGCGCGTTTATTTAATTTATTATATGCAAATTCGTAAATTACAACTTACAATAAATGTTAGCATATTATCATTTTTGAAGAGTGTAGAAGTTTGACGAAAGGGAAAAATAGCTTCATGGAAGAATTTAATTTGTTGTGTGGCATAATTTAAAAAATACTAAAAACACTTTTACTTAAATAGTCCATTGTTTTAGCCAAAACACTATGGTACTTCAACATTATTAACTGAGCTTACTAACTAACTAACCATCACGCCAACTCCCCGAAGGGTTACGAGGAATGGACTGCCACTATTTTCTTTCCTGACATATTTCTCTCGATTCCTCAATATTCATACATCGTGTCATGCACGCGCGTCGATTTCTCTGACTCCTCACGTGGTCGGCATTCAATATTTGATTTATTTGATCGTGTGACGTTTTCTTCTGCCTTTCTCTATTTCTAGTTCCATTTATATCATTTTATTTTTATCATATAAAATTTACTGTTATCATATAAACCGCTGTTTATGGTATCACATTTTTTTTCACGACAGCTGTTTCGTTTACCGATGTTTGCACCATAAGGTGTTACAATAACATCATGTTACATAAATTGTTTACGAAACATCTGTGGGAAAAAATAAGAAATAATTATAAATTGTTATACCATAAACAGGGTTTTTAATTTTAACAGTTAACACTTTTACTTGTTTTTACCCAACCGGTTTCGCTTCCGCGGGACCTTGGTAATGGTTGCATATATTCTTAACAGCTTAATTAAATAACTTTGTTTTATGTATCACAATTGTATTTTATTTTACGGGACAGCTGTTTCGTCAACCTATGTTGACATCATCAGGTGTTACAATTATTATATTTTAACTTAAAACAAAGTTATTTAATTTAATAATTTATAATGTTAACGTATCATTGTATTTCGGCTAAAACTATGGACTTACATTTATTCATTTTAGTTTGTATTATTACCCAGAAGAAGCTTCGACGGGAGCGAAACCGGTTGGTTGAACCAAAATAAATTTATGCAAAAACTAATAAAAGCATTGAAAGCTCGCTTTTTTGTGAAAATAATGTATTTAGTATTTTTAACTTGCTAACTTAATATTACGCCGTATTTCTGAAGAAATACGCACGAATAATGGACTGCCACTGTACTGTTATTTTATTATGTACTTCTCTCGCATCCTGTAATTAATTTCATAGCTTTCGTGTAATAAATCTCTACAAGGAACTTGCTATCTCATATTAAAACATAAAATATTAAACCATTCTCCTTCGTAGTCTCAATCCTAGGGATTGGTTTGCAGCAAAGTCTTGCACCTCGTCCTCCACTGCGCTCTGTCTAATTAAGCTTCCATTAATTAGTTACCCATGCAGCTCTTGTTAATGTTCTGTCCCAAGTCTCATTTTATTTAACACATTTTACATGTTTTTAAATATTTTCTTGTATTAAGTTTTAATAATTTAGGTTAGTTTATATCGTATCCCAATGATGATGGTGTAAAACCTTCGAAACACATAAAAAAAAACTCAGCAATGTAAAAAAACGGTTTCTTAATTAATTAAAAAATAGTCTATTAATTTAACCGAAACCCTCTGATATCTTAACATTATAAACTGTTAAGTTAAATTACTTTGTATTATGTATCACAATTGTATTTTATTTTACGCGACAGCTATTTCGTCAATAAAATACAATTGTGATACATAAACAAAGTTATTTAATTTAACAGTTTAAAAAATAGTCTCTACACGTTTTAGTAATTGTTAAAATAAAAAATAACGAGCATTGTTTGATTAGGTGTTAAAATGATCAATTTATGTGGAAAAAATCCATTCCAAAATAATACAGTTTTATTTAATGACGTCCAAATGGATAGGGGGCGATGGCGTGCTTTAGGAGAGGTCTACATTCAGCAGTGGATGACAGACGGCTGATGATGACGTCCAAAAGATAACCCGGTGGTCTCTGGTTTCAAGCCCTTAACACCATTAGAAACCACTTATATTTTATTCGCTTTTGGATTTTTAACCAGTAAAATTCTTACAGGAGCTTGTTTTTACGCACCCATAAACTATCGATAGAACGTTTGATAAAACCTTAACAAGACGAAATATGTCGTTTTCGCAAAATATAATAAAACTTCTAGAAAGTGACGTTTTCATTTATAATAATTAGATAGCAAATCATTTAAGCAACTCATATCTTAATTTAGATATTTTTTTAAATTTGCTGATGTTATATAATGAAATAAATTTTCCAACACCTCTCTTTAAAAGCCATTTGATAATCATAAAACACAAAAATACGTATTGATAAATATTTATATGTTAATAAATAACACGTTTGTTTTCTAGAGTTCCTTTATTTCTTCAATGTCAATAGATTGCGACTTACTAGGTCAAATGCTATTTTTGTATTAAGAGAACTACAAAACAAGAGAAATTGCTTACGTTTTCTGATAAAATCTTACACGGAAACAAATCATAAATGAAAATGGCTTCAACCTAATTACTTTTGATTGCTCTCTCGTGTTCCTTTACCAAAATTTCAATCATTCTGACAGGTAAAATACGTCTACTGTCAATCAAAATATTTGAGTGTTTTTGTATAAAAAAAATAGTAACAATATTTAATAAATATAATAGATTATCAATGCTAAATATTCTCCTTCCAAATAATTCGTAAGATTTAACTGGAGTATAAAAGTTTTTATTCTACCAAAAACATAAACGCGTTAGAATATTTGATACAATATAAGTATCAATTCTACAATTCAACTATAGTATCTATTTCTCGCCAATATTTGCGCGGGAAACTTTATTCCGGGTGCATGTCATCTTCCATTTTGTGTTTGTGTTCGTCTTCAATTGTGGTGATGTCTCATATGCCAAGTCTGCCAGCACGACACCCGGAGCCGTTACATTATTCGCCATTTATATCTTTGCTCCAACCACTGGCAATATAATGTCAAATAGCAATGATAAAATTCTATCTTTAAGTCCACGATCTTCCATTGATTTTCCACGGAACTTCATTACACTCGATGTAATGCTCGCTCAAATATTATCAACATACAATATTATCAACATATGCATAGGGAGAAATCCTGTCATATTTAACACATATAAAACCTCATTTACTAACACTGGTGCTATTAGGCATTATCAATGGTTCTATAGAATGCCCTGGAAAGGGCGAAACCTGTCATTACTATAAAATATAATAAATCTTCTAGAAAACGGAAGTTTTCACGTGTATTAAACATTGTAAGTCATTTGTCTGTCTTTATTCTATGTTCGCCATACTTCGTGTTATATATTTTTTACTTGTCTTTTTTCTTTTTTATATAATTTGTATATAAAATATATGTATACAACACTAACTTTCAAAAATATGTAATTAAATATCAGACATATTTCGGACAACCGGTACTTCATCTGTAGTCAAATTTGCATATAACACCCTTTTTACTCATTACCAAATAACATTATTCGTAATAATTAAATAAAACGATGTTTTTTTTAAACCTATTTCGACATTTGTCTTTATTTCGACAGGGACCGGTTTCACCAGGCTCGTTGGTATCGACAGACTGGTGTCGATGCCAGCGAGCTTGGCGAAACCGGTCGCTGTCGAAATAAAGACAAATGTGGAAGTACCATAGTTATAAAAAATAATAAAACTTCCATCAAGAGATTTCAGTTAAATCATTTGATTATCTTAAAAACTGCATTCGTGTTTAAAAAAAAATTGAACTTTATTTTTATAAAGATTTTTTATACGTTAAAACATGTATAAAAAAAATGATTATGTGCACCATCATATTCCCAATATTTATTTATGCTGCTGAAATTTAGACAATGTAATTCCGCGACCGCGCTAGGATTGACGCCTTTGAAATGTGATGTTGGCGTAGCATGCTGAAGATACCATGGAATGCAAAAAGGACGAACGACTAAGACCTCAATGAGCTCAAAATAACAGGTAGACTATCTGTAATATGCAGTGGGCGAGTATTGAATTTCTTCGGTAACATTGCCAGGAGAAAGCTTGGTAACCTGGAAAAAAGTATTGTCACAGGAAGTGTTCCAGGCAAAAGCAGTAGAGGCAGATCTCCTGCGCGGTGGTGTGACCAGATTAAGGAGATGACCGGTGAAACCTCTACTCGGTATTGCGGACAAAAGAGAGGATTTGAGGCGTTTCGTTTTTACATCTCCGTCTCTATCGAGATACAATTAATTCTTAATGATTAACCCGTAATGGGTAAAATCCAGTATTTGTCTACAAAGTATTTATACATTCAAAAAAAAATTATATTCTCGTATATTCGTTTACCAGTGTTGGTGTATTCTTCGTATCTTTCCGACGACCTTCGTGGCAGAGTGGTAAGAGCTCTGATTACCATTCCGAAGGTTCTGGGTTCGATTCCCGGCGATGGCAGTGTGATTGTCACACTGTCTTTGGTTTGGCGTAGTATTTTCGTGACAATAAAATGGCGATAGATTGGCTACCTGTCACATGTCACGAGAATCAATATATCAGCTTAAACAAATTGTATACTGTAATTGGGTTCAAGCGACCTGTTGTATACGTAAAAAAAAAATGCCAGATGAATAAATGGCAAATGGCAGATGAATCTTATGATTACTAGTTTTATTAGTAAGTTTTATCATAAAATATCACATCCAAAGCAACTTTACGCAATACGTTGATACATGTATTTTAGAATAACAATCCTTTGTTTTAGCTAATGTACGGAGTTTCCTAATAACTTAGCAGAGTAGACAGACTTTTGCCAAGTTTCGATATACAAACCAAGTTATTCCGAAGTTTAGTTGAGTTTTGTTTTATCTTTTTGCAAAGTATCAAAATTTGAAGTTACACCATCAAACAGAGTTGTGTTTCATTCAACAGATGGTGTTTTTTTTAATTCAATAAAATTTAAGTATATTCTTTTAATTATGGTAAATGTAATTTTTTTTTAATTTTATTTGTATTTTACTATTGTGGGCAGTTTCATTACACGATCATCGAGAGACTAATAAATACTTGCGCTCTTGAGATAGTTAATTCATAATCATAGCGCTCTATAAATCTCCAAATTCATTATTATTACTTATATAGTTAGATATACTTTGTAAATGATAAATGCGATACGTTGTAGAATGTTTCCAAAAATATCTCAAACAGTGGCCAATTGACATTGGTACAATTTATTTAAGAACTGATAAAGTTAAAAAAAACTACAGCCAAACCTATCCTAATCACTTGATATTTTATTATAAATGAGTTTAAAGTTCTCGATCCTTTTACTCGATGTGTCGAATATCTATGCATTTAACATTTTTGGTCCAAAAATATATAAAATTACCAAAATGTTACCCTTTTAAAAATAAATTAATATTATAGACATAAAATCTCTCAGACGAAAGCGTAAAATACGTATTGAGTGAATGATAAAATTGAGACTTATTATTAAAGGGTAGACAAAAATGGGAATGATAAAGTAATGTATGAATATTTAAGGTGAATTCATTCAGCAGAAAATATAAATAGTTCAGAAAATTTGAGCGAGAAATCTAGATAGGTCGTCAACAAATAACAACACTTCCAAATCCATTAAAATTGCATCTGTCGGTCATACAGAGAGTCAGAAAAATATCATCACACCTAACAATTATTTCAATGTACACTATAGTTGGGTGTGAGTCTTATTCATTGACCTAACATTATCGGGAAAACAACTTATGAAAACTAACGTATAGAGTATTCTAATTTATGGATGTGTAACATGATGGTTAACAGAAAGAGAAAGAAAAAGACAAGTGGCGTTCGAGATGTGATCGTATAGAAGAATCCTAAGAATTTCCTAGAGGGACCACATTACAAATGACGAAGTTCTCAACAGAGGAAGGGAGGCACCTTATAAAGGACATTCCAGAGAGGCGGATCAGATGGATAGGCACATTATACGTCATGAAAATTTCATCCATACTGTATTGGAGGAGAAGACTGAGAGATTACATGAAGCTGAAGAGGACTGCGGAGGATCGATCGGAGTGGAAAACGAGATGCAGATCTTTGCTGCAAATCAATCTTTAGGATTAAAACCAGAGAAAATAATCGGGGAAACTGGGTGTTGATTTTTTATGAACATATTTCTCCTGATTATTATTTAACTATAATAAATGTTTCAAAAAAGAGAATGAAGTAACTCTGGTAACTGGACTGACTGTAAAAGTACAAAAGATTCGCTCTTATTCCTTTGTCTGATATTAATTTAGGCTGACATTTTCCTATCTGCTTTGTCCTCGTTCGAAATGTGTGCTTTGTATTCGACTGTTTAATATTTTGAAAGGGAAGTGATTTTAACTGACAGCCTGTCTTGGCGCTAATTGTTTGTTTATCTTCCACAAGGTGTTTCCAATTTAAATATAAAACAAAGTGTATTCTAACAGAATCGTCTGGAATTAAGAGCGCTCATCTTCTATACAATAATGAGTAATTTTAACCTAATTTGAGAGAACATGCGTACTTAATTTGTCAAAAGTTTTGAATTGAAGACCGTGTATTATGATAATAAGTAGACATTCTTATAATATTACTCTATTTATACAGTATATTTGTAACACATATTTAACATGTTATATTACTCCCTTATCTATAATTAAATACTACTCACTTAGCTTAATGTGTAAATACTTGACCGAAAACATTTAATGATATTAGAAATAATATAAATTGTATAAAACGGGGGTGCTTTCACACAAATCAGATTTTCGCAGAGAACATTATAGTCTAAGCTTAATTTAGACGAGGGACGCACAGCTTTCAGTTTTACCCCATGCTATACAAGCGGATATCCCGCAGAACATCGGACCCTCCATATATTAAAATTATATTTAATATATTAAAAACATGTTTAACTATATTATTACATCATTTATTAATGTATTTGTTATAACCACCGGACGACGCCTAAAAACACGTTTAAACGAATTGAAAAATCAGATAAAATAATTAATTACAAAAATATTACGTGTTCACATATGACATTATATTTATTTATTGTTTCTTGAACAATGATGTAAAACTCCATATTAAATAATTAATACGAATGAAAACGTTAGTTTTCTAGAAGTTTTATGAGAATGACATGTTTCGCTCTTCTAAAGTATTATCAAAGGACATTTGATAATGCCTTAGAAGGGCGAAACATGTCATTCCCATAAAATATAATAAAACTTCTAGAAAACGAACGTTTTCATTCGTGTGTTTTGTGTGATTTTGGGTAACAACGTGTGATTTCTCCTTCTCGACAGATGTTTAAGAGATCGTTGCAGTCTCCATCTTCAGGATAATGTGGTGGTGGTTATTACGGCATAAAACTGAATATATACGAGTATAATTAGGAAACGTTTTATGATATTTTTTAATTTTTTTTTAATATCAATTAAGAAAAGTTCACACAAAAAATATTGCTGCTAACCGTGAAAATCTACGCAATTATTTTCATTCGTATTAATTACATAATATTTAATTTTAAAAAAAATATGTATATTATTTTAATTGATTGCAACTATTAGTTGATATTCCCATTAAATTCCGTTGTAGCTTTCAATATTACTCAATGTTATAATACATACACAATACAAATATGTATATATATCGCTAAACACGCTTTTAATTCCTCTGTCAGTGTTAATGTTCAAACGCCATCTGTGGACGGAACTGCAAAGAACTCGCTAATGGCAGAGACAAACGATGGATTAATTACGTCAAACTACGCGGAAAAGGCTCCATTTGAAACATTATTCAAATATATTGCGAAATTAACGTTTACGCCTTTAACGTTAGCGTGGTTTTTATAAGAGCTCTCCACACCAATCCTTGTTTATCGCAGCCGTCTGCTAATTCGGCTGGCACGACCATCCATTACTACCGCATCCAGATAACTTCGGTAAGTTAACTTGCCTACGCTTCTCCTTTATTCGGGTGATATGCTTCTTAAATGTCAACACAATTTCTTAAAAAAGAATCTTAACCTTTTCTTTATTTAATATAATGCAAAGCTCTTTCCCTTTATACCTCTGCTTCAGAACTACCGAGATTTCTTTAAATCTAGTTTTCACGCCACCTTTAGGCTTTTTTTTTCATTACTTATGTCCTTTTTGTATTTTTTTAGGTTAAAGCGTCAATCACTTTATTTAAGGTTAAGGCGTTATCGCTGAAATTCCATTGTAAATTTGAATGAAGTGTATCTCCCTAATGAGCCCTATAGAACCCTTTAATGTTTATAATGTCATCATAAAAAATGTTACAAGATCTAATTCCAAACTACAGCTTATTGACGAAAATGGCCATTTATTAGAAGTTTTATTATATTTTTTAGATTAAAAACTTCCTTGCTTAAATGTGAATAGAAATATATCGACTGAAACAAAGATGTCAGAAAACAGAGGAGTACTAGTGCCGACCCTTGTGTATGGAAGTGAATCTTGAAGTTCCCGGAAGAAGGAGAAAAATAGGATAAATGCAATAGAAATGAGGGTACTAAGAAGAATGTGTAAAAACAATGTATGATAACAAAAGAATATCTAATGATGAAATAGGAAAGGAATTTAGACGGATGAATGCGTTCTAAATCAAATAAATGGTCACTAAGATGGTTTAGACAAATAGAACGAATGGATGAGGGGAAAATAGTTCAAATAGATAAATACAAGAAGTGTGAATGGAAAAAAAGACCTGATCAAATTAATCAATAATTGAAAGGAACACGGCCATGTGTGAAGGAAGAAAAGGCTCGTGAGTCATAGCAGGATAGAACAGTATGACGGTCCATCTTCTCTGCCTACACCTGTGGAGACACGGCGTCATAGTTAGATAGTTAGTTAGTTACAAATAGTCCAAAGCTCACTTTAAACTTTTATTTTTCAGAGAAGCTTTACGGATGAAGAGCGCCCTTGAAGTGAATCTCTCACAAAAATGGCACTACACAAATCATCATCACCATCATTACAACTCCCTTAAAATAAGAGAGAAAGATATTTGAATGGCTTTTGAATGACATTGAATTATTACAAAACTTTTGATTATATTTCATTTATAATATATTTCAAACATTATCTTTTAATCCGTTATCTTTATTTAACCAATAATATTTTTCCATGAAGTGATTGACGAATTCAAAAAGTTATCTCGTATGTGCCTTTTAATTCTCGTTGCGCATTGTTTTACTCATATTAAATTATGAGCAATTATATTTTTTTATTTGATAAAATTCCAATGTTGTTCCCGTTTATTTGTTTACTTTATCATTATTTATTATTATTAGTTAACCAGAATTTTTAGAGAAGACAATCTAATGATTTCACTCAAATCTCTTGGAAATTTATTGTGATTACTAATTACCGCGTCATCTACAGCCATGATGCTAGCTGTCATCGAAAGTCTGGACCAGCGAGCTTGGTAAAATCGACCACACTGAATCGAAATAAAAATAAAAGTGGAAGCATTTCTTAAAAATCGACGTTTTATTTCATTTTTATTTACCTAGATTCAAACATCAATTATGTACAATACAATATTATTTTCACATATATTAAATATGGAGATCTATTATATAATTGTTCAAAAAACATGAACTAATGAGTTTTAATGGGACAATTAATTTATAATTTAAACTCTTTGCATCGTTATGTATTTATTTTTAAACGAAAAAACCCTGATAGGTATTTTGGGAAACAGTAACTCATATGCCCTAATTGTATTTACTTCTCCCAATTAAACAAATTTCTAACCTTTTTGTCGAACATTCGTGAGCGACCCGGGTACATATGTTTAATTATTTAGCTCATGAATAACCTAATCGAGCTTGCTTTATACGTTGTGAGGGCACTCTATATAGGAGGGTAGGTACAGTAGAGGGATAGATACTTGGAGTTAGTCCTAGAGACAGGGGCGAGGAGTTCATGATTTAAAGTTCCAGTTATACTCGTACAAACATTACTCTGATAATTTTTAAAAATCTTTATTTATATTTGAATTGCTGAATATTCTCAAGAATACAATAATAAATAAGCCCTAGGATTTTATGGTATGTTATTAAACGTACTAGTTTGACGTACCTGTGCAATATTAACGAATGTTAATGTTTTGTATACTATAAAAACTCGGTCCACTGTACAATGTGAACTTTTAGTGTAAATAATTTTTTTTCACACACCTAAAAAAAATTCACAATTAACAACACCAAATTGTTCTCCTTTTGTTTTATACACTAATCAAATGATTTTACTGAAATCTCTTGATGGAAGTTCATTTAAAATAATAATGAAATAAACGATGTTTTTTAACAACTTCCACTTTTGTCTTTATTTCGACAGCGACCGGTTTCGCCAGGCTCGCTGGCATCGACAGACTGGTCAGTCAGACTGAAGTAGTTAAAAAACATCGTTTTATTTCATTATTATTTTATACACTACTTTCATACAACAATAATCAAAAACAAAATTATAAATTATGAGCATGTGCATCGAGTGCATTTTGAATTAATTTCCAAAGGAATCGAAGTATTCCTCTTTCGCTCTCTTCTCGTACTCTTTCTTGACTACATTCAGATTTTTGCCAATTTTATAAGTATTATTCTTTCAGTGATGCATGATATTTGCTGCCCTTTATTGCGCTTAAATTTCACAACGCATTATAATGGGATTATAACGAATGAAAACGTCTGTTTTCTAGAAGTTTTATTATATTTTGTGGAAATGACACATTTTGCCTGGCTAAGGCACAATCCAATGAGAAAAATTGCATTAAATGAATTAAATGCATCAGGCGTCTATTCGCCCAAATTAGCCCAAATTTCGTCTTACTATTACTATTAAGGTTCTTGAAGATCATACACGTATAAATTTAAACAGAATATCCTTATCGAAAATTACGATTATGTGTCTCCAATAAGGTTTTTTTAATATTTGAATTCAAGAAAAGCCAAGCGATTTGATGATATTCTTCAAGTTGATTAATTTCAAATTGACTTTCTCAAATCTTTTCTAACTGATTCATATTTACGTTCTGAATCCACCTACCTGCACGAAATGATTATATTTTTAACATTCTCATGTCTCATATAAATTCCTTACAAACTCATTACTTACAAGGCTTCTTATACGGGTACGAGTATTAGGAAAAGAGACTTCTCGGAAAGGATTTTTAATATTTGTGAATCATAACCTTAATTGCTTCAAAAAATATCTCTTTAAGGCTGTGTCCTTAATAAATGGTAACTTTATTTACTTTCACAACAAAGCGTGTAAAAAATGTAATTTACCTAAAAAATATTATATATGTTTGTAGTTAAAGGGTATTTTAATTTTTTTTTATTTAAAGTACTCATTTTGTGATAAGATATTTAATATAATATAATATTATATAATTTAATATAATATTATATAATTTAATATAATATTATATAATTTAATATAATATCAGGTGTATAACTTTGCTTCCGCCGTTTTTTTCCGAAATTCGAGGCTTTATCGTAAAAAACTGGTTATACATTTATGATTCAAAGTATTGTCCATCGCTGGCCACTACTTTCTCCCATCTTTCGGGCAGCATACGAATCCCGCGTTGAAAAACTGGTCATCTTTTGAAGCGATCCACGAATCGATCCAATTTTTTACTTCTTCATAAGACCGGAAGTGCTGGTCAGCTAGGCCGTGTGCCATTGATCAAAACAAGTGATAGTCCGAGGGAGCAACGTCTGGAGAATACGGCGGGTGGGGTAGGACTTCCCATTTCAAAATTTCCAAGTATGTCTTGACCACTTTCGCAACATGGGGTCGAGCATTGTCATGCTGTAAAATCACTTTATCATGTCTCTCGTTGTATTGCGGCCGTTTGTCTTTCAATGCTCGGCTCAAACGCATTAATTGCGTTCGATAACGATCGCCTGTGATTGTTTCAGTCGGTTTTAATAACTCATAATACACTACGCCGAGCTGGTCCCACCAAATACTGGGCATAACCTTGGAACCGTGAATATTCGGTTTGGCCGTCGACGTGGAAGCATGGCCGGGATATCCTCATGATTTTCTGCGCTTGGTATTATCGTAATGAACCCATTTCTCTTCCCCAGTCACAATGCGATGCAGAAATCCCTTCCGTCTTTGCCTTGCAAGCAGCTGTTCACAAACACACAAACGCCGTTCAACATCTCTCGGCTTCAACTCGTACGGCACCCAATTTCCTTGTTTCTGAATCATTCCCATGACTTTCAGGCGTTTTGAAATGGCTGGTTGCGTCACTCCCAATGATCCTGCCAATGCTTGTTGCGTAAACACGAGTCTTGATCAAGTAATGCCTCCAATTCTGTATCTTCGAAAACCTTCTCTCTTCCACCGCCATGCTGGTCTTCGACGTTAAAATCACCGTTCTTGAAGCGTTGAAACCACTCTCGGCACGTTCTTTCACTTATAGCGGCCTCACCATAGGTATTTGAGAGCATTAGATGAGCCTCAGCCGCAGATTTCTTCATATTAAAGCATAAAATTAAAACCTCCCGCAAATGACGAGAATTTGGCTCGTAAAGCTGACATGTTTAATCGGGAATAACTTTATGATGCAGACACAAATCGACTAATATTTTGATGGCGTTATGTTTACAAATACTTAAGCTTATTGTATGACATCTATGATCTATTTATTCCAACTACCACTTACCGCTACTGCCATCTATTGCAAAACGGCGGAAGCAAAGTTATACACCAATATAATTTAACAGAAAAAATGGTGCACTTAAAGTTGTCATCGCAAACAAAAGCCTATCCAAAAAAGCCAAGATGGCAGTGCACAATGGTGTTCTTGTGCCGTCCCTTATGTATGGAAGTGAAGCATGGAACTGGCAAAAGAAGGATGAAAGTAGAATAAATGCAGTATGAATGAGATCTCTAAGACGAATGTGTGGCAAATCTGTATATGATAGAGTGACAAATGCAAGTATAAGAAGTAAATGAAAGTGTTATGAACAAAATAAGGAAAGGGTCATTAAGATGGTTTGGACACATGGAAAGAATGAGTGAAGACAGAATGGTAAAGAAGGTATATGTAAACGGCGTGAACGGAGCTAGAAATAGAGGAAGGCCGAGGAAAACGTGGCACGATCAAATCAATTAAATATTGAATGTCGGTCACGTTAGGAGTCGGAGAATTCGACGTGCGTGCATGACAAGATGTATGAATGTAGTGGAAGCGAGAAAAGTATGTCAGGACAGAACAGTTTGGCGTTCCATTTCTGCCTACCTCTCCGGGGAGACGGCGTGATGGTTAGTTAGTTAGTTAGTTAGATATTTAATATAAGTAAATAATTAAAATAATAGAAACCATTCACATTTTTTATTAAATTTCTAAGTGAAGTTTCGCTTGTAGCCAAACTTCATCAAAACAATACAAGAACTATTATAGATTAGCTTTATCTAGTTCTTATAATGCCCTGATGATGCTTGGGTAGTAGCGAAACTAGTTGGCTTTAAAAAAACTTAAAACTGAACTAACCATCACGCCGTTTCCCCGGAGGGGTAGGGAGTGGGGATTGACTGCCATACCGTCCTGACCTGACATACCTCTCTTGCTTCCTCCACATTTATATATCGTAACATGCACGTTTGTCGATTTTTCCAACTTCGAATCAAATCAAATCAGTTTATTTACTCAAAAGACATTACAAACAGCATAAATGTTAAAGGTATTTATTGAGTATAGGTAAAATATTATACATATACAACATAATACCAGGAACTCATCAGAGATGGTTCGACATTCAGACAAGATACTTGGCTGCCAATACAATTACTGTTTCTTTTAACTTATGAAACGTACCTCCTCGGTTAGCACGGAGAGCATGGTTTTTAATCCTCAGGGTGGTAATCGTGAGATTCTTTTCGGTATATTATTCGATTCAGGGACGGGTGTAAATATAAAGACAGTTACATGGGATACATTAAGGTTTATTATCTAGTTAACATTATAACAATAATCCAGAGGCTAGGGATGTCGTACGAATACATAAAAAAAGGCACATGATGGAAGAATGAAGAGGCTGTTTGAGGTGATTCCTCGATGGCGTGCTCGTCAGGACATCGACCGGCGACGTCGTCCGTAGACGTTATCAGCGACGCTGACCAGAAGATGGTGGGTCAGCAAATCAATATTTAGAGCGTCACCTGGCAGACACGAGGTTCCCTAACCTGTTGGTGCTGTCTGAAGCGGCGTGAAGAAGTGGTCCTCGCAGTTCCGCATGGTGGTGAGGTCAACCACGTTGTCGGGACATGATGTGCGACAACACGTGGGCGGCAATTTCGGGAGCAGAGGATGGCTCGGACCGTGGCGGAGGGAATCAATCGCAGACACGCGGACACATGACGCACATGTGGAACCAATGTGCGGTCTTCGATATGGATATTATTATTAGTATTCTACCTGATATGATGGGAGAAAGGCTGAACCATTGCTGGTCCAGCCGGATGCAAACGGATTAACGTTTCTCCTACATCGTGGTGGTAACTGGGCACTGGCGAAAAAACACAAGATGGCGGCCTACCCGCAATGGCTGACTAGAGGGAAGTGACGGGCTTCTGCCTCGAAGCATAGAGTACCGAAAAAGCAGTGTTACCAATTGGGAAGGCGGCGGTGGCTCACAGGGCGGAAACAGGAGAAGTTGGAAATAAATTTCGAAAAGGTACTTAACTGGGGAGAATTGGGGCGAATTCAGTGGCCGAAGAAATCGTAATGATGTACCATTACACTTAATAATTGGTTAAATACAAATATTTGTGTAATGTTTTTTTTTTTTTTTTAAACTAATATCAAGGATTTACATCAATGATATTAGAATTTATTTTACAATCGTCAATGTGAGCAGAAAAAAGCTCATTATTATGAAGAAGGAATCTGGTCGTGTCCAGGCTTGAGCCCATGTCCCCTGAATCAGGAGCCAAGCGTTATATCCCCTAGACCACCACTCGATTCCCTAGACCACCACCCGATTAAACATAAAAATAAAAGCTTTCATAATTACAATACGCTTTAGCCATCTAAAAACTTTTTGTTTATTTATTTTGCTTATAAATTAACATGAACATACAAAAATGGGAGGTCCTTATTATGTAGTAATTACAATAGTAAATATTAATTCATAGCAACTATACAGAAGAAAAAGAGCGAAGGAAGTAAAGTCATCTTTGATTTTACAATAGACAAAAGAGCTTTAAGGACGCGGACACTCCGAATTGTATTGAAAAGTGCGGTTTTATCGATTTCCATGAGAGGGTAGTCTCCCGGGGAATGATAGGCATTCTGCAATTCATGGTCACGCGAACCTGTATAGGGTCAAGAATGTGAAATGGAAAATACTTCCATTTATTGCTTTCACATAAGATTACAAACAGGCCACCTTGCCAAATGTGATTTCAAATATTCTGAACATGAATTATCTGAATGTTTACATTTTACGTTTCGACGAAGTAAAAGGATACTCAAATTGTGTAAAATGATCTAAAGCAATAAATAGAAAACTAAACGTTTACTGGTCTACTGATCCAGAAGACATGGGCTCAATCCTAGAGAGAGCCTTGTTTATTTTTGATAATAATAATATTATTAAATGGGGGCAAACTAATATTGTTGATGGTTGAGATATTAGTTTTGTAAAACTTCATTATTAATTAAAATAGTAAACACGATTGTTAAGTAGCTTTACTTGGATTTAATTTATATAAATTGTATAAATACTGACAAATTTGTTTCGCAAAACAAAAATATCATTATTTATATAAATAAAATCCAAGTAAAAGCACTTAACAATCATGTTTACTATTATAAATTGAAAATAATATTGTCAAACTTTCGTATTAAGCACTTTATTTGTGGTGTGACATTATTAAATAAAATAATGATACACTCGTAATATTTGTATCTCAACCAATTTATTTGTTAACACCAACCGGTTTCGCTCCCGCCGGAGCTTTATCAGGGTGAGAAAATAAACTGCATTTTATCACAAAATAATATGCACCATCTAAAAGAACATTATGTGTTAAATTATTTTTACTTTTTATTTTATTTCATATCTTTATATTATTTGTTTTGTGGACGTTGGACGATTGAGGTGTGCGTGGGAGATGCCTATTAGTGGCGATGAGGTTCGCAACCCATCACACCGCGTCTCTCGGGGAGGCAAAAAGAGAATGATGAAGTGCCGCATCGGTTAAAGTGTGGCAGTCCAATCTTTCTGCTGACCCTTTCGGAGAAACGACGTGATGGTTGGTTATTAGTTATATGTTTACATTCGTAGCCTTATGATATGGTGATAATGTCTAACTATTAAAAAAAACAATCATTTTTTTAACTAATATAACATTTTTAGATAAAACAGGCACTGTATTTTTAAAAAAATGCTAAATAAGTAATAAAACCTATTAACCTGTTAACCGGGTGGGGCGTGTATACACGTCTAATGTAACTAGTTATGACTACATGTTAGACGTTTTTATACGTTCTAAAAATACATTTCGTGCACCGAAACGGACAGAACGTATTTTGCTCTACTGTTTAGTGAGACAATGAAATATATCAATTTTTATTAAAAAGCGCGCGCCCGTTGCAAGTTGCATAATTGAAGAGGGAACGCTCGGTTAGCAGGTTAAAATTCACATAAAAAATAACGTTGTGGAGGCCCAATATGTCTCACTTATTATTCGAGAAGACTTCGTAATAATCAGTTAATTAAAAATATTTTTTAAATCTTGCAATCTTCGAATAATTTGGAGCTATGCTTATTTTATATACATTTATAATGTACCAAAGTTGTTCATCGTTGGTTGTGTTTGTTTAACACACATATGGAAATCATATTGTTGTATTAATTGTTCAAAGTACCAAAACGTACTTTCCTTGAAATATCACCTTTCGCCCCTGTTTCCCCGGGAAGGCTAGTGCTTGTACATAGCTTGTACTGTGAAGGGCGGCATCAATAAATGTGCATAATTTACAGAGCCTGCGGAACAATTTGCTCCGGTTTTCTAGGAGCCACCCCTTGTACGTGTGTTGTTATTTAATTTATGGATACTTCTGTACTCAAATTCTCTAGATTTTACTCATTTTTTTAAAGTATCACTTCAAGGTAACAAATTGTTTTTAGGAAATAAAATAAGCACTTTGTATATTAAGAACAAAATTGTAATTATGCTTGACGCCAACTAGTTCAGAGCAATTTAAATAAAAGTATTTTTTATATTTTTTATGATCGATTCTAATCGATGACGACAAGGTAGTCAGTCAAGAAGCCCACGGCGCGCGGCGGTACAAGCGTACCTGGTACTATAAAATGTTTATTTTATTTTGTATGTTTATTTTTTTTAATTTCTATCCATTAAGTGACTACTTCATATTAAAAAATATAATAAAATTATATTTTTTAAATACACTTAAAATATTTGTTTTATATGAAAATAATTTATCGCGCCCGACGATATAGTTCAATAAATTCATAATATTATAAAATTAACTAACTAACCATCACGCCGTCTCCCCGAAGTGGTAGGCAGAAAGAATGGACTGTCACACTTTAACCGATGCTGCACTCCATCCTTCTCTTTTCGCCCCCGCGGGAGACGCGGTGTAATGGGTTGCGAACCTCATCGCCACCAATAGGCATCTTCCGTGCACACTTCGGTCGCCCAACGCCCACAAAATAAATATAAAACAATAATATCAAATTCAGTGAGATAAAATAAAATAACACAACAAAACAGAATATAACACGTAAAGTTATTTTAGATAATGCACATGTTATTAGCAGTGGCGGTACTCCCATAGAAGTCCAGAAGCCCGGCTTGAGTAAGAACTTTTGAATCAAACCCCCCAAATCTGAGTTATCATGTCCCGCATTAACCAACAACCCACCAAATCACGTTCCAACAATATTCCCATCAGACGTAATAGGAATAGTCACAAGAACAGCTTGGAACAATCTCCCTTCACACCTTAGATGCATAAATGATCCGACAGATTTCAGATCTAAATTGAAAACCCATCTTTTTTATATTTCATACCCAATTTAAACATTTATACTTTGTTCTACTATACTTTTAAACCGATCGTTTTTTAAGCGGTCACATTTAGATTTTTAAGATTTAAAACACGTCTTAATGCGCCCTTGAGGTGATTACATCACAAAAACGGCGCTTTAAAAGTTAGCATATTATTATTATTATTATTATTAACTGAAACTCTGTAAGCCCGAAGAGGTTTTGATTCAAAATTTCTTACGCAAGCCGGGCTTCTGGGATTCTATGGGAGTACCGTCACTGGTTATCAGCTGAGAGATCCGGATTTTTGTGTTTAATTTATATTCCACGCATCCACCGTTCTTTTTATAAAATTAACAATACGTAATTTAATTTTACTTCTTATAATAAATAACGAAAAGTCAAAAGTAGTCATTTTCCAATTCCATGTTTAGATTCTTCCATTCACCATTTTATAAATATCATGACGTTTAAAGACGACATGACGACAATTACACATTATAATTGTTTCACCGTACTCATTTTTTAAACAAGTTTAATTCAAAATTATATTTTCTTCGCTGGATGATAAATATTTAGCTACGAACTTCCGGAACAAATATTTTGTTAAATCGGTTAACAAAGAAAATTCTTCTTCTGAAGCATGTATCTTTAAGTTGCGTTTAATTAATATGTAAAGTAATCAGAAAATGATAATTTTCTTTTAAAATGTATATAATTTTCTTTTTAATATCATCAACAGCTTCTGGGGTAAAAACTTGCCGAAAAGACAAAATACGCTAATGGCATGTAAACTATAACACAAACGAAACGATGTTTGGTTTTTATATTTGTTGTATCAGCTTTTTGGCATCCGAACCTGCATTTTTGTATTCCGTCCGTGCATTCCTTTTTCAAAAACTCTCCCCATTACTTGCGGCATACCAACAAGTCAGCGTCAGCATTATATAATGCCTTTCCACAGATTCGTCAGCACGTTTTAAAACCCGCAGAAGTTTAATTCTCATTTTTTATGGTTTCAATGAAAATTACACAATATTTTTTTTTTCATTTTTTTCTTTGAGACGTTCAGTGCAAATTTAAATATTTTTGTATAAATTGTAAATATAATGTATTGTAAAATATTATATATATTTATGTATATCGGTTTAAATATATAAAAATATAAAATATAATATATAAAAACAAATTTCATTAATTAAAAAGCAACTCAGAACCATTTTCAATTTCTAATTTTATATTTGCAAAAAAACTTACACTACTTTCATATTTTCGTTTCTGTTGCTGAAGCGATCCGAAAAAATTTAAACCCCTATTTATTTCACTTACAGTTTGCTATTTCCTATCCCACCCTTCGCATACCCTACATTACCCATAGATCCTACCCCTAAATCACATAAAACCACACACCTGTGGTTAGGGTGACCACACTCCACTCCATAAATGTCAGAGATACCAAAACTGAAAATCCGTGTTTATGAAACTAAAATTAATTTCCGAATTTAGTTAAAACAACTAAATAATTTAAGTGAGATCGAATATTTAGCATTTTTGTTTTTTAATGGGTCGAACATTTAAGGATTACTTGAAATGTGATATTCAGGATACCAAATTAGGAAAACAATAAATATGTTTCATGTTAAGTCAATAATGGTATAATTCAAAATTCACAAAATATATCTGTAATTATCATTGTTTAACTGAAAAAGTGACTTAAAATTGTATATTTAAAAAAAAATATTACTAACCATCACGCCATCTCGCTGAAGGGGTAGGCAGAAAGAATGGACTGCCACACTTTTCTTTCCTGGCATATTTTTCTCGCTTCCTCAACATTCATGCATCATGTCTTGCACGCGCGTCGATTTCTCTGACTCCTCCATCACCAGATCATCAGAATATTTTTTATCAACGAGTATTTAAGAATTTAGTAAACAGTCGAAACAAAAAGAGTCTTTGTAGATTTCACAATGCCAAGTGAGCGCAAATGTAGAAGAAATTCAAAAAGAACAAATGGTTTCAATAGTATTGACGTATTGTGCATTTAATAAAGGAAACGAGTGCATGGATAAAATATTTTAATATAAGAAAAGATAAAATAGATAATTCAAACGTTTACGTTTACAATGACATAGATCATTTAAAGAGAAGACTTTATGTGATTAGGTTTGGAGCTGATAATGTTATTTTTATTAAATGTCAGATCTAGAACCGATTACGATAACTATATGTTTTTTTAATGAACCTCCACTTGATTCATCTTATTTTAATATTAAAAATTTTAGGAAATGATAAAAGCCCTCTTTTAAATACTTTTTTGAGAGGGCGAATGTTTCATCATTACTGGCACTTACTAATAAATAATGCTTTTTTATAATCTTAAGGTATTATTAACACTGTAGAATTCCATCTGTCTTACATTCGGAATAGTCGGAATAATCGACGTGCGTGCATGGTGCGATGTATGAATGTGGAGGAAGCCCGAGAGGTGTGCCAGGACAGGCCAGTGTGGCGATCCATCCTCTCTGCCTACCCCTCCGGGGAAATGGCGTGATGGTTAGTTAGTTAGTTAGTTAGAATTCCATAATGACGATATTTTTTTATTATTATAATTAAAATACTTTTTTTTAATTTTTTGTTTAATTCACGTCATCTTAGAAGGTTTTACACCTTCATCGTATAGTTCTTATAATTGTATTTTAGCTAGTTTAATTAAAACATGTCGGTACTTGCCTTATTATAAAATGAAATAAATTTTCTTTGTTTATAAAAATTGATTTTGCCCATTTTGAAAAAAATATTAGTACAATTGTTCCGACCGTATTTGACAATTTTTATTTTCAAAAAATTTTAACTCAAAAGCGGAAATAACTATGTTTTTATTCATAATATAATCCTTAAACTTCGATGAGTCTGCTTTTCATAATGAGGGTGTGTTAAGTTCGAGTATGTTCAAATGAAGGCACGTTGTTCCATATTTAGGAACATGGGTACTCTTAAGTTTTATTACATGATTGGTCTGCTACGTTCAACTATTTCACTTACGTAGCATCCCTTTTGTTTCACTCTCAACCAGTATTGGGATCGTTGACGAGAAATAATTATTCCGCTACCCACCTTTGTTCAGAAACCATTTCTCCTGTGGCTCCTATAATAACACGCAGATACTGCGAAGCAGTGTTGAACTAAGAACAGACATTATATAGTATGCCTACTAAAATAAACACTCTGCATTGTTTGAATACAAATTTACAATCTTTTGCTTTAAAAAATCTAGCTATAGGAAAACGTTAATGAATTTTAATTACAAAGCGGTCATCGATTCGTAATTATTTTAGACAAACGAATTTTTTGTAAGATTGAATGCACGCACAATTACTTATACTAATAAATTTGATATTTTTTTATAAGCTGCCGTGTAGAATTGTTTATATGATTAGTTGTATCGTTAAAGAAGAAGATTATACGTGGTATGAATAATTTGAGGTGAGCAGCCTGGGTGATAATACTGGATAGAGATAAAATAAGCACATCAGATGAAGTCTAAAGGTTGCCTCATAGCGTAAAAAGCTAGGGAACGTCTACGATGGTATGACCATTTGAGCAGAAAAGACAATGAATACATTTTCCACTAGACCCTGCAACTGGAAGATGGAAGGATTGGACTGGGTCAGTCTCCTGCAATGTGGATGTCCACAATCAGGAATAACCTGAAGGCGCTGCAACTGGACAGCCAAATGACCCAGGATCGCGAAGCCTGGCAAAACCATATTAAAAGAGCCGATTAGCTAGGCGAAAGAAAAATAATTTATTTATTTTTCTCGAACAATGATGCAATACTGTTGCGAAAAATGCGAATGAAAACGCCTGTGTTCTAGAAGTTTTAATATAATTTATTAGAATGACATGTTTCGCCTTTCATAAAGCGTTATCAAATAGTTTTTTTCACATTTTATAATGCCTTAAAAATATGAAACGTATTATTCCCATAAATTATAATAAAGTTTCTATAAAACAGACGTTTTCGTATCAAGAAGAAGATAGTTATTTCGAAGTACTCATATTTTATTGGTCACCCCACATTAAGGTGACATTTTCTTCTTGAAAATAAATATGAGAATGTCATTAATATATTATTTATAGTAACTCTTGCTTTTCCTCGTATTTATATTTTTGGAGAAATACGAGCACATTGATTCTAAAAGAGATAACTAGGTCGTAAATTAAACATTAGTTCAAATGTGTATTTTTATGATAAACAATGTTGTTATAAATACGGTTTTTTATAACGCATAGCTTACCGTTATTACGTCATATCTAAGAATAGTAAAAATATGAGTAATAACACATACGGGATTAATCGTATCAGTGATATGGAATTTATAAATGGAGTATTATATCCATAAACGAAAAAATATCTATAATAATAATAATCCATTGTTTTGCCCCGAAACAATATGATACTTCAACACTTTAAATGTTTTATTCTGAAACACTATTATTATAGCTAGCACAATTTGTTTTTTATGAGATTTACGCAATAGCTTTTTCGCCAATCTAAGTTAACATCATCAGATGTTACAAACAACATCTGTCAATTGTTTGTGAATCGTATGATATAATACCAGTATTTCAAAATTAAAACATTCATAATTATTATGCTAATTTTATAGTGAATAATTTTCGTGAGTTACTTACCCCCAGGACTATTATTATTCCATATTGTTATATTATATTAAAATACTAAAATTAGTTAAAATTAAAATCTTCGGTTCAATTATGTCTTTAAAACTTTGTGGAAATTCACTGCGTGTCTATATAACTATATGATATGGACATCTGGACGATGATAGAAGCTTTAGAATACTTTTCAAAGGGATTCCAGATGCCTGCGTTTTTGAATTGAAGCTTTTATGAATAGGGCACTACTCAGAACATCATCTACATTCCTATATTTAGTCATATTCTAGTCTTTAGCGGGTCAACATATTCAACTATATGTCAGTGGTTTTACTTTACATTGTTCACCCATCCTTATCATTTGAAACGATTTTCCATTAAACTATTAATGAATTAATTCAGGGTATTTGAGGATTACTCAATTCCTCCATTCGCCACTGCCGAAGGGAGCATCCGAATCACCGGTAAACAATATAATATTCGGCAGGGGGGTCTCCTCACAGGACTAGTCGAGGGCCGGATTATTGGTCCCATTGCTTTCGGTTCAATGGAGAGCTTGACTGGAGTTGGTACAATCTGGGTTTGGTATTGTTTGCCATCACAACTCACGAATTCTATTTATGTTTGTATCAAGTTTTAAGCCGCGGTCTAATCACAGAATTCAAATAACATTTCTAATAAAGCTCTGAATTAATTAATCCAAATTGCTTGTCTATCGGATACAGTTTACAATATTCGATTATTGTAAGTTAATTTGAAAACAAATAAATATTTTCGTCTGTTTCAATTTGCTGGACTGATTTCAATTTAATTCGATAACGATATTAATTATCTGGATGATCAGAGTTCGATTAAAATCACAAAATATTTTAATTATTTTTAAATAATGTCATTTAATTGGATCAAGAAACTTATTATTTGAATGATCAGAGTTTGCTGATGGTCACGTAAAATGGAAATTATTTTTTAAAAAATTATATAATATTATTAAATTCCATAAACATATTTATAATCGTAATGATCAGTGTTTAAATATTATAACAAAAGGTAGACATTCTTTTGAAATGGTGTAATTTAATTCAATTATAATATTCGTTATCTGAATAATCAAATTTTGATGTTAATCACAAAATGTGGAAATTATTTGGAAATAATGTGATTTAATTCAATAACGATATTTATTATCTGAATGATCAGAGTTTGATAATAATCACATAAGGTGAATATTATTATGAGAAAATGGAACACTTTATATCTCGGCATTTAAAAAATAATAGAAACTGATGACCAGTTTGTCGATACCAGCGACCATGGCGAAACCGTTCGCTGTCGTAATAAAGACAAAAGTGGAAGTAGTTAAAAAAAACATTGTTTTGTTTTATAATTATTTAAAATGAACTTACATTAAGAAATTTCAGTAAAATCATTTGAGTATCTCAATTAAAATATGATAACTGGCCCCAATTGACCTTTATGATACATTTTTAGAAATGCAGAAAGAAATCAATTCTCAATCATCTTCAACTACGAAGAAAGATTGTGCTTATCCTTTCCATTTATGAACCCAATATTTTCACAAAATGTTTTCAATGTTGGGGATGATTGCGTCATTTTTTACTGCGATTCTAAAAAACGTACAAAAAAGAACTTTGCGCTATCCTGTATAAGCTTTTACTTTGTAATCATATGGTTACGTTAAAAATAAAAATAATTCCAATAAAGATCAGGAAATCAACATACTCGTAATATATTTAATATAAACGTGATTAAAAAAATTATTATACATTTCATTGATGACGTCGTCGCGATAAAGCACTCTGTGTTTTATTACCAGCATTTCTATGGTACTGTTTTATCTACGTAGATAAAGATTATTAATTTATGGTTTACAAACCTATGAATAAATCATCATATTACGATATTAATGGTGTCACTAGTTTTCACAGGTTAATTTGATACCCCAAAAAAACTTTATTGAGATATTTTGGAATTTTAACTTAGAAAATGTAACAATCACTTAAAATTAAAACAAACGCAGTTTAAATTCTAACTTACGCTAGATAGTTAAATAAATAAATAAAAACATGTAGTTAAATATCATTATATTTATTAAGTATATGAAGCTCTGGTGTTTTGTAAAAACCTTTAACTAAATCAATAACATCTGAATGGAAATTTCATCAGAGACCATTGAAGAAATCTGTATCTAATTGTATTCAGATTTCCATTTCATCGTTGGAAAAATCCGAATGTAAATTAACTTAGGTACTTGGGTTAGGTTAGAACAGAATGAAATAACACAAAATGGTTTCCTCGTTTTTTAAATATTTAATAAGTTTAACAAGATACGTATTATTTTTAAATCATTAAAAACCTTTTTCTTTTTCTTCCTTATTATATTTTCTAGAGGGTTGCTCCACTTGTGAGATGGATTTTTAGCTATGTTTCCATTTTTGTGAGGTCTTCCACGAGGACGGAGACTACAGGATCTCAAATGTGTTCTCAGTACATGAAAGAATGACTTAAGAAAGTGTTTATGTATTCGTTAGCACAGTATTATGAAACCCATTGTAAGAAGTCTATAAATCAGCAATTTAATGAATACAATCTGAGCTACGATAGTGATAATATTCTAGTGTAACCTTTATCTCTTGTTTTTAGGTACGAGTATATAGATTGCAACTTCCTTCACGATAAAGAGATGGTTAGTTCTGTAAAACATAGTATAATTAATATGCACGAATACAGAATAAAATATTAATATGCACGAATGCAGAATAAAATATCACCAAAATATTCCATAAATAGAATTTTTAAACTACTCGTATATTGTGAGAAAAAAAAACTAACTAACCATCACGCCGTCTCTACGAAAGGGTAGGCAGAAAGAATGGACTGTCACACTTTTACTGATGCGGCACTCCATCCTTCTCTTTTCGGTGTGATGGGTTGCAAACCTCATCGCCACCAATAGGCATCTCCCGCGCACACTTCGATCGTGCAACACCCACAAAATAAATCTAAAACAAATAATATGTAATAAAATAAAATGATATAAAATAAAATAACAAAATAAAAATAATTTAACACAAAATGTTATTTTTAGATAGTGCACACATTGTCTATTTAATTTATGTTCCACGAATCCACCGTTTTTTTAATTTAGCACATAATGTAATAACACATTATGTTTTTTTTCGATGTTCACATGTTGACATGGACGATCCGGACTATTGTGAGAAAAATCTGAGTAATCCAAATTATCATATTCATGTATAATAAATCTAATAAATTTGAAAAGCTCCGAAAGCACTTTTTATGTTGGTGAATTACGTATCTATACATTGGATTTGGATTGCTTTTAAAATTTTGGTCCCCTTTTTTTACTCCAGTAAAGAATATCTTCTTGTTGAAGTTCGTTGTGGATTCGCCTCGGTATAAAAATTTACATTTTATGAAAAGTTTTTCGTGTCCCTAAGAGCCATATTGTATTTTTGACATTATTCGTTTTAAATCATATTTTAAGCTACTCTTTTGAAAAAAGAAGAAAAAAATTTTTTACAGAGGAATATTAATTTAGATATTAACAATTTTAAATCCAAATTGATTACATTACTGATGAAATTATTATTTAAGTTATTGATTATTGAATCAGTTAAATGTCACTTAAAATGATCAGTTATACATATTACAAACGTTATAATATTACAAGCATAATATTACATATTAATTCTTTTCTATAAAAAAAATTATAATAATGGTGGGGAAATTTTTAAAATTCAAACCTTTTATAGTCTAAAAATATTTTATCTTTTAATTTTGCTATTTCACGTTATTTAGGGATAGCTCTTCGTATGTAAAGATATGAAAGTCTCTTTAATACATTGTTTAGCGTAAGCCGTTGAAAACACGTTGATTGTGTAGTTGAAATACATTTTTCTTCAATTGAATATAATTATGTAAATGACATTAATTATAATCTCATGTAACATATAGTTACCTTTGCCTTAATACCCTCAGGTAGATATATGACAAGTCTCAAGCATTAGAACAAAGAATCAAGCTTTAAGAATCCGCAAATATTGAAGTGAAAAAATGTTTTGCTCCAAAACGACGGGACATTATAAATGCCCATAATAAAACGGAAAGAGAGCTTGAATTAAAAGTGTATTTAAAAAATGGCTGTTTTTATGTGACGCAAGTAGTAAGTCGGTAAAAATGACATTTTCTGTAATCTGCTCTGATATTTTGACAGTGACAAATGCCTTCAATAAATCTTTGAAATTCTTTATGCTAATCTCACCAGCAAACTAAGTCCAAATTATAGCCCGCTATATTTTTCAATCGTTGAGATTTTGATGAGAAATCACAAAATATGAATAGTCACTTCTTTAACAAAAGTATTCAAAAAGGTGAGACGGTTTTAAGATTCAAAATGGAAAAAATATATTTCGAAAGCAAATCCGGTACGCAACACGTTAAATGCTACAATGGGGTTAATCTGGTAGAGGTCTAGGGGATAGAACGCTTGGCTCCTGATCCAGGGGACTTAGGTTCAAGCCTGAACACGACCAGATTCCTTCTTCATAAAAATGAGCTATTTCTGTTCACGAAGATTATAAAAATAAATTCTAAAATCATTGATTTAAATCTTTGGTATTAGTCTTTTTTTTATAAATATAAAAAACTGTGTTTAAAACTAAGTCGTGTTAGTTACACCATTTATTACTCAAGAACGGCTGGACCGATTTTTATGATCTTTGATTTGTTAGATTTGTCTCCCGAAAAACAAAATAACTTTTAAAACATCCGAAAAAAATCACGATAAAAAATTATCAACTCGAGTGCAACCCATTCAGCAAATATAATAGTTTAAAATAAAGTAGTGCAACAATGCTAAGCGAATCATTTCGATTCGCTTCAATTTATCAAATCCCTTGCTGCTGCCACGTGAATTACATTCATTTCAATGGGATTAAAATACTTTTCATTGTGATTTTTGCAAATTTAATGCACTTCATTCATTTTGAGTATTCATTTTAGCTTAATAAATAACAGAATTCACTTAAGCTATTAAGTTAACACAACATTTATTGATTCTGAGGCGGTACGAAGTTCACCGGGTCAGTTAGTTAAATATAAAACTAACTACCATAACTAAACATTATGATTATGGTAGTGCTACATTTTTCTGACATACTTCTCACGTATTTTAAACATTCATACATCGTGTCATGCACACACGTTGATTTATCCGAATTCTCACGTGGCAGATATCTAATATTTGATCGTGCCACAATTGTTGGTCTTCCTCTGTTTCTCGTTCCATTAACAACTATTAAATATATTATTGTGTAAATTGAAAATTTACGTAATTTCCTTTCGAAAGATTTTATTTAGTTTATGAATGTATTAATGTTATTAAATAAAATCTCTCTTTCAAAAAACAAATACTTAAAAGGTAAAAACTAACTAACTTACTAACCATCACGCCGTCTCTCCGAAGGGGTAGGCAGAAAGAATGGACTGGCACACTTTTCTTTCCTTACATATTTTTCTCGCTTCTTAACATTCATTCTCCTCACGTGGCCGACATTCAATATTTGAATAATTTGATCTTGCCACGTTTTCCTCGGTCTTCCTCTATTTCTAGTTCCGTTTACATCGTTAACATATACTTTTTTTTACCATTATTTCTACATGTTTCATACTTAAAATGTATCTTTACAAAATGCTTTCGGCGGAACAAAAGATAGGTTGCGTTAACAAATTGAACTAGCACACAAATAAAGGTTTGCTTTCAATTTGCATTTTCATTTATTTCAACCCGATATTTTATTTTGGACCGATCGCCATCCCGGAATTCCCAATTCATGAAATGGCAAACCATATATTATTTACTTCCATCGCATTCCGCGAATCGGAACGCTGGCGCTGCGGCGGCAAGTAAAAGAAAGAAACATTATTTACTCCGTGATTTGTTTTTTTTTTATTTTAGTTGTGGATCCCGTTATACGTAACTCTTAAATTGAATGACCTAATAATGAAAAACTAACTAACTAACCATCACGCCGTTTCCCCGAAAGGGTAGACAGAAAGAATGAACTGCAACACTTTAATCGATGCTGCACTCCATTCTTCTCTTTTCGCCAACGCGAGAGACGCGGTGTGATGGGTTGCGAACCTCATCACCACCAATAGGCATCTCCCGCGCACACTTCAATCATTCAACGTCTACATAATAAATCTAAAACAAATTATACAAAATACAATGATATAAAATAAAATAACACATAAAAATAATTTAACACATAATGTTCTTTTAGATGGTGCACTTGTCGTCAGCTGGACGATCCGGACATTAATTTGTGTTTATTTAATTTTTTATTCCACTTTTTTCATTTTAATTAGGCACTTATCACAATCCAACACCAGCAAAAACTTGAAAATTTGATTGAAGAATTTATTCAAATTGTCATTGGAACAAATGAAAAATTTATTTTGACACCTGTCAAAATTATTTTTATAAACGAAAAAACTTGTATTATTTTAACATCAGAAGAGTGAAAACGTATTTTGTGTCACAAATAACTATCACAAAGTGCGGCAACAATCAAATTGATCAAAATAATGAATAATAATAATGAATACTTGGTATAAAAGAAAATACCATTAAATAATGTTAACGAGCTACTCAATAATTACTTTTATTTACTCAGTGAATAAATTTATTTACTACTTTATGGAAGCGAAGCATAAAACTGGCAAAAGAATGATGAAAGTAGAATAAATGCAGTAGAAATGAGATCTCCTAGACGATCGTTTAAAATTCTGTGTATGATAGATGGTCGAATGAAAATATCTGGTGTTTTTTTTAGAGGTTTGGTTTTTAAACTGGCAACATTTTTTTTTACAGGCTTTCAATTTATCAGTTGACAGTTGATTTGTAGTCAATACATTTTGCCATTTTACAAATTTATTTTGAAAATCATGGTTCGGTTTGCCAAACTTATCGTGCACTACGTCCATTTTACGGTCGACTTAATCGTTCATCCGAGAAAGTTATTCGGAAGACCGTGGATCGTTTTCGTACCACGTACACCCTAGTGGATAATACGCATCAACAAAGACGACAATTGTCGAAAATTGGACTTCACGATTGCGCATATAATTATTTATTAAATAAAGGTAATATCATTGACATAAACATTATTTTTATATGTTTTTTTTTCATATTGAATATGTCTTGTATACCTCTAAAAAAACATCCTATATAATAAGTTAATGCAGTGCGAATGAAAGTGTTTTGAACAAAATAATGAAAAGGTCGTTAAGATTGTTTGACACGTGGAAAGAATGAATGAAGAGAGAATGGTTTAAAAAAATGTTTATTAATAGACAAGTTCATTAAAATTGTCTTAAATTGAACAATAATTGTTAAATAGTTGAACAATAATTGTTAAATATTATTAGAAATTTGTTGTCGTAAACTAAAAAGAGATATACTCGTACGCTTTCTGCAGGTAGTAATAAAACATATATTTACTTTATAAATAAATAAATTTATTATTAATCTTACCCTGCAGTATTTTTTTATTGTTTTTTTTTCTAATTCACCATTCTTCTTGTTTCGCTGCCGAGTCAGATTTCCCCAACGTTGCTGATCACTGCAGCAAAGACATCTCTATCTTGCGCCACTTAGAACAGGTTCTGAATTCTTATCATTCCTGTCCATTCTTTTATATTCCGCAGCCAGGACAACTGCCTTATACCAGCTTCCATTCACTTCAGCCATTAATATCAGTCGAATGAGGTGGTATTTTTCTCCCCTTAGCACATGATATGCGACCTTTCTAACTTTCACACACGACAACAGCTCTCTATTGGCTCTTTCTCTCTGGAGTACGTCTGCAATACTGACCCTATCGGTCCACGGTATACGGAGCATTCTGCAGTATATCCGCATCTCAAACGCCTCCAACAGGCTCATTACATTCACATTTAGGGTTTCGCAGCCATATAGTAGAACAGACCATACATAACATTAATTCATTATTTGTCGGAGTTTTAGGTTAAGATTTTCGTTGCATGAGAAGGTTCTTATTATATTATTTGCAGCTCGTGCAACTTCACCTCTGTATTTATCACCGTTATATCACCATTACTACATGTTTTTAAAAAAATTATGCTGTTTGTAATGTCTTTTGCGTAAATAAACTGATTTGATTTGATTTGATTTGATAATTATTGATAAAAGCTATTAAAAAAATATGAATTTTTAATTGTATCTCAATAGAGACGAAGAAACAAACTGGAAACTGAATATGGATGATCAAGGTGTTTACAGGACTTATGACCTGTCATTGGTTGGGTTAAGCGCACGCTTTATGTAATTACAACATTCCCCATTCCACCATTGTTATTATGATTTAACTCAAAAAAATATGATTCAAAAATGGTTTGTTTAACTATGACTAGTATTTGTTTTTTGAATGTATACAAATACTGGATTTTTACCCATTGCGGGTTAATGGTTTTTACCCATTCCGGAATGGGGAATGTTGTTAAACATAAAGTGATCGCTTAACCTAACCAATGACAGGTCATAAGTCCTGTAAACGCCTCGACTACCATATTCTGTTTCCAAAAAAAAAAATATTCGTCTCTATTGATATACAATTAATCCTTAAAAAATATGACTAGTAGAATTATAAATTGTATTATATATGATATCGTAAAAACGAGTCTTCAAATATTACAACATAACTCATCTCGGCTCTCAGAAGCCTATCATGTAGACATTGTGGCTAATCGCATTCCGGGCTGCCGGCCACCGTGATACAATAGTAAGTGATTGCCTGTCAGAGGACTGTGCCAACACGTGATCTTACATGCCATCATAATCCGGCCGAGTACCATCGGGCGGGATAGCGGGCAAACATTAATCTAGGACCGACAAAGGACCTCCGCAAACACTCGCCCTCCGCAGCACGGGATATCGCAGGGTCTTGGGACTGAGTCAGCACTGTCTTTGTGGATAATAAATTATGAATACTTAGGCGCCCGTTATTAATTTCGTTTTGATTTTGGAGGATTTTGTGACATTGAAAAGTCGAAAATATATGCGGTACAGCTCACCTTGTATACATTCATTGTATATCCACTTATTATATTAACAGAATTATGCTGTTTGTTTATTTGTTTATTCTGATTTTGAAAGTTTGGTTTGGTTCATGTGGTGCTCCTGTAAAATTTGGAGATATTTCATGTATAAGTGAATTGTTTTGGTCAATTTAATTGTTGCCGCACTTTATAATAGTTAATTGTGACACATAATACGTTTGTACTGTTTTGCTGTTAAAATTATATTAGTTTTTTCGTTTTTATAAAGAATTTTGACAGGTGTCAAAATAAATTTTTCATTTGTTCCAATGACAATTTGAATAATTTCTTCAATATTATTTTTAAGTTCTTGCTGTTAAAATGCCTAATTACAGCAAAAACGGTGAATACGTGTAACATAAATGAAATAAACACAAAAGTCCGGATCGTCTATGTCGACATGTGCAACATCGAAAAAAACATTATATGTTTTTACATTATGTGCTAAATTAAAAAACGGTGGATACGTGGAACATATATTAAATAGACAATATGTGCACCATCTAAAAAGAACATTTTGTGTTAAATTATTTTTATTTTGTTATTTTATTTTATATCATTGTATTTCATATTATTTATTTTCGATTTATTTTGTGGGTGTTGCACGATCAAAGTGTGCGCGGGAGATGCCTATTGGTGGCGATGAGGTTCGCAACCCATCACACCGCGTCTCCCGCGGAGCGAAAAGACCTTTTACCCTTTCAGGGAGATGGCGTGATGGTTAGTTAGTTAGTTATATTAACAGATTTAATAAAGCCCTGCCAATGAAAAACGCGTTATTCTCCCGTGTATATAATAAAATATCTTGAAATCTGACGTTTTTTTGATAGGATAAAGAAGGATTTATGTCAATGGTATTGGAATTTATTAACAATCTTCAATGTGAGTAGAAAATAGCTCTTTATTATGAAGAAGGTATCTGGTCATGTCCAAGCTTGAACCCATGCCCCCTGGACCAGGAGCCAAGCGTTCTATCCCCTAGACCACCACCTGGTTATCAAATATCAAATATTCTGCATATTCACTTAGATAAATACGAAAGAAAATGTCTATTTTCTAGAAGTTTTATTGTATTTTTTATGAATAACATGTCCAATTATAATAACACTTCTTGAAAACAGACGATTCCATTCGTATCCGTTTTTGAATATGGAATTTTACGTCAAGAAACAATATTACGTATTCACTTATGTTATGTTCCTTTAACATTGATGAAAACGTTTGTTTGTTTCTGCATTTGATAATACTTTAGCAAAACGAAACATGTCCGATAAATTTTTATATATTTTTTTAAACGTTTTCATAAAAAATATAAAACATATTCACTTACATATGTAACACAAGATATGTACCATAATTTTTAAATCAGTAAAAATCCATGTTTGAATTTTCCTTTAAGTCCTTGTCTAACTTAATCTTACCATCGTTTCTCCCAACTTTTTTTGTTTCAAAATAATATTTTTAACAGAATCCCAAAGCACTAATGAGTGAAAACTACAAGACGAGTTTTATGGGTTTTTTTGCCATAAAGACACGTGAAAACCATTCGCCACTTCGCCATTCGAACTGGCAAAAAAGGATGAAAGTAGAATAAATGCAATAGAAATGAGATCTCTTAGACGAATGTGTAGATACTCTGTGTATGATAGAGTGTCGAATGAAAATATAAGAAGTGAATGCGGTGCGAATGATGGTGTCATGAACAAAATAATGAAAGGATCATTAAGATGGTTTGGACATATGGAAAGAATGAATGAAGAAAGAATGGTAAAAAAAATATATAAGTTAATGATGTAAATGGAACCAGAAATAGAGGAAGACCGAGGAAAACGTGGCACGATCAAATAAATCAAATATTGAATATCGGCCATGTGAGGAGTCAGAGAAATTGACGCGCGTGCGTGACACGATGTATGAATGTTTAAGAATCGAGAGAAATATGTCAGGAAATAAAAGTTTTTTTTTTTTTTAAAAAGACTAATACCAAAGATTTAAATCAATGATATTAGAATTTATTATTACAATCTTCAATGTGAGCAGAAAATAGCTCATTATTATGAAGAAGGAATCTGGTCGTGTCCAGGCTTGAACCCAAGTCCCCTGGATCAGGAGCCAAGCGTTCTATCCCCTAGACCACCACCCGATTAGTGGCAGTCCATTATTTCTGCCTACCCCTTCGGGGAGACGGCATGGTGGTTAGTTAGTTAGTGAGATGGAAAGTAATTTATTATTTCATTTAAAATCCTCATTAGGGAATATTACTTTTTTAATATTATTTCTTTATTGAATGTGTTTCTTGTCTTAGTATACTTTACATTGTTGCGCTGTTGGGGTTTTTACTCTACTGACGTCAGGTAACATTCTAACGTATTTCTCAGCGGAAATTCATCTGGAACTAAAAAAGTTGTTAAACCATCCCTCCCCTCTTTCGTTTCCTCAGCCCAACCTTTACATGTTGTTTTTTGCTGGAACGATATTCACGTGTTCGCGGCGAGCCAATAAAATAAACAACACTTTGAAACCAAGAGATTACTCCCTCTATTCGCGGGGTAAAAATACAGGGGCAAATGCCAAAAAACAAAACGAATCAAAACAGCGAGATAAAAGTTTTAAACTCCGTTTTGTCCAATTTCCCATTGGTGACCCGTTGGGTCTCACCCCAGCCGAAATACGTTAGAACAAAGCAGATGGGATACTACAAATATTTTGAAATGAAATTTCTAAGTCTGAATATATAATTATTTTTTTTTTACTCTTCGGAATGCATTTTTAGGATTTTAAATTTTTTTTAATAACTTTTTTGAAACATTGTGTTAACACTTTTTTGAACTTTTCACAAATATGTTTCGGGACACAAACTTCCATTATTCAGTGCATGAATTTAAACTTAAAATTCATACACTGAAGAAGGGAAGTTTGTGTCCCGAAACATGTTTGTGAAAAGTGGAAAAAATTGTTGTGATAATATAATGTTTCCAAAAAGTAATTCATATGTGAATCCACAACACAAAGTGATGGCGAATATAGAAGAAATAAAAATGATTGTCTGTGTACCGGCGATTTACTAATTACTCATCACGCCGTTTCCCCGGAGAGGTAGGCAGAGAGAATGAATCGTCACATTGTTCTATCCAGACATAACTCTCGCGCCTCTTCTACATTCACACATCGTGACATGCACGCTCGTCGATTGTTTCTACTTCGAACATGGCCGCCTTTCAGTATTTTTCTGTTTTTTCGAGCATTCTATTATTACGCAAATTAAAGTCTTTAAAACCTTTTCTTAACGTTACATTTTACATCGGATTTGTTACGTAAAATGTCATGAAATTAAATTAAAAACTCATAACAATTACTTTTTAATATATGTTTAGTTTAATTTCACTTATTTTTTAGTTTCTAGCGGTTTCAGCAGATTGCTGCTGTCTTCTGGAAGGACATGTTTGAAGTCGGTCGTAACTTACAAACAAGTAGTTAATATAATACTTACGTTTTTTTAACTTTAAGACCAGATTTAAGGCAGAAACATACTACACGCCACGCCACCCGATGCCACGTGATGCGTGTTGAGTCGAATCAAATTGTATTGTTTTCTATGAACAGAATCACACTACGGACACCCGACGCGACGCCATGCGCGCACACGCCACCCGATCCAGACGAGCTAGATCGACGTGTTGCCGATGGTGGGAGTAAACACGCCACGTCGCGTGTTAATAGTATGTTTCTGCCTTTAGTTGTAAATATTACAATCACCCAAATTACACTTCACATTGCATACACTTACAGTGTAGTATTTTTTTATTAAAGCCATTTTTAGACATGATAAATCTCACTTGTAGTGGAATCTAAACTCTCTTAAATCTCCAACCCGCCGCCGGTCGACCTTTACTGTTCTCGTGTGGAGAATACATAACCATATTTTGCCAACACGCCATGTTTCACTTAGCAACGAAATCAAATACACAAAATACACACATTTCTATAAGTATCAAACTATAATATCATGTTATGAGGGACATTTAAGGGAAAAACGGTCGATTTCCTTGTATCATAATTACATGTATCATTTTTCAAAAACTACAAACTCTCTTTGAAAACAAAATTTTCTATAACGATCGGGTTTAACTATTGAAAATAACGCTTTTACGAATATAAGTTCAATGATAGTGTATTTACCTGCAAAATGAACCGAAAAATTACATAAATTTATAGTGTGACATTTAAATAAATAAATCTTCTTCTTTCTGTGTCCTGTCAGGTCTCCCTAACATTGACTATCACTTCATAGTGATGACCTGAGGAAAAATATCCAGAGAGGTATCGCCTTGCTTTCTCTAGAAGATTTTCTGTCGGGGTTACCTTCCTTTAGCTGGGTGTATCCAGTTTTATGGCGCTGGAAGCTCGCCATTTGTCCTCTCTCTATCTGCTATGGCACTAAGTAACATGTGCCACTTTGCCCAGGGTTCACGGGGTCTTTTAAAATACCTATCGTGGACGCTAGAGAGTTGGACTTGATAGTAGTGTTGCTGTTGTGAATGCAACATGGCGCCTTAAGACATTTTGTAGAGGCATATTTTCCAGCAAAACATACCCCATCGTAGCCCTACACCCTTTTGAACCTTTTAAATAAATAAGTCACTAAAATATTGATGAAAACCACGGTATTTTGTTAATTAACAAACGACATAGCTCTGCGTTAAATTTATTTTTAAATTTCTTTGTCTTTTTAGCTGACTAAAGCATTTACATCTCTTGATATCATATTTAATTTTGTTTGAATTCATGGTAGACATACACCTAGTTCCAGAAATAATTGTTTAAATGAATTATTAATGATGTTTTTATTTCATGATCTCTTATGAATTATTAAAATATTGATGTAAAAGTTTAATTTATTTTTATATTTGTTTCAGAATACCTCTATGTGAAACAAAACAATGAAAAAATAGTGAGTATTATTTTTTATATACTTAAAGACTTATAAATTTTATGGTATGTGCTATGCACAAAACTAATTATAAGTAAAACTATCCTCATAAAAGAATAGATGGTATTCATGGTAATGAAATCGCTATTTTCGTGAAATATTCTCTTCAAGAACACTTATTCTTTAAAATGTATAAAATTAATATACCGAAACTTCCTCCTTAGTATATTAAAACTATTGGAATGATGAGTTTATATTTGGAACTTAGCTGATCCTGGGATGCTGACGTAAAGAGCTCTTGAAGATGGGATATAAAATGTTATCAAATACTTCTTATATAAATGTTGTCTTAAAACAGTTTAATATTATAATTTTAAATTTTAAAATAAAACAATTGTATAATAAACAAGTTTTTCTCATCTTTTTAAAGATCTGAATTAAATTTTCCAAAACCAAATCCCGGAAAATTCACCACATCTCCAAAGCTTTTAAAATTTAACCAGAACAAAATCTTATGATAACCGCTTTCGATATTTTGTTTCAAGAGTTCAAGTTTTTCCTTAATCCAATCTGTGCAAATGAAAATCACCAGTCTGTAAGTCGTATCTTTGGGGGCGGAAGTAATATAATTATCTTACAAATGTACAGATTTCAAAGTGCAAATCTTTAAATATTCACTCTAACGTCTTCCAAAAATCACTTCGGAGATGAGTTTGAATTCAAATTTACCGAAGTTTTAATAACTCCTACTCTCGACTAAGATGGCCACTTCAGATTATTTAAATAGTTTCAGAGGGTGTATTTATTTTACTTATGAAATCAATTATTATTAAAGACATCAAAGACATTTTCTCATTTAAATTATTTTAAAATTTTGTAACGTGGTTTCTAATGGTTTAGAATTTTTTTAATCTAATATAAATTTAACTAACTAACTAACTAATCATCACGCCGTCTCGCCGAAAGAGTAAGCAGAAAGAATGGACTGTTACACTTTAACTGATGCGGCACTCCATCCTTCTCTTTTCGCCCCTTTTAACCAGGAGTATTTAATGTATCTTCTTCATTGACTAAGTTACTCGTAATATAAATTTGGGTTCTAATAATAATAATAATAATAATAATAATATGCTAACTTTTAAAGCGCCGTTTTTGTGATGTAATCACCTCAAGGGCGCATTAAGACGTGTTTTAAATCTTAAAAATCTAAATGTGACCGCTTAAAAAACGATCGGTTTGAAAGTATAGTAGAACAAAGTATAAATGTTTAAATTGGGTATGAAATATGAAAAAGATGGGTTTTCAATTTAGATCTGAAATCTGTCGGATCATTTATGCATCTAAGGTGTGAAGGGAGATTGTTCCAAGCTGATGGACCGGCTACCGCGAACGCTCGATCCCCGAAATTTGTACTGGGGCAACGCTTCGGCTCAACTAATCTTCCTATTGCTGAGGAGTTCGCCGAGCGAAGTGTGGATTTCCGTGAATTTAGGCTGTCCGTTATACAGAGTTCAGATATATAACTTGGTGCCATTCCATGTAGCGCTTTGAAGACCGTCCAGCAGAGTTTATACTGGATTCTTTCTGGACTTTTAAGCCAGTGAAGTTCTTTGAGATGTTGTGTTATATGAGACTTTTTTGGAATGCCTTTAATGAGCCTTGCTGCTGCATTGAACGCAGATTGAAGTTTGTTTATTTGTTGTTTTGGAATGTTTGCATAAATTCCATTACAATAATCAAGTCGTGACACAACGAAGGAATTTACAAGAGTTTTGAAAGTGTCGTGGGGAATACTCCTTTTGACGGATTTTAATCGTCTTAGGTGGAAGAAACTAGCGCTGACCGTGTATTATAATTATAATTCAAAGTTTATTGACCGAATATTATAATTCAAAGTTTAACAAATACTGGCGTATAAGATAAAGTGAATTTGCATACTAAGCTAATTTCTCAATTTATTTTTAGGTGTTATAAAAATACACACGCTTTGAATTTGAAAGAGCAATATTTATGTCACAAAAATATAATAGCATATTCTGAAAATCATGAACGGTTTTTTCAAACTTAGTAAGCCATAAAGTATTCATCAAATAAAGCGACACATAATAAAATACAAATAATACCCACCTATGGACAGTATATAATGTTTTATTCATGAAATCATCCAAAATAATACAAAATACAAAAAATAACAGTTTTACATAAAAGTCAATCATCATATGTGAACCCATTTGTCTCAACAGCAGTTTGTCATTATAATATATCATAGAATTGACTTCCTGGAGGCCCGTGCGGACTATAAGTTGATGTGTGTTTTTTGTTTATTATGTATAACATTTTCACTCTCGCTAATTTATTACCCTACCAGTTTTGGGGGCAAAATTAGGTAATGTTAGGCGCAGGGCAAAAACCGTTATTAAGCTTCAACAAACGATATGTGCTTAATCAGGCTTTCCTGTATACAAAAACTCCAAACTGCTCTCATAAACTCCATTTTTACAAAAACAACAGACCATACAAGATATTATATGCGGTCTCGTATTATATGAAACTGGCTAGAAAAAACCAAGGCGAAAAACTTTGTGGCGTATTTGTTTCAACTTTCATACAATATTGTATATCTGCTTAATCTAATTGTAGCACCAGTATGTTAACTGTTTTTTTTTTTTCGATTATATTTATGCACCGACATTTTTCGGCATTATAATGCTATTTTTGTGATTTTTAATGTCCAAGAAAATTTCATTGATTGATAAAAACTCTTTTTCAACTAAATATTTCTCTTCTACATGTATACTTCTTCATATTTTTTTTAGCACTATATTGATTTTTGGGTATTATTGAATCGTTTTACTGGTTGATATGTTTTTTTTTTAATATTGTTATTGTTTTTTTGTCGTTGGTCAATGATTGGATTTACTTACTCTGTCGTTAAAATTAAGAAAAAATCGTTATTTACATTTAGGGCTAATTACATTAAATTCTTAATGTTTTTTTTATTTTAGTTGTTTATGAGTTACGTGTATCGAGTTGCCACTGTTGTTTTAATTTAACTGAAAAATTCTATAAAAAAATTGTGTAGAAACTATGTGAAAAGGTTTTTAGATAATTTTTTAAATCATAATAAATATTGTCTTTTTAAATCATAATTAAAACCAGTCTGTCGATGCCAGCAAGCCTGGCGAAACCGGTCGCTGTCTAAAAAAAAAAAAAGACAAAAGTGGAAGTAGTTAAAAAATATCGTTTTATTTTATTATTATTTAAAATGAACTTCCATCAAGAGATTTCAGTAAAATCATTTGATTATAATAAATATTGATTTTTTAAAACAAACAATAATTAAGCAAAAAATATTTTGCTTCCTTATTATTATTTTGAATCGCCCTTTATATCATTACAGCGCGAGCCAAATTGATGTAAAGGGTATAGCTATAATTGATTCTCGTGACATGTAAAAGGTAGCTAATATATCGCCATTTTACTGACACGCAAATTCTGCACCAGACCAATGACAGTATGACAAACACACTGCCATCGCCTGGAATCGAACCCGAGACAAAATACAAAAACAGTCAAAATATTTTCCTTAAAATTTCAATCTATTAATCAATGCTACATTATTTTCGTTTTTAAAATATCCCTATCTTATTAATGCGAAATATCTCAACAAACATGAGCTTCTAAGTCACTTGTCATGATTTTACAGAGCAATATTAAGAAACCCCGTCAAAGAAGTATTGATAGTATTGATTTTGAAAAAACAAAGTTTTATTTATAAATTATTTTTAATTTATTTAAACATTTTAATGTACATCAATTTTAGAAAAAACTTTAGGCATTAATTCTGTGGAATTCCATAATGACGATTTTTTTTATGAATTAGAGCAGTGTTTATTTTTTATTTTGAGTTTATTTTTCTATACATATGTCGAAGACTTTACACCTTCGTCATCGGGAGAACGACATAAACTCTAAATATATATGTTTATATCTTTGTTCCGACGATAAATGTGTTAAAGCCTTTGTAAAACGTCGAGATAAATAAAGTAAAAGATGAAAAGAAATAAAAACAGTGTTGTAATTCATAAATGAATGTACATAATTTATTAATCATTATTTTATACAACGCAATCATTTGAATTATAATGTTTAAAAATGAACTTTGTTTTACCTTAATTTCCAAGTAAAAACAAAAGACATTTAATTTATATTTTAACGCATTTATATAGCATCAAGCAACGTTAAATTATAAACAATAACCTCAAATGAGCTTGCACTACATAGCATTGAGACAGCGCTTTAGAGTTGACAACTGAACTCAGCCTCTAGAATTAACGCCACCAAATGTACCGTCATACCATACACCGTACACGGCACACGCTGCGGCAAAAAGCGGCTCCGACCCCCTATTTGCATCAAGTTGTTGAGGAAATTGTTGGTTTAGATACCCTTGTGAATATTTCAGGGACAACCCCCGGGGGTAGAAGTTTTAATAGCAATTTGGTACAAACTGTAAGATTGCGGTACAAGCATTGAATAAGGAATGCGCTGGCACATTCAATTCATAATCCGCAGCAGATGATGCGAGGAGCATTACGAACATTGAATACATTCGCTGAATTAATGTTCGCAATTTATCTTACAGACGGATTCGCTAGGAATACATAGGAGCTTATTAAGTTATTTTCTGTTGGAGCTTTCTCTACAGCTTACTTCAATTCATTTAAGCGCAGTGTAGTTGTTTTATCAAAATGAACATCTAAGAAGAACTTTATAAACGTATAAGGAAGCTGAGAAAATTATTAATGAGCTTTTTATGAACGTAATTAATTAAATTCTTGTAAAATTTATGCTATGTTCCAAAAGTTTTTTATTTTCAAGTGATTTTTTATAGTGATACATATTTTTTTTTATTGTAGTAACTTACTTGGCTTTGATTGAGTATTTTCATTACATGGTAAAGTGAAACATGTCACTCCCATGAATATTACGTCTAATTCCCGGAAACCAATGTTTCTATTAATATTAAATAAGTTACAAAATGAATTAATTTTTGATAGCGTAAAGCATTAACGACTTTTTTATGAATTAAAATACTGTCTCCACATTTTGGTTCTAAACGCAATAGATGGGTTTTATTAAAAGTTTGTTTAAAATATCAATATTCAAAAAACAATTTATTATTAGAAATCCGACATATAAACCTAAATCTAAACTATACCATCGATCATATAAAGTTACAGTAATAGAGACGACAATGTCTATTTTTGAACCATTTTTAAAACATAATATTTTTCTATTAACAATTTTCTCTTGTGTTTTCGAGTTTAGGTAAATATTCCCATCTAAACGAATTATTTTTAATATAAAAAGTACTCAACCTTAAAAAATATGATAATTTTCAAATTATCCAGACAATTATATCCGATGAAATAAATAAAAAGTCTTTAAAAAACTATGATAATTTTATAAAGTAATGTTGTATGGTTAAACTTTAACACTGTGATTTTAGATTCAAAGCGCTATAGTTGTCTATCGTGGTTCGTTTATTACATGTATTGGCTTTTGGTTTTTAGTTTTATTTAAATATTAATCAAGCTTAATTACTCTTAATATAGAGCTAGAAATAGAAGAAAAGTTAGAAATAGAGGAAGGCCGATGAAAACGTGGCATTATAAAATCAATCAAACATTACATGTCAGTACTCGGAGCAATAGACGTGCGTGTATGACAATGTAAGTAAGTTATTCTTAATATGGGCACTTTGTAACAAAAAGCTAGAAAATATCATAATGGGTAGAGGATTCCTACCCTTTCAAATTTATCGAATATTTATGATTTTTTTAATAAGTAACTAGGACCATATATACCAAGTCAGTTGAGATAATCGCATATTTTGATAATATTGATATCATTGCAAGATCGGAATCGGCACTGAGGGAAGCATTTGTTGTTTTGAATTGTCAGACAGAGGAGATGGACTTCGGCTACGGAACATAATGAAGGCGTTTCTTGGAATAAGCCAAGACCCACCAAGGTTTGTTACGCTTAAGATGATGATAAGTACGAGTGGGAATTCCTTAGCCTGAATGAGACCATTAAAAATGAATAATTATATCATTTGATACATATCGAAATCATATCGAATAAAAAAAACGGATATTTATCAAATAAAAAAGCATTTTTAAATTTTCCGTACTTTAAGTTTCAGTATTAATAATCGCCCCATTGAACGTATAGATACAAATTTATGATTATCACAGTTTCACTGTTAAAGCATTCCTAGAAAATGAAAAACCTTACATTCATTGAAAATAAAAACATCACTGTAAATAACGGGTTGTGCCTTTTGTTTAATATATAAAAAAGGCGTTTCTTTTCCGCGTTGAATAAAATTAGTAATACATTACATCGTAGTGCAGCTTCCCACTTAACAAGCTTTGATATTTTTTCTATCTAACTTCACAGGTCGTTGACAATCATGCAAATTTATGCTAAGAGTATGCAACCGTTCACAACAGCTTTTTGCTCTTCAACCCTTTCCCCTCTTGTCGTATAATTTGCATTGTTTTAGAGAGATGTAATCTTGCTTCTCTGTAAGCCACAAGCCCGATAACCAATCTTCTTCAGGAAATTAACAACCCTTCTATCACAACATCTCATGTGTTCTCTTTGTTGTTTTTGATAAAATTTACTGATACGCTGTATTTCAAAATAAGTGGTTTATATTATTATAGGATTTTACGTACAAAACATTCATTTATTAACATATATTTTTAACAATATTCATTATTATGTAAATTATTCAATCACTGGAGATTCTTATTTTAGTTTTTTTTTTAATATTACATGTCATGATAGGTGACTGTTTCTTTTGCAACGGACTTTTGATGATTACTATAAAAACGAAATATTTGTTTTTTTGCATAAATATTTTTGAATTTTCAAACATGTTCTAGAATCCCGTTCAGCTTCATATGAAGAAGTAAAAAAAAAATCTTTGTTTGCCATAGCTTTGAATTTAGGTGTTTAATGATTCTTACTTATATACTTTATATACAACTTACATTTATTAAAAAAAAAAATGAAATATCCAACACGTTTTGGACTAACCAGCCGTTCATCAATGAAAAAACTAACTAGCTAACTAACCATCACGCCGTCTCCCCAAAGGGGTAGGCAGAAAGAATGGACTGCCACACTTTTTTTTCCTGACATATTTCTCCCGCTTCCTCAACATTCATACATCGTGTCATGCACGCGCGTCGATTTCTCTGACTCCTCACATGGCCGACATTCAATATTTGATTTATTTGATCGTGAACGCGTTTTCTTCGGTCTTTTAAGTTTTAAGTTAAGTTTTGACAGATTTTATAATGATGTTAAATCATTTTAACATCTGTCTTAAGTAACCATATTTATAAACAATTTAATAATATTTTTAAAATATTGCTGATGGGCTGGTTCGTCCGAAACATGTTTGATTTTTTTTTTTTTTAATAAATGCGAGTGTTACATACAAAGTTTATAAAAAAAGGAGCATTTAATAAAGTTCAAATTGAAAAATTCTAATTATTGTTAAATACAGCATTTTCTAGAGGTTTTAATGTATTTTATGCTTGCGACATATCACTATGCTGAGATATTATGGAATGAAGAATATGGGCACTTAATCATCTCTAATGCAAACTTCACTCCAATAACAAAATTAAAAACTCCTGTCAAACTTCTGTTTTTATCATTATTAAATCTTCAATATTGATAGTAAAAAAACTTCATTTTCTATGAGTTTAACTATCCCCTTCGTCAAAGTTGTGTTTAACTTGTGTATTTTTACTACATGGTTAAATGTACAATTTAATATAATATTATACAATACAAAGATGTGTTTAAAATATACCATATTACACTTCACAAATATACAAGATGATCATTCGTTCATTATATGATCTGCCAGGTTTTTTCCCGCTCGTAAGTAAACAAAAAATCAGAAATGCCAAGTTCCATAATCCACTCAGAACTCTTTTCACGGAGAGTTTGCTTTTCTCTGTGGGCTTGATCTACGAACCAGCCACTATTAATCATTCGAACTTGCCTAGAAACAATTATTTCCGAATAGAGCGGGCCTATATTTTTTGTCTTTTGTGAAAAAATTCTTCCTAATCCTATGAAAGAACTCATTTTACGTATTAACGTATATGTTTTCCTTTGTTACGCATTCCTTTTGAGTGTTTCTGTACGGATAAGTATATTATCTATTCTTATGACTTATACCAGCAAAAGTTTACACGGACAATATTTCATATTACTCGTATTACAGTGTGTATGTTCATTTTAAAAAGTTAAATAACCATTTAAAGAAAAAAAATTCACTAATGTCAGCCTATTATATTTCATATGTGCAAGTAGAATTTATAAGAGTTTGTACCTTTCATTTTATTATGAAACAGTAGTCAATTTTCAATTCATAAAACAACTATTGTCTTGTCCATTTAACTAAGTCACCAAATATGTATAGTGAGGCTAATAAAGAAAAAGCATGTCGAGTATAATAAGCCGGCTTTTGCATACTTTATAAACCTTACTTAGGCATTCGAACGAGTCAGACTTAATGATATAACACAAATGCTGACTGAAAGGGAAGCGTCTCTAGAAATATTTAACATCATCATACAACTAAACTCAAACACTAATACCACAATTATAGCAGTTGGTCAACTCTCAAATTCTGTAATAGTCCGTACCGACATTAGATCGGGTGATAGTCTAAGTCCAATCCTCTCTTCAACCTTAAAATGTATGAGATTATGGAGGACATTTAAACACTAAATAAAGGATATAGACTGGGAGAGGAGATCGTAGACATTTTCTGTTAAGAGGACGACGAGGAAAACCTCCAATTACTTTTGAACGCATTCCATATTTCTAGTAAAAAATACAACATTAATTTGTCAGTAAGAAGGACAAAGATTTTTCTCTCGAGCTTCGGTGGGACGTAGCGTGTGTGTGGAGGGTGTTTCAGTGGAACTGGTGAAAATTTCAGATATCTGGATGTGGACTTGTGCGGGCAAACGGATCTACCGTGTAAGGCGATGGGTCAAGTTTATAAAGCTGCGGTCATCTCAGGATGTTTGTATAATTCAATTTGGTAGAACCCTCACCTGAAGATGATTAGCAAAGTAAGGATCTATAAAAATTGTATGTCACCGATCATGATATACGGGATCGAATGTAGGGCTGACACCACTATTACAAAAAACGTCCACAGATTGTCAGAAATGAAGACACTCAGAAACCTATCTGGCAACACTACACGATTGCATAAAGAACTCAAGGATAAGGGAAATATTCGAGGTTGACAATGTAGTTAGGTAGGAGAGGCAAAAAAGAATATATTGGTTTGCACACGTGAGATGAATGGATACATTCAGACTCCCTCTCATTGTATTACACTACCAACCCCAAGGTAGACGACCCCTGGTTTGACCACCAAAGAGATTGATCGACATCTAGGAATCGATTTTACTGTAGGCCGATCCCTCTTAAGAAACAAGACACAAAGTGTATATTTAGAAGAAGATCAAAAATTGTGTACGAATTATCTTATGATGAGATTTGAAAACAACTCTTTAATTTTCGCCATATTAAATAACGTAAATGTAGACACTTTACTTGACTTGACTAATTTAACATTGACTCTATATTTGGTTGAGAATATGTTTACTACAGGAACAAAATATATCTTCTTCTGAGTCGTATTCATTATTATTGAGGGTCGTGTCCATCCTGTAAACTATTGACCATAGCACGCCATGTACTCCTGTCACCCGTCAGTCTCCAGGCTGCATCTAATGAGAGACCAGTCAGATCCCTGATTTGATCGGACCAGAGGCTCGGTGGTCATCCTTGTGGTCGCTGATATATTGAATCGTTTACTTGATTACTATCGATAATTTTGTTTGAATTCTTTTTGTATGGAAGTTTTCGTAATATACAATATATAAAATGTTCAACGTATTGTGGAATAATTTCTTAATAACAACATAAACCTAATTTATTGAAATACTGAACGTTATACGGTGTCAAATAATTTGGCGGCAACGGCTATCTTTCCGATTTCCCTCACGAAGTACGTATACGGTTCGCACATAAAACGTTGTTACGACAATATTGACTCACTTTGTGTTATCGCTCCTCGATTTTGGCCATAAAACGTCGCCTAACTCTGCGATACTTACTCCAATCTCGGTAAACGCCAATCTTTCGCCTTGGATAAAATTCTATTGATGACTATTTGAAGATATCAACACGAAGTAAGTACGATGAATGCATCGCAGTTTATTGGATAGAAATCTAAAAATATATCTCTGGATCAAATTTAAACGCACGAAGGACTATAGAAACACGTTTATTTAGAAGTCATGTAAGAATATCAAATTATAAACTTTTTCACTGAATAAATAACTACATATAAACAAAGTTGGTAGATTGTAAATATTGTATTCATAGAATTATATTATGTAGGATCTTGAGTATATCAATGTCTTGTCGTATGCTTTTCGATCAACATTTTGGCATAATAACTCTGAAAATTGAATCTGCAACGATATTTGAAAGATCGTTCGAAGAGGATACTATAAAACACGAACGTACCCAAGATCCTTAGATATATAAGCGAATGTTTATTTAATATTTACATACAACTTATATTTTCAAAAAATACTTCCAAATTTGTCATTGTTTCTATTGTTTACTTATGATCATAATTAACTTTTATTTCTATGTTACTTCGTGGGTCAAGATCTCACCGTGCCTCGTGAATAATAATAATAATAATTAGGCTAATTTGTATAGCGCCGTTTTCGTGAATAGCTCACCTCAAGGGCGCAAACCCCTTAAACTGACATTCAAAATAATTAACTAAAGTATATATATTTAAGTATACAGCTGGTCGGTCCCATTCTTGTTCCCACAACAAAAATGTATTCACATTCGTATATTTGTGTTGTATCTCTTGCCTATTCACAGGCGTTACGAATATTTCGAAACAGTGATTAAATTGACCTATTATTGCAGTAAAAATGATATAGAGTTTACTAATGCTACTATTTATCTAATAATCTTGCTGAATTATTTTTAAATAAGGGAAATAAACGACTGCTTGATTTCTTAGAATTATACAAATAGCATTTAATAAACATTTTTCATGTTCTGTTTTGATTTCTTTAAAATTAGGTCAAAGTATTTTTATTTCGATCATTAACGTTTTAGTAATTCTGTATCGTTGCTTCCAGACACGCTTTTATCGGTCATTCTTTAAAATGTTAAGAAATCTGAAGTCTTTTCGGAATTTTGATAACAAAAAATGATAACAGACTATTGACGATGCTCTCTAGATGGCGTTAGGTTCGCAAGGCGATTTTGTGCGAAATATTTCCCGAACCGTCATAACTAACGCCTCTATCTCAACGTATAAATTAGTTTAAGTACGAATTGGTATAAGTTAAGCAAGTAATGTGGAGTGTTGCCCCTGGACGATAAGTTGGAGGGAAGAAAATAGTATTAGGCTGAAGAAACGGTCTCCCGTGCTCCACAGAGGCGAAATGTCACCGCCAAGAGTAAGAAATAATCTTCTTAAGGTATTACTTTATATGTACTCGGCTCTCGTGGCACTTGTATATTATATATTTATGTAATATGTATATTATATAATATACATATAAATAGTAGGTGAAAAATGTCGTTAGGAGTCTCCGCGTTTCTTGTATTGTCGTTATTATAAATAATATTATTGACGCATTCCGATTGAAATTGCAGAACTCTATGTGATCATTTAGTATTTTTTGATACAAATGACTTTGGGGTACCATTTATAGATCCTAATAAAAAATATTGCAATTATTCCTGAAAAAGTCATATTCAAATATTTAGTATACTAACTAACTAACTAACCATCACGCCATTTCCCCGCCTGTCCTGGCATACCTCTCGAGCTTCCTCTACATCCATACATTTAGTATACTCATGTCAATAAAACATATATAATTTATTTGAAATAAAGAATGTTCGAAAATATTTTCCTTCGTTTCTAAAACCATTCAGGTAATTTTGGGTTAGACTATATCAATTAAAAAAAGGAGACTAAATTGCCAAAGTTCCAAATTTAAAATCCAACGCAGTGTTTCTTAACCGTATTTAAATAACCGCCCCCTAAATAACTAACTAACTAACCATCACGCCATTTCCCCAAAGGGATAGGCAGAGAGGATGAATCACCACAATGCTCTGTCCTGGCATACCTCTCGGGCTTCCTTTACATTCATACATCGTACCATGCACGCACGTCGATTATTCCGACTTCGAATGTGGCCGCCTTTTAGTAAATGATTAATTTGGTCATGCCATGTTTTCCTCGGTCGTCCTCGGCTTCTTTTTTCACTCACGCTGCTTGTGTACAACTTTTTAACCATTCTACTGTCATCCATTCGTTCCATATGTCCAAACCGTCTGAGGGATCCTTTTTTTAAATTTTATCCAGGATGCAGTCATCTGCCTTACATTTCTTTCTTATTTCATCGTTCGGTATTCTATCATACAACGTATTCGCGCACATTCTTCTTAGTGATCTCATTTCTACGGCGTTTATCCTGCTTTCATCGCCCCCTATATCACACTAAAATTATATAGCACCCTCCCCCAACAAAATTTCAAATTTACATTTTTCTCTGTGTAGGTATGTATTTTATGCAATGGATTTCCTCCTGTAAATAAAAAATAATAAGAAGTATAAATAAAACACGCGCGTATATTTTTTTGCGAGTGCAAGTGTAGTTTATTTCACAGAACTTATAAAATTAAAGCTCCTAAAGAAAGTGTAAAGGTGTATCAGTGTACATAGCTCGTGAATAAGGTTGTTTTTCTATATTGACACAATGCCCATTCAAACTTGTGCAGCGCCCCTTAAAAGCTTAAAATTTAAAATCGCCCCCCAGACCTCCTAATCGTCCTCAAAGGGACGCTGGCGCCCCGGTTTAAAATTCTGATCTAACACTAAAAAATTTCAATTTAATTTTTAATAATAATAATAATAATAAAAACAATAGTCAACAACAATAATAATAATAATAATAAAAATAACAATTTTTTATAACAATAATAATAATAATATAATAAAAATAATAATTAGGCTAATTTTTATAGCGCCGTTTTCGTGAATAGCTCACCTCAAGTGCGCAATAATATTCATAATGACAAAAGCCTAATAATATGTATGTTAAAAAATTGGAAATCATGAGTCATTTTAAAGCGATTTATAAAATTATTTTTTCTTCATAATCTGAATTAATGTTTATTTTACCATATACGTAACTTATTTGCATAAAAATATTACTTGCCTCTTTGTGTGAGAGTAAGATTAAATGGTATCTCAATAATTAATTATTTTGTGCGCTCGTGTTCCTTATTTATGTTAAATGCTAAAATAGATATTTGAAAAAAAAACAACGATTGATTCAATGAGATTGACTCCAACGTGATATCTAGGCAACTCACCATTTCACACAGAAAATTTTCCGGGTATTACCGAAGCCAGGTTTCACCGGGTACATGAGGAATTACATATTTTATACGCGGGTACAATTGCCAATGAAAAGCAGAAGTCCTAAAGTGCGCCGAGTTATTAATCATTCACGCTACTTTTACTCTTTTTGCTCCCAGTCTTTACACAAACAGTTTCCCATTAGAGTGTTGGGTCTAAATAATCGGATAATGAGGTCATTTTTACAATATTTTTTTAATAGGTAAAACGACAAAGAAAATATTAAACGAACATAATATTGAAATAAAACATTCATTTCGAGAGCGACTGGTTTCGCCGGGCTCGCTGGCATCTACAGACGGGTATCCTTTGTACATAACTTCACTCCTTTTTTATATGTAAGTGATGATTCTGTGTTAATTTATTGTTAAAATGTGTGCTTTGAAGAAGTTATGGTCAAAGACGAAACATGTGTGCAAATCGATTCACTCAAATTTGAATCCAAAACTAAGTGAAGGAGAATGTACTAGAAAATCAATTGATAAATACGTAGGCGACTATTTCATAAATAGTGTAAACTCAAATCATCAAATCAAATCAGTTGATTAACTCAAAAGACATTGCAAACAACAAAATGTTTAAGGTCTGATCAGAGTCTTCTCTGAACCAATGCGTTGGATAGGACTCTGAGCACATTGGGATTTCTGAAAACTCTTCCGGTTCGAATGATGAAGCCTAAAATCCTCAGTGCAATGTCACAAATCTTCTCGATATATGGACGAAATGTCAACCTACTCTTATAGATGATTCCGAGATCCTTCATCGTAGATACATGTGTTAGTTTACGTGTATATATGTGTTAGTATACATATTTACTCGTAAATATATGTACTACATACAAAACATTTTACTTCAAATATGTCTATCAATAATGTAATCAAATTTATTCATAAAACGTATTTTCAAATTACCATGACAATTCGCATCCCGAAATTACAAATTGACCGCTGCAAATAATACACATTGTTCCAAACTAACCTGATATTGAAGTTTCGGTGCAAACTGGAAACTAAGTTGGTTCATAATGCATTTGGATTTCAGTTTGGGATTGACCCAAGAGTCGACTCAAGCATGTTTCAACCTACAATGTAGATTTGATTTTGTTTGCCAAAACTGCACGCTACTTGCAATACATAATGAATAATAAAACTTTTTTTAATATATATTTATTAACAATGATGTAAAACTCCATATTAAATAATTAATACGAATAAAAACGTCAGTTTTCTAGAAGTTTTATTATATTTTGTGGGAATGACATGTTTCGCCCTTCTAAAGCATTATCAAATGTTGCAAATTTTTGAATAAGTTAAATTTGCATGTTCAGATGTGTTAATGTTTCAATAAAATCACTGTTTTACCAAACTTTTTTATATTTATTTGTACACTTATTTTGGAAGAAAAAAAATCGCATACTTTAACTATGACTAATCACGCTAATGCGTATTACCCCCTATAAATAATAACTAACCGTTTTTTACATAAATTTTATTTTTAAATAAATTTAAAAAATGACGGACCATTATTACTACCTTACTTTCTGGAGAAACGGTGTGATGGTTTATTGTGTGATCAAGTATCATAATAAACTTACATTCCTTTTTCTCGATTTTTTTGTCCCTTGATATCAATTAAAATGATACAATTCAGTTCATATAAACTCATGAATATCATTATCACCGTTTGTGTGAAAACTTTAACAAAATACTATCTCCACAAGAATAAAGAAAGAGCCCTCGCAATAAATTCTTCCTCAATAAATAATTAGAACTAGTTGGCAGCTCCTTAATAGCCAATTAGCGCAAGAAGAAGATCTCTAACAGAGGGACATACTACTTTTTAACCCCCACATACGAACACAGAGATGTAATAAGTAGGAAGGAGATAGAAATACACATTCAATGTTACAGATACCGACATATTTATATAGGAGAATAACGTTTTCTGTTTCCTCTATAACTAACACTATAGTCACGCGATTTTCACAATAGTTTCCTGGTGTTCTCTTTTATATGCTCCCTGTAAGCTTAGAACACTGAAACAATAGGGAGAGAGAGAAAAAACTAAGAAGAAAATATTAACTCTCTTGTGTAGTCGGCTCTGCCCATAATACGGTTTTCCGTGAATATTTCATATACAAAAATATATGTACATTATCTACAAATCTGCTGAGGGTTGCTTTTAGATTATTTTCCTGAAATCATTATGTTGATAAGTATTGTTTTGAATATTTATTTATATCAATTTAATTCAGCGTATTAATTGTTGCTTGAACAATAACTTAAAACTCCCAATTAAATAATTAATACAAATGAAAACGTCTGTTTTCTAGAAGTTTTATTATAATTAATAATTAAATAAAACGATGTATTTTAACTACTTCCACTTTTGTCTTTATTTAGACAGCAAGCCTGGCAAAATCGGTCGCTGTCTAAATAAAGACAAAAGTGGAAATAGTTAAAAAAAAACATCGTTTTATTTAATTATTATTTAAAATGAACTTCCATCAAGAGATTTTAGTAAAATCATTTGGTTTTATTATAATTTATGGGAATGACATATTTTGCCTTTCTAGGGCATTATCAAATGATAAATTTTCCTCCAATAAATTATAATAAAACTTCCAGAAAACAGACATTTTCATTCGTTTTAATTATTTAATTTCGCTGATAGGAAATGAAATGGACTAACTTTGTACTTAATATAATACTATAGAATTATTTTACTGACGCTAAAGAAATATGCATATCACAACTTCCACTCTAACAGTGACTTAATTTTACAAAGATTAACATCACTGAATGAACTCTGTTTATTTTTTGAACAATTACTTATTTTCATTATATCAAATATATTGTTTATAACCATTTATGAACTGTTTTGGTTAAAATATCACAATCATAGTACTCATTAAACAATAGAATAATTGTTTTGTTTTTCCTTTATAATATAATGTATTATACGAGAATACAGCAAGTTTGTTAATATTTTACATAAACAACAATATCGTTTACTCTAATAATAAAGGAAGAATAATCCGTTCCTATGGATAATTATTCCCAAACAAAAAATTTCGTCAAAAGCAAACTTTGATAATTACGAGTATAATTATTATCAATAAATCACTGCGTTTTACGTTTACCTTTTTATTCAGTATTCTATTTTTTTTGCTGTTTGTAAATCAATAACAACATTTTAAGCAGGACCGAAATCGTTACAGCATTCCGTGTTAATATATTATATATATTTTTTTAATGTACACAACAGGTCGTTTAGACCCAATTACTATATACAATTTTTATTTTTTAGCTATTATATTGATTCTCGTGACATGCGATAGGTAGCTAATCTGTCGTCATTTTATTGTCACGTGAATTCTACACCAGACCAAAGACAGTGTGACAATCACACTCCCATCGCCGGGAATTTTACCCCTGACCTTCGGCATGGAAGTCAGAGCTCGTAACCACTCTGCCACGAAGGTCGTCTTATATCATTATTTTAGTTAATAAACAAACAAAAAACAATTTAGCCCAGACTCATATATTTACATGGTCACAAATGAATGTGAATCTTAATGGCGGTTAGCATTAAGCGTCATCGATATTCTTGTAACGAGGAAACCATTATTTAAGGGCTCTCAAATTTATGTTTAAAATATTCATTTTTCCTCCATCTTAAATTGGTGCTCGCTGTAGGAACAGAATTTTGGAATCCAGGACACTAATGCCATATTTCAGTAACTTGAATAAACTGTAAAAATGTTCTTAAAATTGTCCTCCGCAAATTGCCCCTCCCATTACGTACTCTGAGAGAGCTTTTCCAAATCCGCGCAAATGTAAAATTTTACATCCTAAGAGATGATAGCTAACGATGAAAATATAAAATATCTCATGCCGAAATAGGGTTTTAAAAATGTAAATTAAAAAATTGGCCCCTTTTAAATTTGAGTTTACAAGTTTTAATTTTGGAAGGATGAAAGTAGAATAAATGCAGTAGAAATGAGATCTCTTAGACGAATGTGTGGATACTCTGTGTATGATAGAGTGTCGAATGAAAATATAAGAAGTGAATGCGGTGCGAATGATGGTGTCATGAATAAAATAATGAAAAGATCATTTAGATGGTTTGGACATATGGAAAGAATGAATGAAGAAAGAGTTAATCTTGTAAATGGAACCAGAAATAGAGGAAGACCGAGGAAAACGTGGCACGATCAAATATATCAAATAATGAATGTCAGCCATGTGAGGAGGCAGAGAAATCGACGCGCGTGCATGACACAATGTATGAATGTTGAGGAAGCGAGAAAAATATGTCAGGAAAGGAAAGTGTGGCAGTCCATTCTTTCTGCCTACCCCTTCGGGGAAACGGCGTGATGGTTAGTTAGTTTTAATTTTGATTTCAATATTTTGTAAAATGTAACCTAAATGCAAATAATAAGTAGAATCACTACATTTTTTTATAGAACCTGAACACATTATAAATTATTTTAATATACAAGTATACAGTAGTATACTTACTATACATAGTAACTTGAATTTGAATCAATAGACAAACTTAAAAAGAATACTTATTTAAAAAACTAAATGTGTTTCGTTGAAATTTTATATGTTAACAACATGTAAATTTTATATATTAATATAAACCACGATTTTAAACTTATGTTCACAAATAAAAAGAAAATGGCCTCTTTTCAATCATGCTAATATGATAATGATGTGATTCAAGGTCTTAATTAATAAATGTTTAAGCCTGTGCTTTCATATATAGGCAGTAGATGAGAAAATAAATGTTTATTTACAACTAAAAGAGCACGCCATAAAAATGTACATTTCAGTTTTACTAAAACCTCAAACTCTAGAATTCATTCAAATTTTTTTTTTTTCATACTTTTTTTTTATGTACACAACAGGTCGTTTGGACCCAATTACTGTGTACAATTTTTATTTTTTAGTTATTATATTGATTCTCGTGACATTGAAATGTTCCTCCCTCGGTTAACACAGAGAGCATGGTTTTTATCCTCAGGGTGGTAATCGTGAGATTCCTTTCGGTATACGAGTATTATTCGATTCAGGGACGGGTGTAAATATAAAGACAGTTACACGGGATACATTAAGGTTTATTACAAAGTTAGAATTATGAACATAATAGCTAGAAAATAAATGCTAGATATGTCGTTACTCATAAAAACACAAAACAGAAGAGTGAAGGGGCTGGTTGTGGCGATTCCACGATGGTGTGCTCCTCAGTGCATCAGATAGCGACGTCGTCCGTCAACGTTGTCAGCGACGCTGACCAGTAGATGGTGGTTCAGCAAATAAATGTTTAGAGCGTCACCTGGCAGACACGAGGTTCCATAGGCCGGGTGGTGCTGCACGGAGTGAAGAAGTGGTCCACGCAGTTCGGCATGGTGGTGAGGTCCTCGACACGGAGCCAAGCGACGCGAACTAAAATGGCGGCCTACCCGCAATGGCTGAATGGAGGGAAGAGGCCGGACTTCTGGCCTCGGAGTGGATTTGCACTTTTGGCATCGCCATAGTGCAGGACAAGTTGGTGGAAAACCTGAAATAATGCCACAGATTTTATGGGCACGATGGCAAGTATCTCAAATACCTTGCTCGAAGTTATTCCATGGCGGATGAGGCTAGATGAAAGCGGATTATCCCATCAGGAAAATCGCGGGTCGAATCGGCGATCCTCCAATCGATGCGGCGAAGTTGACAGCTCAAAGCGAAGTGAAGTGGGCCCGTATGGGCTGCGCAGAAGGGGTTGCGCAAAAGGGGCTGAGAGTCAACTGCAGAGGGCGCACACATCGGGGTGAATTTAGCGCGAATCCGCGAAGCGCGCGGGAACAGGAGTCTAAAGTAGCACTCTGGTGGTAAAAACGGGAACTAGGGGTTTGAATGAAGTCAAGAGCTAAACGCTGAATATCGAGATAACCGAAAATAAACAAGAAATAGTAATGGTTACGTTACAACATGTGATAGGTAGCCAATCTATCGCCATTTTATTGTCACGTGAATTCTACACCAGACCGCAGACAGTGTGACAATCACACTGCCATCGCCGGGAATCGAACCCAGGACCTTTAACATGGAAGTCAGAGATCGTAACCACTCTGCCACAAAGGTCGTCAAAGTCCTTCCTTCCTCCTTCAAAGTCAAAG
>JAHDVF020000138.1:0-177745 GCA_022606425.2 Lepidostoma basale | reverse complement strand
AATATTAAATTTCGGTCACGCGAGAAGTCGGAGAGTCGACGTGCGTGTATGAGAGGATGTATAAATGTAGAGGCAGCGAGAGAAGAATTTCAGGACAGAACAGTGTGGCGCTCCATTCTTTATGCCTACCCTTCCGGGGAGGCGGCAAGATGGTTAGTTAATTAGTGAGTTTATTTATGATCTGATACGGGCGGTAGCTTCTCTCTACGAAGGAAGCACTGCCAGTGTTGGGGTAAATGGGGACATCACGCCCTGGTTTGATATCACAAAGGCTGTTAAGCAGGGCTGTGTGATGTCTCCATAGTTGTTCAATCTGTATATGGACAAGTGCATAAAATAACTTAAAGATATAAATGCTGGTCCTAAGATGAGTAATTTGTCTATAAATTATCTGCTTTACGCGGACGATGCCGTTCTCGTTGCGGGTAGTGCGGACCATTTACAAGTCTTGGTGTCGAGAATGTATAAGGTATGCAAGTCAAACGATTTAATGATGAATGTCGGAAAGTCAAAGGTGTTAGTTTTTGAAATGGAAGAGCAAATGACAATTTGTAATATAAGTGTAAACGAAGAGAACTTGAAACAGGTGAGGGAATTTGTGTATTTAGGTAGCATGTTCACAGCGGATAGCCGAACGGATAGTGACGTTGAAAGAAGGGTTGGTGCGGGTAACAAAAGGAATGGAGCTTTAAAAGTAGTTATTGGATACAAGAATTTATCAATGAAAGCGAAAATGACCGTTCACAGTGGAGTTCTGGTCCCAACCCATATGTATGGAAACGAAGCATGGAACTGGCAAAGAAAGATGAGAGCAGAATACGTCTGAGGTCCTTAAGACGTATGTGTGGTAGAACGATGTACGACAGAATCTCAAATGCTGATATTAGAAAGCAATATTGAGCCAAAGAAGGTATTATGAACAAAATTATGAAAAGATCGCTGCGTTGGTTCGGACATATGGTGCGCATGGGTAAAGAGAGAATGGTTAAAAAAAGTATACGTTAACGATGTAAATGGAGTACAGAGTCGATGTAGACTGAGGAAAACATGGCATGACCAAATTAATCAAATTTTAAAGGTTAGTCATGTTAGAAGCCGGAAGAATCGACGTGCGTGTATGACTCGCTGTATGAATGTGGAGAAAGCTAGAGAGGTGTGCCAGGATGGAGTAGTGTGGCGGTCCATTCTCTCTGCCTCCTCCTTCGGCAAGATGGCGTGATGTTAAGTGAGTTATCTTTTAAATAAACAATTTATTGAATGCTTAGACATTAACACTGTGGAATTCCATAGTAGTACACTTTAGAAAGTGAAAATAACGTTGTTTATAATCCATAAAATATGAAAAATACACGATATGTTTCGGAGAATAATATATAATAATAAAAAAATGTTATAAAAATAAATAAATAGAAATATAGATATTTAATAAAAACTAAACAATGAATGACTTTGTCTTTCTTAGTTTAGTTTTTATTATATAATATTTTATATTTACACCTAAATATGGAGGTATCCTCCGAAACATGTCGTGTTTCTTAATATTTTGTGGATTAAACAACGTAAATTTTGAATAAATTATTTGTGGTGGTCTAGGGGATAGAACGCGTGGCTCCTAATCCAGGGGACATGGGTTCGAGCCTGGACACTACCAGATTCCTTCTTCATAATAAAAAGCTATTTTCTGCTCACATTGAAGATTGTAAAATAAATTATAATATCATTGATGTAAACCCTTTATATTAGTCTTTTAAAAAAAAAAACTATTTTATATTTTAGCTCATCATGTTGTAGGTATGAGCTTAAATAAATTTAAGCTCACACCCACAACAAACGTAATGTTTACTAATTCTGTTAACGACTCTAAAGATAGAATTGCACTGCGATGACTAATGATAATATTATACCCAGTCGCAGAAACACAAAGTCTCGTAATAAACATGAAAAATTAAAATCCATTTACACTTTACAATGCACCAAATAAACATCGCACCCCCATACATGACATTTTAGCTTCGGCGAACAAAAGCTTCGCTTAAATCATCCTTTAATGTGGTTCCAGAAATGAGGGAACAATAACGGAAACATTTGTTAGGGGCTGGAGCTGTATAAAAAGCTTGCAGCTCGGATTCTCCTCGCACAAAGGCCAGAGGGTGCTAAAGCCACTAAAATTGTGCTTAAACCGCACTTAACTGGTGCTGAACTGATGTTCTTTGCTCTGCAAAGAGAAAATATTATTTTCTAAGGGAAAAAATAAAATATTTAATGGTTACCCTGTACACGGAATGTTCGTTCTCTAGTTTAAACGTTCGCTTCACAATTTTTATATCTTTTTCACACCCCTGTAGTACTGCAATTTAACAGACCTGTAATAGCAAAATTGAAATTCTAACGAGTAAAATTGATAATTAATAGATGGAGCTAGTGTAAATTGAACTAAAATATGTGAAGTGTTGGTTGACGTGGTGGTCGTAAGAAGTGGGGAATGGGGATTGTTGTTAACATAAAGCGATCGCTTAACCCAACCAATGACAAGGTCATAAGTCCTGTAAGCGCCTCGACCACCATATTCTGTTCCCAGAAAATAATTTACATCTTCGTCTCTATTGAGATACAATTAATCCATAAAAATGATTAACACGCAATGGGTAAAATTCAGTATTTATTTACAAGTATTTGTATACATTCAAAATGATGAAATATGTAGTTTTAAAAACTAACTAACTAACCATCACGCCGTCTCCCCGAAGGGGTATGCAGAAAGAATAGACTGCCACACTTTTCTTTCCTGACATATTTCTCTCGCTTCCTCGACATCGTGTCATGCACGCGCGTCGATTTCTCTGACTTCTCACATGGCCGACATTTAATATTTGATGTATTTGATCGTGCCACGTTTTCCTCGGTCTTCCCCTTTTTCTGGTTCCATTTACATCGTTAACATCTAATTTTTTTACCATTTTTTCTTCATGTCGCACGCTAAATAGAACACTGGCTTAACTCAAAAAAGCAAGTTTTGCTCAATCTGACATGAGTCGGTGTTTTAACAAAAACAGTCGAAAAACACGTACGAATAGATAGCGTTAACATTTTGAAAGAGTATCGTACGTACGAATGGATAGCGTTAACATTGTGAAAAATAGATGGATAGCGTTAACACAAGCCTCTGTCTAATGTTAACTCAATTATGACCTAAACCATAATCGGTCAGTTTACTATTAAGCGTGCGATATGTCCAAACCATCTTAATGATCCTTTCATTATTTTGTGGAAATAATAAATAAATAAAGAATAGTAAAAAATTATATGTTAACGATGAAAATGGAACTAGAAATAGAGGAATACCGAGGAAAACGTTGCATGTCAGAGCCAATGAGGAGTCGGAGAAATTGACGCTCGTGCATGACACTATGTATGAATGTTGAGGAATCGAGAGAAATACGTCTGGAAAGAAAAGTGTGGCAGTCCATTCCTTCTGACAACCCCTCCGCGGAGACGGCGTGATGGTTAGTTAGTTTTGTTTTAAAAAATATGTTATTATAAACGATTTGAAAAATGTAATGGTATGATTTTTTTGTTAATAAATTGAAATAGCGTACGACTGGTGATTTTCACAATAGCGTACAATAATTTAATGTCAGTACAAAATTGAGTTTTATCTCTTCGTCTTGAATACAGAATTGTGACAAGGAGCACTAAATGGAGGAATGAAATATGGAGTTTGTATATGGCCATATAAAATCCATAATTCAAATAGCGTGCTTTGCATGTTGCAAATGGTTGAGAGTAAACATGAGATTAGATGTTTGTACTAAATCTGCATATATTAGTTAACATGGTACTAAGCTAAACATAAACAGTTGTGTATTGTTTCTTAAACAATGATTTCAAACTCCATATTAAATTATTAAAAACTAACTAACTAACTAACCATCACGCCGTCTCCCCGAAGGGGTGGGCAGAAAGAATGGACTGCCACACTTTTCTTTCCTGACACATTTCTCTCGCTTCCTCAACATTCATACCTCGTGTCATGCGCGCGCGTAATTTCTCTGACTCCTCATGTGGCCGACATTCAATATTTAATTTATTTGATCGTGCCACGTTTTCCTCGGTCTTCCTCTATTTCTGGTTCCATTTACATCATTAACATATACTTTTTTTACCATTCTTTCTTCATTAATTCTTTCCATATGTCCAAACCATCTTAATGATCCTTTCATTTTTATGTTTATGACACCATCATTCGCACCGCATTCACTTCTTTGCTTGCTTAAATTATTAATGTTAATGAAAACATACCTTATTTATACATTTTGTTGATACATAAACTAAGCATAGTAATTAATACATAAATTCTATAGTCCATTGTTTGGCCGAAACACTATGATACCTTAACATTTTAAAACTGTTAAATTAAATAACTTTGTTTTTGTTTTTGAATGTATACAAATACTGGATTTTACCCATTGCGGATTAATCATTTTTAAGGATTTATTGTATCTCAATAGAGACGAAGATGTAAATTGTTTTTATGGAAACAGAAAATGGTAGTCGGGGTGTTTGCAAGACCTGTCATTGGTTGGGTTAAGCGATCGCTTTATGTTAACAACATTCCCCATTCCGCCCTTCTTACGACCACCACGTCTGACAAACTTTTAAAATATGTATAAGCTGCTGTTAAGAAACACTTTTTAACACATTTTTAGGTCAATCTACACTAGCCATAAGTCCTGTTAACGCCTCGACTGCCATATTATGTTTCCAAAAAAACAATTTACATCTTCGTCTCTATTGAGATACAATTAATCCTTAACTTTGTTTTTTTGTGTCACAATTGTATTTTATTGTACGCGAAAGCTATTTCATCAACCTATGTTGACATCATCAGGTGTTACAATATTATATCAAAAGTTTTTTTTTTACCTTTATGTGTATTTATTAATAAAACAATAAAATACAATTGTGATAAAAAAGCAAAGTTATTTAATTTAACAGTTTAAAAACATAAATTCTACTATATCAGATAAGACATTTCAATCGGATGTGTAAGGTAGTTTTAAACATTATATCATATCTAGAAATGATGTGTTTCGCCTTTCTTAATTATTATCAGATGACAATTAATAATACCTTAGAAAGTCGAAATATATCATTGCTTAAAACATTTAGAAAATATACGTCTTCATTAATATTTATTACAACACTTATACACACCGGTTGCCAGAACCAACCTGTCTCTGGTGACAACGGTGGGAAGATCAATCAGTTTGCTGAACGCGATGTTCTCGGAGATCGACATATTTTATATTTGTGAAAGTACGTTCAAAAAACAAATACTCTTGTAATAATTAAATAAAACATTTTGGCTTTAAATCGACAGCGACCGGTTTCGCCAGGCTCGCTTACATCGACAGACTGATGACACTATCGCAAATTGAGTCCTTTATATACATACAAATCAGGGGTGGTAAACATGATTATGTACAAAAATAATCTTAAAATAATTATATAAACTTTAGTGAATACGAAATTATATGGAATACGAATCTTCTTGATTAACTGTAATACCAATAATTAAATGCAGTAAATTTTAAAATTATTCTTGTATATAAAACTACCCCTGATCTGTATGTACAAAAAGAATCAGTTTTCACTAGTGTTACCAATCTGTCGATGCCAGCGAGCCTTGCGAAATCGGTCGCTATCGAAATAAAAACAAAAGTGGAAGTTGCTAAAAAAACATCGTTTTATTAAATTATTATTCAAAATGAACTGCTATCAAGAGATATTAGTAAGATCATTTGATTATCTTAAATACTCTTGTTTCTAGAGAGTACCTTGCCTCCCTAAAATGGAACCTTCTCTCATGCATTCCTGGTATTATAAATTTTGTTTCATGTTCTCAATAGATGCATTAAATTTAAATTCTGTAGTTGTAATATCTTTTGAGAATATAAAGATTGATTTGATTTGAATTTTCAATTATTAACGCAATTGAAAAAAACTCGACCAGTCAATACCAAATTATTTATTTATTGTTTCTTAAACAATTATGTAAAACTCCATATTAAATAATTAATACGAATGAAAACGTCAGTTTTCTAGAACATTTGATAATGCCGTAGAAGGGCGAAATATATCAATACCCTAAAATATAATAAAACTTCTAGAAAACAAACGTTTTCATTCGTATTAATTACCAAATTATTTGTTGTCACGTTTTAACATCGTGTAATGTAATTTGTGATAATATATTATAACTATTTAGAACAACCTTTATTGCTCACTACAGTTTAATAAAATGTAATTATCAGTTGATGGCCAATTATACTCGCAATTTGACACGAAAATTAATGAGAGAATTGCAAAATTATTACGTTAAAATAGTAATCAAAAGCTACATAATTGAGGAAATTTTGGAGCGTGTGCAGCGTCAACGAACATTACATTGAATTTGCGAACAATTCTAATTAATATTGCTACCTATAGATAAACACGTATTACCATGGATTGTATGCTTCTCTCACTTGTTATACAACAGCTTATAATTAAAAATAAATTTTTCATTTGTTCCAATGACAATTTGAATAATTTCTTCAATATTATTTTAAAGTTCTTGCTGGTTAAGTGCCTAATTACAGCTAATTTAAAAAACGGTGGATACGTGTAACATAAATTAAATAAACACAAAAGTCTGGATCGTCCATGTCAACATGTGCAACATCGAAAAAAACATTATGTGTTTTTACATTATGTGCTAAATTAAAAAACGGTGGATTCATGGAACATAAATTAAATAGACAATATGTGCACCATCTAAAAAGAACATTTTGTGTTAAAAAAAAATTATTTTGTTATTTTATTTTATATCATTGTATTTTATATTATTTGTTTTAGATTTATTTTGTGGGTGTTGGACGATCGAAGTGTGCGCGGGAGATGCCTATTGGTGGTGATGAGGTTCGCTACTCATCACGCCGCGTCTCCCGTGGAGCGAAAAGAGAAGGATGGAGTGCCGCATCAGTAAAAGTATGACAGCCCATTCTTTCTGCCTAACCTTTCGGGGAGACGGCTTGATGGTTAGTTAGTTAGTTAGTTACAATTATAAAATTAAAAAGCCAATAAAACAAATATAATATCATATACAAACCTCCCTTTCCCCACTACCCACAACTATTTTAGTGAGTATATTAGAATCGGTCATTGTGTACGCTGTCCACTTACCGGAAGGACATCTGTGCCCCAATACATGTTTGTGAAAAATGAAAAAAAAATTGAAATACAATTCTCCTTTTTTCTGTATGTCTAGCCTTACAAGGAAATTACATATTTTTTGCAATATCATACACATAGAAAGGGTTCTTATCACATACCCGAGGCTATTATAGGGCGCAACGGCGCCCTTTCGTCAGCCTTACTCATGCACTTCCTAGGCCTGTTCCCCGTCATCCGTGACCTACATATAATATTATATATCAATGGCAAGGGGATACCAGGCCGCATTTAATCTAATATTTTTTTCCCTTCTGTGTCCCGCACTTACACATGTAAACTTACAGATATTCTTCTAGCTAACATTTAGTGAACTTAATCTAAATATCAAAGTGAAGACAAAGCGCTTTTTTAGTTGTTACATGAAGAAGGAAGGCGGAACAATCAAAGAAAGGGAAGAAAGAGAGGGGAAATGCGGGGGGCTGGATTAAAGCGAGGTTAAGGGGGTCATTGGGTGAGAGCAAAGGGGAGGGAAAGGGAGCACATGAGAATTAATTAAAGCAATACTGGTTTTCATATAATACGAGTATATATAAGAAAAATCAAACTTACACTAATCCAAAACCCACCAAGGGGTAGTTTGGACTTCGGGTCAGCTGAAACCTGCACAACGGGCTATGGAGAGACAAATTCTTGGCATAAGTCTGAGGGACAAAATTACGAATATCGAATTCAGACGCCGGACAAAGCTTGTCGATATAGAAGACCGTATTGCCAAACTGAATCGGAAATAGGCAGGACATTTCAACGTACAGGAAACAGAGAGATTGGCAGTCAGAGTATTGACGTGGAGACCCTGAGAGGAAAAAAATAGTTGACCCCAAAGAAGATGTGTTGACGACATAATTCCAGTCGGAGGAAGAAGATGGATGAAAGTCGCACATGATAAAGAAAAATGGAGAACGATTGATAAAGCCTATAAGAATTGTAAAAAAAATTTAAATAAAAAAAAAAGATTTGGTGATGTCAAATTTAACAACAACAATGATGCTACAGTTTACTATGGGCACTGGCTTCTTCCAGAATTTAAAGCCACATTCCCCGGTCAATCATCTTCATTCTCCAGTTTGTTACACCAATTACCCTGAAGACCCCCTCCACACCATCCATCCACCTCATTTTTGATCTTCCCACACTTTGCTTTCCATCTGGTCTTCTTCTTCTTCCTTGTTCTAGACCTATGTGGTATGTTCTCCAGAGCATTGCTCCTCCTTTGAGGTTCACTCCCAGCTGTCCTTTCATATTTAAGAAGGCCTTCCACCAGAACGAATCCTAAGAGGCTGATTATGCAATGCAATATAGGGGAGTCTGGTGGTGTCCATTCTTTGAACATGCCCGTACTAGTCCCTTTTTCGCTGTCTGCTCCATGTTATAATATCCTCAACCTCACATATCTCTCTTTTGGTGTTCCTCACGCGATCTCTCAGCGTCTTGTTTTCTATTGTCCTCAGTGTCTTCATCTCGGAAGTCCTCAAAGCTTGTTTGGTCTTTGCTGTGTCGGCCCTCCATCTGTTCGTGTATTGAACATGTTTATTGGTATTCGATCTTCTTTCATTCGCTTGAGGTGTCCCAACAATCTAAGATGCTGTATTTTTATAAACTTTAATTTGGGTCGTTGTCCTTCCAGCGAGTCCAGTCCATGGCGATATTAAATTTAGCATACGCATCAAAAAATATCAAAGAATTATTCCATTCATGAAGTTCAATTAATTTATATATCTACGTACACGTGTGCGAATGGTATATAATGGTCTTAATACATAGCGCAAGGTTTCCCAAAAATGTAATTACATTGGAACTGAAAAGCGGACGAACCCTCAATCTGTTTAATGGATTTCGGAACGAAAAGGCCAATCAATTATTCTTGATTGAATTTAAAGGCAGAATCATCAGATCAAATCAACGTTGAATCAAATGAACATCTGCCTCTGGCTATTAGACACATACCCGATTAACTAATGAGAACACGCCAAATAACGAAAATAAATATTCAGAATCCCCTGCCATAACTTTGTGTTGTAGATTTTTAATGTTTATTTTTTATTTACTTTTTTTATTTTAAAAAATATCAAACATACGAGTATATTGGATACGCAAACCCTTCATCAATGATATTATATAAATATAGATATTTCTGATTTTGAAAATTTGGTTTGGTTCATGTGGTGCGGTGCTCCTGCAAATTTGGAGATATTTTGTGTATACTCGTAAATGAATTGTTTTGGTCAATTTAACTGTTGCCGCACTTTATAATAGTTAAGTGTGACACGTAATACGTTTGTACTGTTTTGCTGTTAAAATTAAATTAGTTTTATCGTTTTTATAAAGAATTTTGACAGGTGTGAAAATAATTTTTTCATTTGTTCCAATGACAATTTGAACAATTTTTTCAATATTATTTTTAAGTTCTTGCTGGTTAAGTGCCTAATTACAGCTTATTTAAAAAACGGTGGATACGTGTAACATAAATTAAATAAACACAAAAGTCCGGATCGTCCATGTCAACATGTTCAACATCGAAAAAAAACATTATGTGTTATTACATTATGTGCTAAATTAAGAAAAACGGTGGATTCGTGGAACATAAATTAAATAGACAATATGTGCACCATCTAAAAAGAACATTTTGTGTTAAATTATTATAATTTTGTTATTTTATTTTATATCATTGTATTTTATATTATTTGTTTTAGATTTATTTTGTGAATGTTTAACGATCGAAGTGTGCGCGGGAGATGCCTATTGGTGGCGATGAGGTTCGCAACCCATCACACCGCGTCTCCCGCGGGGCGAAAAGAGAAGGATGGAGTGCCGCATCAGTAAATGTGTGACAGTCCATTCTTTCTGCCTACCCTTTCGGGGAGACGGCGTGATGGTTAGTTAGTTAGTTAGTAAGATATTAAAAATATTATTTCAAAGAATCACGAATGTGGTAAGTTTTGACATATATTATTTTTAATTTATTCATAATATTTTAAACTGTTAAATTAAATAACTTTGTTTGTTGTATCACAATTGTATTTTATTTTACGTGACAGCTGTTTCATCAACCTATGTTGACATCATCAGGTGTTACAATATTATGTCAAATGTCAAATTTGTGTGATTTTTCGAATCTTTATGTGTATTTATTCCTATGTCAATTTGAATAATTTATTTGATATAATTTTGAAGTTCTCGCTGAAATTGAGTTAAACTCCAGCAGTAAGAGACCACCAAGAAGACCACCGAAGAGAGGGAGGAATAGCTAGATATCATCATCCCAGCACAACTCACCGCCACAAACAATACATACGACCAAGACACAGAGGCAGAAGAAGAAGATACTTGAGTTGGTATTATTAAAATGAAATCAACTCAAAGAAAAAAAAATTAACCTTTCGAAATTATCACAATATCATGGATCTAGAGATTAAATTTTTAATAAGACTAATTAACTAACTAACCATCATGCCGTCTCCCCAGAGGGGTAGGCAGAAAGAATGGACTGCCACACTTTTCTTTCCTGACATATTTCTCTCGCTTCCTCAACATTCATACATCGTGTCATGCACGCGCATCGATTTCCCTGACTCCTCACGTGGCCGACATTCAATATTTGATTAATTTGATCGTGCCACGTTTTCCTCGGTCTTCCTCTTTTCCAGTTCCATTTTCATAACTAACTAACTAACTAACCATCACGCCGACTCCCCGAAAGGGTAAGCAGAAAAAATGGACTGTTACACTTTTACTGATGCGGCACTCCATCCTTCTCTTTTCGCTCCGCGGGAGACGCGGTGTGATGGGTTGCGAACCTCATCGCCACCAATAGGCATCTCCCGCGCACACTTCGATCGTCCGACACCCACAAAATAAATCTAAAACAAATAATATAAAATACAATGATATAAAATAAAATAACAAAATAAAAATAATTTAACACAAAATTTTCTTTTTAGATGGTGCACATATTGTCTATTTAATTTATGTTCCACGAATCCGCCGTTTTTTTTTTAATTTAGCACATAATATAATAACAATGTAATGTTTTTTTCGATGTTGCACCTGTTGACACGGACGATCCGGACTTTGGTGTTTATTTCATTTATGTTACACGTATCCACCGTTTTTTAAATTAGCTGTAATTAGGCACGTAACCAGCAAGAACTTTAAAATAACATTGAAGAAATTATTCAAATTGTCATTGGAACAAATGAAAAATTTATTTTTCCATTTTCATCGTTAATATATACTTTTTTACCATTCTTTCTTCATTCATTTTTCCATGTGTCAAAAACATCTTATTGATCCTTTCATTATTTTGTTCATTACACCATCATTCGCACCGCATTCACTTCTTATACTTTCATTCGACACTTTATTATACTTAGGTCTAAGAGATCTCATTTCTACTGCACTTATTCTACTTTCATCCTTCTTTTGCCAGTTCCATGCTTCGCTCCATACATAATATTCTTCTACAAAATGAATTTGTACTTAGCTGATAAAATCACAAAAAATATAAGCTCTTTGAGTGATAAGAAAAAGGTTTTTTAAGCAAAAATCCATTTCTAAAAGTCATATATTATTAAATAAATGTACGTATATGAGTGGTCCACTGATCCATTTTGGTAAACAGAATTTTAAATGACTTCATGCTTCGAATGGATTTACTTTTTCATCAAAATTACTTATTTCTTCTATCGAAAATGGTATCTTCCATTATCACCACTATATTTACGTATAATATTGATTCGAACATGGTCAATATTATTTTCTGATATGCATTGAAAATTTAGTATATGAGTAAAATACTTGGGCTTGATCTTGGGATAATTTACGAAAGTCGATTGAAATTTCGTGCTCAGATTGAGAAGGTATGTGACGTTTCGTTGAAGATGCTGGGTTTTGTACTTCCAACTGCTTGGGTTTTCACAGACACCCGGGTCCTAAGAACTCTATTTAACTCCTCAGTCAGAAGCAGGCTCGAGGTAGGTGCCGTGATATAGAGTCCTCACAAGGCTCTGTATTCTCTCATGTTGTAGAGGGTTCAAAAGAAATTCTTGAGAGCCCTCTATATGAGGGAGAATGGGGTATATCATTGGCTCTATCCAACGGCATTTCTCTTGGGTATGCTGGGGTATAACTCCCTCGAAATGAGGAGGGGAGGATTAATGGCAACGCATTTTTAAGAGCTGATTCGGGGCTCTATTGAGAACTCCTATGTTCTGATCAAATTGTTTTTTTGTTCCACAACATAAAGTGATCGCGAATATAGAAGAAATTTTAAAATCTATGAAATTGGTAACTGCGTAATATATTTTAATTTAAACTTCTTATTTACTTTTGAGAGAAGGGTGCTGCGCAGAATTCTGGGGCCTGTGAATGACGGTGAAGGCTGGAGAGTGTGGCATAATGACGAGCTGTACAATATTTACAAAGCTCTCAGTCTCTCCACACAGGTCAGACTGAATAGACTGAGATGGGCCGGTCACCTGCAGAGGATGCCATCATCGCGAACCCCAAAAAGATTGCTGGAGTGGCACCCAGGTGGTAGAAGACCAATTGGAAGGCTGCGATGGAAGGATGAAGTTGGGAGAGATGGAGCAAGATTGTTAAGAGTGTCAGATTGGAGGGTCAAAGCGGAGGACAGGAGGAGTTGGAGGCGAAGAATACTGGAGGCTAAGGCTCGATAATGGCTGTAGGGCCATCGAAGAAGATTTACAAAACTTGTTACTTTTTAAATTGAATAATTACAGACTTCTCCTTTTTGTTCTTTGCTCTGGTCTTGTAGTCAGGCAGCCCTTTCTTAATAAGTTGACTCGTATATGGAGCGCATAGATGGAGAAATTATGGTAAAGAAAGTATACGTTAACGATGTAAATTGAGAACGGAGTCGAGGTAGACCGAGGAAAACATATTTTTTTTATCAGTTTATTTATTCACTCAAAATATATTACAAACATAATAACAGTTTAAGGCATCTATTTGAGAAAGGGTAAAGAATCAGGAACGCATGAGAAATGGTTCAACATTAGGAAGAATATATACTCTATATTATAAAAGTATTTTTCTTCTGAACGTACTTTCACTAATATGAAAGACGTCGAGCTCCAAGATAATCTTGTTTAGCAAACTGATTGCTCTTCCCACCGGCATTATTAGAGGCAGGTTGGGATGACCTTTTTAATTAAATTTTAAAGGATGGTCATGTAAGGAATCGGAAGAATCGACGTGCGTATATGACTCATTGTATGAATGTGGAGGAAACTAGAGAATGTGTCAGGATAGAGAAATGTGGTTTGGAAAATTTTCTTTGCTTACCCTTTCGAAAAATGGCGTGATATTTTGTTTTTAACAAATGAATGATACAAATATGGTACAATATAAAGAGTATCAATGTATAGTTTTGTACATATGTACTAGAGGTTCCATCACAGATGACATAACGTATTCTATAACACAAAGTGATATCCAATATCCCTGTAGACTTCAGTCTGAAATCCATATCGGATAGTCTATGTACGTTCTCAGTAATTCCGAGTGAAACTAACATTGGTTTGAACAGAATTAACTTAGAAGGGCGAAACATGTCATTCTCATAAAATATTATACAACTTCTAGAAAACTGACCTTTTCATTTGTATTAATTATTTAATATGGAGTTTTACATCATTGTTCAAGAAACAATAAATAATATATATATTTTTTAAATATGTTGTATATTTGCTTGAAGTATGATTATTAGTCTTCTTCTTCTTCTTCCTCTTTTAATAGATCTGTGGATCTGTTTTTTATGGCGTCGAGATCTCCAGGGACACAGAACTCCAGCGTTTTCCTCGGTCTACCTCGACTTCTTTTTCTACGCATGTTAGGGCTATCAGCAACATTGCCTGTTAATCGAGAAGGTACAGAAAATTTTCTTACGCTTTCTGCACCTCAAAGAAAAAGGTTACTGCCCTTGGCTGTACCTAACTGATTTCTTGCTGAGTATGCTGGACTACCAATACAAGGAAAATTAGACGAACTATCAACTTGGGTGTTCATTTTTTTCAATTGATTTGTGGTCGAATACATAACTTTGATATTTTGAATGACTTGACTTTGTTTGTCCCCGACAATTATCTGCGGTAAAGGCAACATACATAATTTCACCTGCCACTGTGTAGAACCAATCTACCTTAGGTAATGCCCGTTGGCAGGGCAATAATCGTGTTAAACTGCATCTCTTCGGATGTGGACATTTTTCACGATAGTTAGGTTACCCTCAGAATGCATATTTCTCTTATGTTCTTTTATAAGTCGTACTGCCGCATTGAAAAAAGATTGAAGTTTGTTTCGTGATTTAATTGTATCTCAATAGAGACGAAGATGCAAATTGGAAGCTGAATATGGTTGATCAAGGTGTTTACAGGACTTATGACCTGTCATTGGTTGGGTTAAGCGCACGCTTTATGTAATTACAACATTCCCCATTCCACCTTTCTTATGACCATGTCTGACAAATTTTTGGAAGTTGTACTCGTATGTACGAGTATGTTAAAGTCCAACAACATGTCAGTTTCAATGCGCCATCTGTGAAGATTTCATTATATAAGTTAATCTCTAAGATCACTCTATATAATCTTCATACTAACGCCATTTATGAAGATTTATGTTTATTAAGCATTAAGCAGAACATATTTTTAACACAATGTGTAAGGCTACCCCGCCCATAGCATATTGTTAGCGCCGCCCGGAGATGTCACTCCTATCTATATGCCTAACTTTGACCAGATATGTTTACAATATATTTTTTTAATGTATACATATACTTGTATACGAATACTGGAGTTTCTTGAAATAGAGATAATTACACGTGAATGTAAATGTTGTATAAATATTATATTTATAATGGGGGATTCCGTGAATGTATGAAGGCAATCATCCACCCAATTACCTGTGCACCCTGTAGAGTTATTGTCACGGGCATTAATTAGTTCCGTTATATTGGGATGACAAAAGCATCAAAGTTAATGAACAAAAATATTTTATTGTATATAATACATAATTCTATTCCGCAGCTTATAAAGATGAACCTGTATTTATAGATTTCATTAAAATAAGAACGATATTTTTTGTGAATGTATACTGATACTTGTGTACGAATACTGGATTTCACCTACCGTGGGTTATTAATTCATGATTTAATTGTATCTCAATAGAAACGAAAGAGTAGATTATATATACGAGTAGAGTAATCTTAAAAAAAATAACATATGTAATCAAAATCTTCATAGATGGCATATTGAAACTGACATTTGAAATCTGACATAGGACTTTAACATATATACACTTCCAAAAATTTGTCATACATGGTCATAAACAAAGGTGGAATGGGGAATGTTGTAATTAAATAAAGCGTGCGCTTAACCCAACCAATGACAGGTCATAAGTCCTGTAAACACCTTGATCAACCATATTCAGTTTCCAGTTTGCATCTTCGTCTGTATTGAGATACAATTAAAAAATGAGAACGGTTTTCTATCACCATTTTTTGTTTTAACAAAAATAAATAACTGTTAAAATATATAACGCTTTGTTTTTTTTAATGTATACAAATACTTGTAGACAAATGCTGGATTTTTACCCATTGCGAGTTAATCATTTTAAAGGATTAATTGTATCTCAATAGAGACGATGATGTAATTTTTATAGAAACAGAATATGTTAGTCGAGGCGTTTACAGGACTTATGACCTGTCATTGGTTGGGTTAAGCGATCACTTTATGCTAAAAATATTCCCATTCCTCCCTTCGTACGACCACCACGTCTGACAAATTTTTGGAACTTATATATGCTCCTATTTTTAAATAACTTCACATTTTGTAGGTCAATCTACACTAGCCTGTAAACGCCTCGACCTCCATATTCTGTTTCCAAAAAAATTTACATCTTCGTCTCTATTGAGATACAATTAATATATAAAACGCTATTTACGGTACCGAATTTATATATTTATAATTGAAAACACTATTGTTTAGTGGTTATATTTCAATTTAATTTATATAATTTGTGACACATTTGGTTCGCCTTGCGAGGGCATTCTCAAATGGTTTGAGATATGTCAGGAAAGAAAAATGTGGCGGTCCATTCTTTCTGCCTACCCCTCCGGGAAGACGGCGTGATGGTTAGTTAATTAGTAAGTAAATTATTATTTTAGCTTAATAAATCTAAAGTCTACGAAAAAGATTATTTTAATTTTTACAGTATTTTTAGAAGTGTATATAACAGAGCATAATGAGCAAATATCTTCTATCATAAAACTAGTTTTATATACGTATTTTATTTGCGTTAAATAGTTTTATTATAAACTAGGGCATCGTCTAACTCTTCTTCAATAAACTTTAAATGCTTTAAATATCCTGTTATAAAAGCTGTCGAGATTCTGTCTACAACTTTTAATGTCTGGTCCTGAAATGAAAAGATTTTTGTTTTAACTTTCACGATTCTTAGGAAATTTTAAACATTCGGTTGAAGAACATCCTTAATATAATGCAGAGAAATTCATTAATAAAATATTCTAATATTTATATTCGCCACTTATCATAAATATTCAAAATATATTCTTTATTCGATTTTTAAGCTTCAATCCTAAGGATTCGTTTGCAGAAAAGTCTAATTTATACGTTTCTTTTTTATATACTTTGTATGCAACACTCATATTTTTTTTTTTTAAATCGAATATCAAACACGTTTTGGACTAACCAGCCCTTCATCTGTGAAATTATTATATATAAATATTCAAAACATTATATAATTGTAAGAATATGGTCAGTTTTGACAGATGTTATAATGATTTATTTTGGAACGTTTATGCTTTTTTTATAATAAATATTATGAATTAATTTAAATTTAAAATAATAATTAGTTCTTTTTTGGGTTCAGGTATTAACTTACAACAAAAGAAATACACCAAAGATTGGAATTTATTTGATTATTTGTAATATTTTATTTATTTTTAATTTCTAAAATTTCGAGATTGTTCAAAGTTATACTTCTATTTTTAACATGCAAAATTTAAACGCCATTATCTTTATTAATTAATTAATGTGTTTTTTATATATAAATGTGAGTGTTGTATACAAAGTGCATAAAAAAGAAACATTAAACATCTACAACACAAAGTTATGGGGAACATAGAAGATATTCTGACTTATATCTTTACTTGTTCTTAGGATGTCACTTTGTTCTTTAATGTAGTAGTTACCCGTTGCTTCCCACATTTTTTATCTTCTTCTTTTTCTGCAATGTCTTCTTCTTCTAGTTAAGGAATAGGAATAGGTTGAAGAAGAAGGTTCTATGTATCTTTTGAAGTTGACTCGCGCTGTAATGATGTTAAGAGTATTTTGTCAGAATATAAACACGAAATCAGCGATCGTAGCAGACAAGCCAGCCGTATTACCTCGGATTATTAGATTTCTGGTGGTGTATTTTGATAGAACCGATTCACGAAGGCATTATATCACGCTCCATTAGAGAGTCGATTTATCGGTCTACGGTTAGTTGGGACTGTACTTTATGGATTTCACCTACTAAAATCAAGCTCCCGCTGGATGCTGCAAATTACAACGAACTTACAAAAAACTCACCGTCACCGCGTACAAGCTTAATTACAAAATATTCTCATTTTTTACATCGCTGCAACTTTGATGGTGGGTCCACTGTGCCGCTTAACGCAAAAGCTTTTTAATTCGCGAATAGTATATCCGAGTCCAACTATTCGGCTGCTGTTGACATTTATGACAATAATTTTAATAATAATTTACACGGCAATTTGTTTTGGTAAAGCCATTTGAAAGTTAAAACCTTTTCTATTTTTGTTTCGGTAAAATTAATTGGGAAATAACATGTTTCTAAAAATGTAGATAATTTTATTTATTTATTTCTACAATAATGAAAACAAAAAAAGGTGATACAAAATTTCTTTATTATTGTGTATTTAGTGTGCTTCCACTTGTGTTCATGTTCGACCAGTTTCGGCAGCTTGCTGCCATCTTCTAGTTGCTGCAGCAAGCTGCCGAAACCGGTCGACCATTAATACAAGTGGAAGCACACTAAATACTCGTACATAATAATAAAGAAATTTTGTATCAAAACCCTAATGTGTGGAAGGGAAGCATGGAACTGGCAGAAGAAGGATGAGAGCAGAATAAATGCAGTAGAGATGAGATATCTAAGACGAATGTGTGGATACTCTCTGTATGATAGAGTGTAGAATAAAAATATAATAAGTGAATGCGGTGCGAATGATGGTGTTATGAACAAAACAATGAAAGGATCGTTAAGATGGTTTAGGCATATGGAAAGAATGAATGAAGAAAGAATGGTAAAAAATTATATATTTACGATGTAAATGGAACTAGGAATAGAGGAAGACAGAGGAAAACGTGGCACGATCAAATAAATCAAATATTGAATGTCGGCCACGTGAGGAGTCAGAGAAATCGACATGCGTTCATGACACGATGTATGAATGTTGAGGAAGCAAGAAAAATATGTCAGGAAAGAAAAGTGTGGTAGTCCATTATTTCTGCCTACCCCTTCAGAGAGACGGCGTCTAGGGGATAGAACGCTTGGCTCCTGATCCAGGGGACATGGGTTCAAGCCTGGATACGACCAGATTCCTTCCTCATTATAATGAGCTTCTGCTCACATTGATGATTGTAAAATAAATTCTAATATCATTGAATAAAATCCTTGGTATTAGTCTTTTTTTTTTAAAGTTAGTTAGTTAGTTCGAACAATGTGGCGATCCATCATCTCTGCCTACCCCTCCGGAGAAACAGCGTGATGGTTAGTTAGTTAGTTAGTTAAAATGGACTGTTTGAAAATGAATTCTTAGAAAATTGTAATTTCCTGAAATTTATTATTATCAAATATATTTTAAAGACAACCACCATTTTCGATTCTTTTAAAATAGCTTTTATAATTAAGTTTTCTTGTAAGCGTGCAAAGCTTAAAAATGCTTAACTTTTGATGAATAAAATCGTCAAAAACAGTGAAATACTTTCATAATCACTTAACACAATCAATTTCCAAAGGCCTTTGAAAATATGTCCAATCGGTTCGTTGTAATCCTATTATATAAAAAGCTTTGTTATTTCAAAGAGTAAAATTGATTTCATGTAATTTTTAGAGCTCTTTTGGTGCCAGACAATATTTATTGTAATTTTCCCAACTTTTTCACGACCACCGTTCTCCTAACAAGAAAAACGAAACCAAAATCCCTTCTTTAAATTAACTAACTAAAAAACCATCACGCCGTCTCCCCAAAGGGGTAGGCAGAAAGAATGAACTGCCACACCAAACTTTTTACTGACACATTTCTCTCGCTTCCTCATCATTCATACAACGTGTCATGCACACGCGTCGATTTCTCTGACTTCTCACGTGGCCGACATTCAACATTTGATTTATTTGATCGTGCCACGTTTTTCTCGGTCTTCCTCTATTTCTAGTTCCATTTACATCGTTAACGTATAATTTTTGTACCATTCTTTCTTTATTCATTCTTTCCATGTGTCCATATCATCTTGATGATCCTTTCATTATTTTGTTCATAACACCATCATTTGCACCGCATTCACTTCTTATATTTTCATTCAACACTCATAACATTATAAGCAAATATTATAATAAACTAACTAACTGACAATCACGCTCTCTCTCCGAAGAGGTGGGCAGAAACAATTGACTGCCACATATTTCATATATTTCTCTCGCTATTTCAACATTCTGACATCGTGTCATGCACACACGTCAATTGCTCCGACTCCTTCTGTGGCCGAAATTCAATATTTGATTTTTTTTTATCTTGCCACGTTTTCCTCGATTTTTTTATTATTTGTATACATCAGGTCGTTTGAACCCAATTACGGTATACACTTTATTTTAGCTATTATATTGATTCTCATAATATGTCTTAGGTAGTCAATATATCGCCATTTTATCGTCACGTGAAGTCTACACCAGACCAACGATAGTATGAGAATCACATAGCCATCGCCAGGAATCGATTCCGAGACCAACGCTGTGGCAGTCTTAGCTCTTGCACTCTGCCACGTGGATCGTTTATCTCTCTATCAAAGACTTTTCATCGATAATACAAAATAAAATGACAACAACAACAACAAATAATCACGCTGTTTCTCCGCTGGGGTAGGCAAAAAGAATGGACTGCCATACTACTCTATCTTGGAACACCTCTGTAAATTCCTCCACATTCATACAGCGAGTCATACACGCACTCGATTCTTCCGGCTTCAAACATGACCAACCATTAAAAATTGATTAATTTGGTCATGCTATGTTTTCCTCGGTCTGCCTCGACTCCGTACTCCATTTGCAACGTTAACGTATACTTTTTAATCATTCTTTCTTCACCCATGCGCTCCATATGTCCGAACCAACGCAGCGATCCTTTCATAATTTTGTTCATTATACCTTCTTTCTGACATAAAAACCATTGAGACCAGAGCGGATACTACAAGAACGAAGGCAAAAGTACGGGTGGCAGAGATGAGGACGCTGAGGATGATAGAGTCTTCGAGATAGGGTGAGAAACACGGTTATCCGCGAGATCTGCAAGGTGGAGGATGTCGTGCGATGGGGCAGACAACGCAGAAGATACTGGAATGCGCACGTGCAGAGGATGGATCCCACCAGAATCCCACACGCCGTGGCGCATCAGATTCCTGCCGGCTGCCATCCCCCCGGAAGACCGCCGAAGAGATGGAGAGATAGCTGGGAGTCAACCTCCCAAGAGAGGCCAGACTTATTTCAGGAACAGACCAAAGGTCTATAAGGAGTATAAAAAGAAGAATATACCTTATTTTACTCTACATTCCTTTCTAATATCAGCATTTGAGATTCTGTCGTACATCGTTCTACCACACATGCGCATTTATTATGCTCTCATCTTTACTCTGCTAGTTACATGATTTGCTTCCATACATAAGTGTTGGGATCAGAACAACAAGGAATTAATAATTAGATACTTTCATAGTATCTTATTATTAATTCCTTGAATATGTTTGGGCCCCCTATCGCCCTCCAGCGCCCCCTGGGGGGATGCTAGCGCCTCGGTGAGAACCTATGGTGTACACTCTGATGATTGAGATAAAATCATTTCATACATGATTACAACGATGTATGTTAATTTATATTATGTTATCTAAGTTTACATATTGAGATACAAATATACGAAATATTTCGGAAACAATTTATACTTCTTGGAAGGTGTAACATGATCCCAAACTGTTATTCTCTTCTCTTTAGTTGTACAAGATTTAAATCAATACACATCTTCTTCTTTGATGGCCCTACAGCCCATATCGAGCCTTAGCCTCCAGTATTCTTCGCCTCCAACTCCTCCTGTCCTCCTCTTAACAACCTTGCCCCATCTCTCCCAAATTCATCCTCCCATCGCAGCCTTGGTCGTCCAATTGGTCTTCTACCACCTGGGTGCCACTCCAGCAATCTTTTTGGGGTTCGCGATGACGGCATCCTCTGCACGTGACCGGCCCATCTCAGTCTATTCAGTCTGACCTGCGTGGAGAGACTGGGAGCTTTATAAATATGGTACAACTCGTCATTATGCCGCACTCTCCAGCCTTCACCGTCATTCACAGGTCCCAGAATTCTAATAGGATACACATATAATGTTTAATGTTTATTTGTATCTCAATAGAGACGAAGATGTAAATTGTTTTTTTGGAAACAGAATATGGTAGTCGAGGCGTTTACAGGACTTATGACCTGTCATTGATTTTTAACAACATTCCCCATTCCCCCCTTCTTACGACCACCACGTCTAAGAATTTTTTTGAAAGATGTATATATACTACTATGTTATGAAACACTTCACATTTTTTTAAGGTCAATCTACACTAACGCCATCTATTTTTTTTTTTTTTTGCTTAATTTTATCACCTCGGTGTTTGACATATTTCGTGATAGTTTGGCTCATCTGAGGGAAGCACTATCTTTATTATAATTGTATGGTATATTTATTTTATTAATTTGTCATGCATCTTATGTTTCTCGCTCTTTTTATTAATCTATTATGTATTACTTATTATTGTGTATCTCTAACTTGTATCTTTAGTGTATTTGAAAAAAAAATCTGTAATGCTTTAGATATGTTTAAAAATAAATAAATGAAATGAAATGAAATGAAAATGAAATTAAGATTTTATCTATTGAGATACAATTGATACTTAAAAATGATTGATCCGCAATGGGTAAAACCCCGTTTTTGTGTACTAGTATTTGTATACATTCAAAAACAAAATGTTTAATCTACCTTCTTCTATATTCGCCTTATCTTTTTGTTGTGAATTCACATTAAAATAATATTTTGAAAACATTGTATTTCACAACACTTTTTTGCACTCTTCTTTTTTGACACCAAAGCTCTGAAAAAGAAATATATAAACTAACTAACTAACCATCACGCCGTCTCCTCGAAAGGGTAGGCAGAAAGAATGGACTGCCACACTTTAATCGATGCGGCACTCCATCCTTCTCTTTTCGCCATCGCGAGAGACGCGGTGTGATGGGTTGCGAACCTCATCGCCACCAACAGGCATCACCCGCGCACACTTCGATCGTTCAACGTCTACATAATAAATCGAATAAAAAATTATCTGAAATGCAATGATATAAAATAAAATAACAAAAAAAAAATTTAACACATAATGTTCTTTTAGATGTTGCACTTGTCGTCAGCTGGACGATCCGGACATTTGTGTTTATTTAATTTTTATTCCACGTTATCCACTGTTTTTATTTTATTTACTGTAATTAGGCACTTAAAACAATCCAACACCAGCAATAACTTAAATATATATTTGAAGAATTTATTCAAATTGTCATTGGAACAAATGAAAAAATTATTTTTACACCTGTCAAAATTCTTTTTATAAACGAAAAAACTTATATAATTTTAACAGCAAAACAGTAAAAACGTATTTTTTGGCACAAATAACTATCATAAAGAGCGGCAATAATCAAATTGACCAAAACAATTCACTTATACACGAAATATCTCCAAATTGACGGGAGCACCATATGAACCAAACCAAATTTTCAAAATCAGAAATATATACTCGTATATATTTGGTGTAAGCTATTATGTTCATTAATATGTGTATTAAATATTCGTTCAGTTTTGCCTGTATAATAAGCATCAAAATCCTTACGTTTAATTTTGTAAACTCCACTTTATTGCCAATGTCTATTTTTTATATGGAATTTACAAAGAGTTAGCTACGGTTATTTTGTTTGTACCTGGTTTTATGTGACAAGGGAGTGATTTTTTTTATTGTTGTATAAGCCATCAATGCATTGTCTTCTGTATCAGCAGAAGACCAACAGAAGATCGATGTGGTATTACTTAAAATAATTAATAAATTTGAAATATGTAAAATCATTAACACAATAATTTGAAAATAATTGTAAGAAAATGTTTTGCCCAGAAACACGTTATTTTGAACACTAATTATATTTTACATTTATATCATGTTATATAGTATTAATTACCAAAGTAAACTATGTATTCATAAGTTAAAATTAATTTAACTAGTTTCTGGTAATACGTTCCTATGTTTTGGGGTTTATCCCTTAATTATTTTCAACAATGTATAAAGCAACGTCGTATGCTTCGCCCTGTATTTCGTTCCAGGATCATTTCAAGAAAGCTCAAGCTCCAAATATTCAGCAGTGGGGTTAAAAGCGCACTGCTGTACGGATGTGAGACTTGGAAATCTACCACGGACATTATTGGTAAACTCCAGGTGTTTGTAAATATGTGCGTTCGCACAATATTCAAAATCTATTGGCCCCAAACAGTGTCAAATGCCGTTATCTGGACGATGGCAGGCGAAAGGCAAATTAGAGAACAAATGGCTAAACGCAAATGGCTGTGGATCAGTCACACTCTGAGACGGAATCCAGCCTGCATCGCTTAGGGCGCACTAGACTGGTCCCTTGTGGGAAGAAAGAGAAAGCGAGACAGACCTAGAACCACCTGGAGAAGAACCCTGTAGGATCAGGTTAAGGTAGCAGGCCTCAATTAGGATGATATTAGGCATCAGGAGGCTCTATGTACCACGGAGGCGTGATTGGACAAAATGAAGAAGAAAAAGATAAAGCAACGTCAATTACATTATTTTTTTTTGTTGAATCGCTCTTTACATCATGACAGTATGAGTCAATCGATGTAAAGGGTATTACAGCTATCATAGTGATTCTCGTGACATGTGATAGATAGCTAATCTATCGCCATTTTATTGTCACTGAATTCTACACCAGACCAAAGACAGTGTGACAATCACACTGCCTTCGCCGGGAATCGAATCCGGAACCTTCGGGGTGGCAGTCAATGCACTCACCACTCGACCACGAAGGTCGTCAATAATCGTCATTACGATATTCTCTCTTTTAATTCGTGTTTAAAACAACAACGCGTTGCTTTTCGGTACATTTGATATTGTCTAAGGCAGGCGAAACATGTCATTCAAAAAAATTATAATAAAACACATAGAAAACGAACCATTCATATTTACTGTTTCTTGCTCAATGATGTAAAATTCCATATAAAATAATTTATACGAATGAAAACGTAAGTTTTCTAGAAGTTTTATTATATTTTATGGGAATGACACGTTTCGCCCTTCCAAGGCATTATCAAATTACCATTTATATTAATTATTTAATATCGAGTTTTACATCATTGTTCAAGAAACAATATATAAGTTTTATTTTCATATCCTTGTAGACAAATTGACATTTCATTCCCAAAAAATAATGTACTTTCGAAAACGTCTGTTTTCAAGAAGTTTTATTGTATTTTATGTAAATGACATGTTTCACCTATCTAAGACAATGTCTTACCATATTTATTGATTCTTGAACAATGATGTAAAACTCTATATTAAATAATTAATACGAGTTTTCTAGAAGTTTTATTATATTTTATGGGAATGACATGTTTCGCCCTTCTAAGACATTATCAATATCTTTGATAATGTCTTAGAAAGGCAAAACATGTCATTCCCATAAAATATAATAAAATTTTTAGAAAACTAACGTTTTCATAGATTTTAAAGTCTTAACAGTCAAATTTCCTAGGTTTATACTATTATTATCTTACTCAAAATCTACAGGATGTATCGGATACGGAGCGCAAACAATTTAGTGTCTGCAGGGGTTGATTGAAATTCAGATTCAACTCGGGACCCGACCCGGTAATATTTATGCAATGCAATCAATTTGTCAGTCGGTTGACAAACACAGCAGGCCGCGCGTCAGCTGTTGGCCGCACCTGCGCCGCAGTCTGATTTATGACTAAACTGAATAAATTTTAGGTGAAGGTGTCTTCCTGGCCAGGGGTTGTGAAGCGGAGGTCCAAGTGATAAGTAGTTTTAGAAACAATTTGTTTTTTGTTGTGTATGAATATAGATGACTTCGAGTGTAATTTTAAACAAAAAAAAACAAAGAATCAAATCGAACCACATTTCACCAAAATCTTTAAAAAGAAATAACAAACTACAACACGATTCACAACACGGTAACAACAAAGTCGGACAAACCTTCTTCTATAATGATGACAATTTTATATAAAATATATATATTTTAATTGAAAATATATTTATACAATAAATATCTTTTAAAAACAAGTATCAGAAAAAACAAATGATCTCACTGAAATATCTGGATGGAAAATCATTTTAAATAATTATATATAAAAATGTTTTTTTATTAACTTCTTCCACGTTTGTCTTTACTTCGATAGCGACCAGTATCACCAGGCTGGCTGGCATTGACAGACTGGTCTTGAAATTTGAACCAATGACAAAAGATAAAGAATATATGAAAAAAAATAAAGACAAAAGTGAAGGTGGTTATTAAGAAATATCGCTTTATCTTTAATGAACTTATATGATCGTGCTTTCAGCGTTGCGGGTCCGTTGGCGTGAAATAGCCTCCCTGTTAGTATTAAGCATGAGGACATTGATATTACATTTTTTTTAAATTCGGTAAGACTTTTATTAATAGTAATTGGTAGAGTTTCCAAGAGTTTTCAAGAATCCCTATGTTTTGCGAATTTTGTATAACTCATTGGTCCGGAGCCGGCTCGAGTGTGGTTCAGTGATATGGAGTCCGAAAGAGGCGAGATACTCGCTCGTGTTGGAAAGGGTTCAGAAAAGCTTTCTGAGATATCTCTACATGTGAAAGTTCGGTAGCTATCCGTGGCTTTATCCAATAGAACCAATAGTTTGCAGATAAGAAGAGATGGATGCACAATTACCCATTTCTTCAGATAGATCAGGGGATTCTTTGAGAACTCCATTATCTTGGACGCTATACGTCTTTATGTTCCAGATGGCTATCTTCGACAGCGTCAGCACAGACTGTTTTATCTCCCAGCATGCCGAACTAACCTGCCTCTGGTGATGCCGGTGGTGAGAACAATCAAACCTGCTGAACATGATCGCTTCAGAGATCGACGTCTTTCATATTCGTGAAAGTACGTTCAGAAAACAAATACTCTTGACTTTGGAGAGTATCTTGTAATCGTAATGTCGAACCATCTCTCATGCGTTCCTGGTATTATATTTTTTTTATGTTTTAACTGTTCTCAATAGATGACTTGAACTATAATTGTTGTTTGTAATATCTTTTGAGAAAATAAACTGAATTGATTTGATTTGATTTGAAGTAATTGATTTTACAAAACGACGCACTTAAAATACAAGTCATCATAAATACTAATAATAATATTAATAATAATAATATCAAGTGATTTCAGTAAGAATGTTAGATTGTATTAAATTATTATGGTTATTGAAAACTCTATGTTTTTAACTCTTTTAACCAATGTTAACCAGTTGTTACATAGATATCAGTTGTTTGTAACACTAGATAATGCCAACATAGGCTAGCAAAACAGCTGTCGCAACAATTATAAAAAAAAAATTAAACATTATATAAAAATATTAATTATACCAGTACGCTACGAGGTAAAAATTCATTAAGATCTCTAAGTACTATGCTTCATCTTAATTTGAAGCTCAAGCATGTTGTTCTCGGTTCATACTTTGAAGGCTGTTGTTTTAAAACTTCCTAACTGGTTACAAGACACACATGCGCGATGCGAGGTAATATTATGCAGCCATCTTTCCAGCATCCAGTGCACTAGTTTATTGTGCAAACTTATAATGAATATCTAAAGGAGCACGTAATGTCATAAGATATTGTAACTATGATATATTTTGAACATAGAATGTAACAGAATGCTTAGTGGATCAATTAACAAAAAGTAAATTATTTATGGAAAATAGGTATGCATTTAATTTTCATTTCATTTCATTTATTTTAATAAAAATTACAAACATTACAGACATATTTCCAGCTTGAGAATTAGAAATAATCATAACATTGATATTGCATTCCTGAGGCAACTCACACTATCACGAAATATGTCGACCTCCGAGGCGACCCGATTAAGCAATAAGATTGCCCTACCCGCAGGCATTAACATTGGCAGGTTGGTTCTGCAACGCGGCAAATAAAACAATCTGTGCTGTCTTTGACGAAGGTAATTATCAGGGACAAATAGACCTAAGTTAACTATAAAAGTGTGCGCGGGAGATTATTATATGTGTCGATGAGGTTCGCAACCCGCACGCAAGTGTTGCAGTCCATTTTTTCTGCCTACCCCTTCGAGGAGACGGCGTGATGGTTAGTTAGTTTAGTTAGTTAGTTATGTTTATTATAATAAAGTACAAGACCTGACAAGGTATATACAATTAAATCTCTTTAAAAAATGTGTATTTTTTTCCTTTGAGAATCAAAAACGACCCTTAAATCCAATATTTCCAATACAGGGGGTACGTATATAATTATTAAGACGATGTAATATTTAACAACCCATGAGAAATATAAGATACAACTTTTACGTAATATTTTTGCCAGGGAACTCTTTGATCTGAATCGAAAACGTATATTTTCTATTCAGTTAACATTTGATATCGGCCCAAGAGTAAATAAATATAAGAAATCTTTTTGATGGCACCGAGGAGCAGGGGAGGATAAAGGTTACGACATGTAAATGAACTGAAGCTTGACTTCGTTTCTTGGAAAGAGTTTCGGCAATCTCTTGTGTAGTTTTCTTAATGTTTTCTGATTTATGGCGAGTAGCTCGCAACTGACTTAATATAGCTACAGCACTGTGACAAAAATACATTGACCCGCGAGTGAAAGATACAGGGGGTGATTTACACAAGTTTTTTGGGTTTTTTTTAAATCAACCCTGTTTTAGCACTTTCATTGAAAAAACACTGTTTTACCACTTTTAGTATTAAAAAACACTGTTTTACAATTTTTATTGGGAAACACTGTTTTGCCACTCTTAGTGGAAAAACACTGTTTTACTACTTGTAGTGGAAAAAACAATGTTTTCATTGAGTGAAAGATACAGGGGGCAATTTAGACAAGTGTTTACGTTTTTTTTTATAAAAACCTTTTTACCACTTTTGTGAGAAAAAACACTGGTTAACCACATTTAGTATTAAAAACACTGTTTTACAACTTTTAAGTGTGAAAACACTGTTTTGCCACTTTTAGTAGAAAAACGCTGTTTTACCACTTTAAGTGGAAAAAACAATGTATTCATTAATAAAAAAATATTTTATTGGTCATTGTGGGATTCCACGGTGTTTCCACATTTATAAAGTTTATCTAAAATAATATTTGTTTTATAATTTAAATAGCAATCGTCTGTTTTCTAGAAGTTTTATTATATTTCATGTGAATGACATGTTTTGCCTGTCATGGCATTATTACATATTTGAATATTTGATAATGCCATAGACAGGCAAAACATGTTATTCACATACAATATAATAAAACTTCTAAATAACTAACTAACTAACCATCACGCCGTCTCCCGAAGGTGTAGGCAGAATGAATGGACTGCGACTCTTTTTTTTCCTGACATATTTCTCTCGATTCCTCAACATTCGAACATCGAGTCATGTCGGGCGTCGATTTCTCTGACTCCTCACGTAGCCGACATTCAATATTTAATTTATTTGATCGTGCCACGTTTTCCTCGGTATTCCTCTATTTCCTGTTCCATTTAGATCGTTAACTTATACTTTTTTACTATTCTTTTGGCATTCATTCTATCCATGAATGTGTCAAAACCATTTTAATGATCATTTTAGTATCATTAAGATGGTTTGGACAATGCGTATGAATATATGCACTACTTCTAGAAAAATTAATATCATTAATATTAATTATTCAAGTAATTGAACGCTAAAGCGTGCAAACACTGTGGAATTCCATTGTAATATACGAGAACTTAGGAAATTAAAATTTTTTGGGGATTAAACAAAGTTATTTTCAATTTCCTAAGTATATTCATTATTCATTATTTACAATGAATTTCTACCAAGAAATTTCACTACTATATAAATGAAACTTCAAATAACTACATTACACATAATATTCGAATTGTTTTAAATAATATTACAACGATTGTTACACCCCTTATTATTACAATCTGTTTCTGGCAAAATATTTTTCTCCGAAATTCTATTCCTGTTAAATAGAAAACATCCCCTTTCAGGGTTTATCTCGTAAATACATGATAAACATTCATAAAGCCTTTGTCGGCTGTAATATATTGCTATTGATTCTTAAACTAATCCCGAATAGGGGATGCCAATGAATTAAACTATTAACTTTTTCTACTATATTTCTGATATTGTATAAATACTTTTGATTATGCAGTGTATTTTCTCATATTAATATTTATAGGCAAGACACTGAGAGGTCGCGTGAGGAACACTAGAATAAGAGAGATATGTGAGGTTGAGGATATTATAAGATGGAGCAGACAGCGAAACAGGGACAGGTACGGTCATGTTCAAAGAATGGACACTACCAGACTCCCCTATATTGCATTCCATAATCAGCCTCATGGGACGCGTCTTCGTGGAAGACCTCCTAAAAGATGGAAGGACAGCTGGGAATCTACCTCACAGGAGGAACAACACTCTAGAAAACAGACCACATAGGTCTGCAACAAGGCAGAAGAAGAAGAAGACTATTTATATTACTTTCTCATACTCGGGTATATAAACGATTGCGCATGATTCTTGCCACATTTGATAATGCCTTAGAATAGCGAAACATGTCATTCTATATAAAATATTATCAAATTCCTAGAAAACAGAAGTTTTCATTCATTTTAATTACTGTTCTTCTTCTTCTTCTTCTTATTCTTAGTGTCGACCTAGTGGTCTGTACTTAAGAGGAATTGGCCTCCTGCGAAGTCGACTCCCAGCTGTCGATACATCTCTTTGGTGGTCTGCCCGGGGGTCGTCTACCATGGGGCTGACCGTGCAACACAATGAAGGTGAGTCTGGGTGGATCCATTCTCCTCACGTGTGCATACCAGTATCTTCTCCTTTGCCTTCCTCACCTAACGACATCCTTGACCCCGCATATTTCCCTTATTCGTGTATTCCTTATCCTCTCTTGCAGTGTCTTGCCAGATTAATTACTCTAACATTTATTTTAATTGTGATTGTGTGAAAAAAAAATGTTTTAATTTAAAGTTTATACCTTCGCAAATATTCATATAAAATTTTAGGTCAAAATTTCAAAAATGTAATAATAATTTTGGTGAGAGTAGGTAAACCAACTGTCCTCGCGCCGACCGCAAACTAACCAGGTAAAAGCTGCTGAGAATCGCATGTAAAGGGTCAATAATAAAATAAAAAGCCAAGGAGATAAAGACGAAGACACATGATTTTATAGTAAGAAAAATAGATTAAAAACTTAAAAACGCGTTCCAAAAAGATTTTTTTTAACTGGTCGCATTGATAACTCGAGCAATTATCAACCGATTTTCGAATTTCCTTATTTTTTTATTAATCTTTGAAATACCTACTGATAAGTTTAGCCGATTTTGACTATTTTTTATGACTGCTTGAATTCAAAAAAGGGCAAAAAAATATATATTTTTTCAATTGTCGCCATTTTGTAAAAATTCTAAATGTACATTAATTATATATCTACATTAATTCAGATTATAATGAACTTTGATTTTATTTTTCCAGATAACCCCTTTTCAAGAAATCGATGCAACCGTGGAGAGATTTTTTTTAATGATTTTACAGCAACGCTGATAACTTTGTTACTGTTAAATATTTTTCAAAAAAAATTTATACCAACTATATTACACTTAATAAAATTAAGAAAACCGCGATCCTTACATTCTTTAATTATCCCCGTAAAAAAATGCAAAAATCACTTATTTTTTGATCGTCACAGTGGCGATGCCCCTATTGGTATAATTTTCGAACATTAATATTACCACGAAGTGCAATTTTCATTATATTGAATGCAAAATGCTCCTTATTTGCTTGGTTTCCTAGGACTGCGACCCGAAACGCAAGACGTCCCCTACTTCGATGGAGGGACGATATTAGAGAGACCGTCGCGCTTAGGGGTATATCCTATAAATAGTGTATGAAAGAACTTAAAGGTATAAATGCTGGTGCTAAGATGAGTGATCTGTCTGTAAACTGTCTGCTTTACGCGGACGATGCCGTTCTCGTTGCGGATAGTACGGACGAATTACAAGTCTTGGTGTCGAGAATGTATAAGGTATGCAAGTCGAACGATTTAATGATGAATGTCGGAAAGTCAAAGGTGTTAGTTTTTGAAAGGGAAGAGCAAATGACAGTTTGTAATATAAGTGTAAATGAAGAGAACTTGGAACAGGTGAGCGAATTTGTGTATTTAGGTAGCATGTTCACAGCGGATGGCCGAACGGACAGTGATATTGAAAGAAGGGTTGGTGCGGGTAACAAAGTGAATGGAGCTTTAAAAGTAGTTATTGGAAACAAGAATTTATCAATGAAAGCGAAAATGGCCGTTCACAATGGAGTTCTGGTTCCAACCCTTATGTATGGAAGCGAAGCATGGAACTGGCAGAAGAAAGATGAGAGCAGAATAAATGCGGTAGAGATGAGGTCCCTAAGACGTATGTGTGGTAGAACGATGTACGACAGAATCTCAAATGCTGATATTAGGAAGGAGTGTAGAGCGAAAGAAGGTATTATGAACAAAATTATGAAAGGTTCGCTTCGTTGGTTCGGACATATGGAGCGCATGGGTGAAGAAAGAATGGTTAAAAAAGTATACGTTAACAATGTAAATGGAGTAAGGAGTCGAGGTAGACCGAGGAAAACATGGCATGACCAAATTAATCAAATATTAAAAGTTGGTCATGTCAGAAGCCAGAAGAATCGACGTGCGTGTATGACTCGATGTATGAATGTGGAGGAAGCTAGAGAGGTGTGCCAGGATAGAGTAGTGTGGCGGTCCATTCTCTCTGCCCACCCCTGCGGGGAAACGGCGTGATGGTTTTGGTTGGTTGGTCCTATAATTAGCCGGCCATACATCGAATTCGTAGAATTTATTCCCGACTAGCTGACCCGGCAACGCTTCGCTATTGCTAAATTCGAGTACATAAATAAACCCAATATATATTCAACAAATACAATTAAAGTTCAATAACAATTCGTTTATTTATTGGATTAAATGCCATGTGTATGGATGCAAAAATGTGTGTCTATATCTTTAAAACAAAGTTTCAATCCAAGCAAACTCGCTGTGAATTATAAACTTGAATACATATTACTAAGGTAATTGAAAAACTATTTTTTGAATATTTTATATGAAATTTAATAATCAAATAAACAATATTATATCACATTTGCAGAAAACATTCATTATATTAAAGAAACAAAACTCTTGATTTTGTTGTCCATGAAATTCACATCAGAGCCAATAAAGTAAGTTTCTACGATCGTGATTTCGGCACTGCGAGTCCGCTGGCGTGGAATAGTAATATAGATGATAATACTACAAAAGCCTCCCTTCCCGACTTCCACAACTGTATCCCTCGCCGCTCTGCGCCATTGACCTCCTGCCACTCGTTTAATGTCATCAGACCATCTTGCTTGTGATCTGCCAGAATTTGTGTAGCTGTTTCTCTTTCGCCACTCCAGGCCAGAAGATCTTATCACCCGTTGTCCTTGCTTTATGACCGATCCCATTCCTTTTAAACATTAGTTATTTTACACGCTGCATCGGCAACTTTGGTCCGATCCTTGATTCATCAATTTTGGGCCCTGGAATTAAAAAAAAAAATTTTTGAATTGCCATAAGGCGGACACCGAAGAGACGCATAAGGCAAAATTTAAATTTCCATACAATGAATGAATTACAACTGTTTTTCACTTGTTTGCTGAAGATATTCTTCATATAAAAGGCAGTTCATGCTATATGCATAATAATAATAATAATAATTAGGCTAATTTGTCAAATTAACTAACTAACTAACTAACCATCACGCCGTCTCCCCGAAAGTGTAAGCAGAGAGAATGGACTGTCACACTTTTACTGATGCGGCACTCCATCCTTCTCTTTTCGCCCCGCGGGAGGCGCGGTGTGATGGGTTGCGAACCTCATCGCCACCAATAGGCATCTCCCGCGCACACTTCGATCGTCCAACACCCACAAAATAAATCTAAAACAAATAATATAAAATACAATGATATAAAATAAAATAACAAAATAAAAATAATTTTACACAAAATGTTCTTTTTAGACGGTGCACATATTGTCTATTTAATTTATAATATGTTCCACGTATCCACTGTTTTTTAATTTAGCACATAATGTAATAACACATAATGTTTTTTTCGATGTTGCACATGTTGACTTGGACGATCCGGACATTTGTGTTTATTTAATTTATGTTACACGTATCCACCATTTTTTAAATTATCTGTAGTAAGGCACTTAACCAGCAAGAACTTGAAAATAATATTGAAGAAATGATTCAAATTGTCATTGGAACAAATGAAAAATTTATTTCTACACCTGTCAAAATTCTTTACAAAAACGATAAAACAAATAAAACCTTTTAATCTGATTAATTTGATTAATTTGTCAAATTAATTAAACTAATCAGATTTTAAAGGTTGGTCATGTTAGAAGTCGGAGGAATCGACATGCGTGTATGACTCGTATGAATGTGGAGGAAGCTAGAGAGGTTTGCCAGGATAGAGTAGTGTTATGGTCCATTCTCTCTGCCTACCCCTGTGGGGAAACGGCGTGATGGTTTGTTTGTTTGTTTAATTTGTATAATCGCCGTTTTCGTGAATAGCTCACCTCAAGGGCGCTTTGACATTGTTTTTAGTCATGAAAGGTGCATGTGACAACAGCGAAATCACGATCGTAGAAACTTACTTTATTGGCTCTGATGTGAATTTCATGGACAACAAAATCAAGAATTTTGTTTCTCTAAACATATGAATGTTTTGTGCAAATGTGATATAATATTGTTTATTGATATACAGACAACCGTTGTTACCATTTTATGCGATAATTTGAAAAGGTGGGTTTTTAGGTGATATTTAAAGTCTGTCGGATTGTCAATGCATCTGAGGCGTGCAGGAAGCATATTTCAGGCGGACGAACCTGCTACTGTGAAAGCCCGAGCAACACAAAATTCAGATATGTAGGTGGCACGTTTGGGAATGTGCTTAATTATTGTCTATAAACTGTAAATTTAAAAACCTTACCTGAAATTAATAATGGAATTTTCATATATGAATGAAAACTACTAAAAGTAGCTTAGGTGTAATGTAAAAATTACTTTTAAGTTGATCAGATTGAAGTTTTTGGTTCGACATCATTATTAAATCATTAGGGAGTTTATTAAATTCTGTAGAGGCTATAAATTGTAAGGATTTTACACCGAATCTAGTTGAACGCAATGCTTCTTATTCTGTGAGCGCGTATCATGTTGGTGTACGTCCGTATTGAATATTGGTCGAGTATTAGAGCGCGTTGATGACTGTATTATTTGTATTATAGTTTTAGTGATCTCTAATTTTGGATGGATTTGAAATGGAATTATTTTCGTCTGAGAATATAGGGCCCTTACATGAGTGTACCACGGTAGACGGAAAATATTTCTAACAGCCCGATTTTGGATCACCTGAATCTCAGTAGCTTTTTTCTTTGTAATAAAGCCCCAAATACAGGAAAGGTAAGACAGATGAGAATGTATCATGGAGTAGTAAACATAAATTGTCTATATTCTTACGCATATATCGAGGTGTGGGATCCATCCTCTGGACATGCGAACTCCAGTATCTTCTGCGTTGTTTTCCCCATCCTCTGCACATGCGCAATCCATTATCTTCTGCGTTGTCTTCCCCATCCTCAAGCAAATGAAATAACCTGAAATCAATTTAATTATCTTTGAATATTTTAAATCTCAGCATAATGTAGAATTTAATGGCCAAAAATGGAATATTACTGGACTCTTCCAACTGAGGCAGCTAAGCTGCATATAAGGATATGTTTACCTATCACAGCATTTGTTTTCTGAGAAAAACTAAAAAAGCTGAAGTAACTCATAGTGTATTTGGGTATGTGTGCTGCTGGAATTACTCAGTGGAATGGAAAATAAAGAAGAATTGCAACATGCATATGCACCAATATGGCTCATTAACAAAATAATTTCAATCCCAATACAAAAATATCCCCATTAGACCAGTGGTCTCTCACAACCAGGCAATAATTTTATCAAAACTTAATATCTAATCCCAAAGATATAGATTTTCGCCCTGCCAGAACAATTTTACATTAAAATAACATTATTAAAATAGATTATACCAATTAACTAATTATTACACAACGAAACGTCATAACCTAAAATGACACGTAAGTAAAACGAATAAATGGATATTGTATATCATTAGAACTTTCTTATCGTTGCTGTGGTCATTTTAATATTTCCCTGACCAAAGTACGCGTATAAAGAACACCTTTATGTTTGAATTCATCAAATGTCATATTAATTGTATTTTAAATAACTAATTGAAATCATAATAATAAAATAACATGAATTAAATAGCGCAATACCATTCAAAATTCTGCTTGTGTAGTTTCTTCATATTCTTGTAGAGCTTCGACGTCCAATATTTTATATTTTCGCTATCATCCTTTGAAATAACCTGAAAGCTTAGAAAACGAATATCATTAAGTAATCACCGTCGAACGTAAGAGAAACGAATAAGTTTCAGCCACACGGAAAAATAAGATTTCGTGCATAACCTCAATTAATGACGCGTAAAAATTATACTCGCCAAAATTTGGAAGTCTACGACGTACAATTTGACAGTTATAATTACTTAAATACAGAAGAAACTGTATTCATTTCAACGGCAAAAGTAACTATTTAAATACTCACCGTAAATACTACTAATTGAAATCATAATAATAAAATAACATTAATAAAATAGCGCAATACCATTCAAAATTCTGCTTGTGTAGTTTCTTCATATTCTTGTAGAGCTTCGACGTCCAATATTTTATATTTTCGCTATCATCCTTTGAAATAACCTGAAAGCTTAGAAAACGAATATCATTAAGTAATCACCGTCGAACGTAAGAGAAACGAATAAGTTTCAGCCACACGAAAAAATAAGATTTCGTGCATAACCTCAATTAATGACGCGTAAAAATTATACTCGCCAAAATTTGGAAGTCTACGACGTACAATTTGACAGTTATAATTACTTAAATACAGAAGAAACTGTATTCATTTCAACGGCAAAAGTAACTATTTAAATACTCACCGTAAATACTCAACAAAACCGTTCACTTCCATAAATGACAGACATCGTTTACATAGATGACGCGACTAACGATTAGGGATGTGCGATGTGCGATCGACTCACTTTGGTGAGCGGGTGAGCGATGATCCATAAAAAAAGAGCGGCAGCTCAATGATCCGCTGGGTGAATCGTATATTCGACTCTTTTTAGTGAGTCGACTCTTTTTAGTGAGCTGTTTAGGGATCTGAGTTGAACGGTTTCGCTCAACAAAGTGAGCCGATTCATTTTTTTTCGGTGATCGAAATCAAATTTTTTGGTTGAGGAGCAAAAAAAAAAAAGGTCACCAATAATTTTTTCCGGCAATCGAAATCCAAATTTTTGGTCGAGGAGCAAAGGTCACCAATAATTTTTTCCGGCAATCGAAATCAAAATTTTTGATCGAAAAGGTCACCAATAATTTTTTCCGGCAATCGAAATCAAAATTTTTGATCGAAAAGGTCACCAATAATTTTTTCCGGCAATCGAAATCAAAATTTTTGATCGAAAAGGTCACCAATAATTTTTTCCGGCAATCGAAATCAAAATTTTTGATCGAAAAGGTCACCAATAATTTTTTCCGACAATCGAAATCAAATTTTTTGGTCGAGGAGCAAAAAAAAAAAAAAAGGTCAAAATAATTTCAACTCAAAATTGTGAACCGTGGATCGTTAAAAAGAGTCGGCTCACTTGTCAAAACGACTCATCTCAGCGAGTCGTGAGTCGTGAAAAAGAGTCAACTCACTTTGCTGAGCGATTCGTTCAGATCAGATCCCTGAGATGAGTTGTTTTGCCCATCCCTACTAACGATGACCACACAAAGAGTCAAAATAGCGATGCAAAACGTGCGTGTATTATTAAAGAACGCCACGCTAAGAGTCAAATAAGCAACTAATTTGCATCTTATAACGCCAAGCGAATATAGACTCTAAAGATCGATACTCAGGTGATACGAACATGAAGGTCTATACTCGCTCGCACTACGAAAATTTATAAATTTACAAAGTTAATTAGAGCTCGATTAATAACAAAAATATGCCTATGCCCACCTATGTCTATCTATTAAGGAAGTGTATCAATATGAAAACGATCTGCTTAGGAATAACCCCGGAATTAGTCCACACACACCCGGAAGATCGCCTTTTATTTATATAGAAGATAGAAGATTATGTGAAAATTTGATAATACCTTTGACAAGCTTAAGGTATCCACATAAAATATAATAAAACTTCTAGAAAACCGATGTTTTCATTCGTATTAATGATACGAGTACGTTAATATTATTAAATGTTTAAATTTGAAAGACTGTTATTACATAAAACGTATCACAATTTATTTTTATTAGTTTGTCATGGTACTGCGAACATATGTTGGCGAAACAGCTGTCACGACAAACTCGTAAAAATAAATTGTGATAAGTATAATAACAGTATTTATTGTTTCTTGAACAATGATGTAAAACTCCATATTAAATTATTAATATAAATGAAAACGTCTGTCTTCTAGGAGTTTTATTAAGTTTTTTTTATGGAATGACATGTTTTGTCCTTCTAAGGAATTATAAAATACTTTGATAATGCCATTTGCCAATGGGCGAAACATGCCATTCCATAAAAAAAACTTAATAAAACTCCTAGAAGACAGACGTTTGCATTTACGTGTTATGAACAAAATAATGAAAGGATCATTAAGATGGTTTGGACATACGGAAAGAATGAATGAAGAAAGAATGGTAAAAAAATTACATGTTAACTATGTAAATGGAACCAGAAATAGAGGAAGACCGAGGAAAACGTGGCACGATCAAATAAATCAAATATTAAATGTCGGCCATGTAGGAAGTCAGAGAAATCGGCTCGCGTGCATGACACGATGTATGAATGTTGAGGAAGCGAGAGAAATATGTCAGGAAATAAAAGTGTGACCGTCCATTCTTTCTGCCTACCCTTTCGGGGAGACGGCGTGATGGTTAGATAGTTAGTTAGTTTTTTAATTATATAATAACAGTGTTTTAAATTTAAACCTTTAAGGATTAATTGTATCTCAATAGAGACGAAGATGCAAATTGGAAACAGAATATGGTGATCGAGATGTTTACAGGACTTATGACCTGTCATTGGTTGGGTTAAGCGCACGCTTTATGTAATTCAACATTCCCCATTCCACCTTTCTTATGACCACCATGTCTGACAAACTTTTGGAAGTTATATATATGTTAAGATGCAACACCACAATTCACATGTTAGTTTCAATTTACAGACCAGCGCCATCTATGAAGATTATTGAGATACAGACTATTGAGATACAATTAATCCTTGAATTGATAACCCGCAATGGTTAAATACCTTCGTGGCAGAGTAGTTATGAGCTCTGACTTCCATGCCGAAGGTCCTGGGTTCGATTCCCGGCGATAGCAGTGTGATTGTCACACTGTCTTTGGTCTGGTGTAGAATTCACGTGACAATAAAATGGCGATAGATTGGCTACCTATCACATGTCACGAGAATCAATATAATAGCTAAAAAATAAAAATTATATGCAGTAATTGGGTTCAAACGACCTGTTGTGTACATAAAAAAATCCAGTATTCGTCTTCAAGTATCTGTATACATTCAAAATGTTAAATTTTAAATAATTTTTTTTATTTTCATTATTGTAAATACTCGTATATACCTTATAAATAAACGGTGTTAAAAATGGCGTGCACCGCAGTATAGTATTCGCGTCTATTAAACATTATTTTTATTATCTTCAGTCGACAACGCCGTTCAGTAGTGTGGAGAAAAAATCTTGAGTTGATTCGCTCAGCCAGAACTGGCTTCGTACAGAGGGCTCTCAAGCAGGTACCCAATTACTAGCCGGTCGTTCGCGGGATCGGGTCGGAAAATTCACAATACCGCTACCGTGTCATCTGGCTTTACTGAATCCTGAAAACAGTTGCACCAACCCCCATAAAACTAAATAAAAAACAAAGTTCTTAACTTAAAAGCACAGACTTATAATAAATATACATTTACTGTATTGCAGAAGTGATTGCTATAATTATTAACTACATATTTAACATTCAAAATGTTTTTTAAATCAAGTGTTATTTTTCTCCTTGTAACATTGTTAATCGAAGGTAAGATATGTGAAATATTGTTATTATTTTTTTGTAAATTAAAAAAATATTTAAATAGTCCATTGTTTTCGCCGAAACACAATGATACTTACACATTATAAACTGTTAAATTAAAAAAACTTTGTTGTATTGTAGTTATACATAAATTGTATTATTATTTTTCGCGACAGATGTTTCGTAACTGTTGTAACACCTGATGATGTCAACATAGGTTAACGAAACAGCTGTCGCGAAAATTAAGATACAATTGTGATACATAAAACAAAGTTTTTTAATTTAACAGTTTGTAAAAATGTATTTCTTTAAAATACTGACGAAACGATCAATTTTCTAAATAATAATGAAATAAACGATTAATTGCTTAATTGAAACACTTTTATATTATCACAATTGATTTAATTTCTATGAAATTGATACGACAGCTGTTTTGCTAACCAATGTTAGCATTATCAGGTGTTACAATCAACAGTTCTTAAATTATCAGTTGATTGTAACACCCGCTAGCATAGGTTACTGAAACAGTGGATTACCAAATAAAACAATGTTTCAAATCACTACTTCCGCTTTTGTATTCATTTCGACAGCCACCAATTTCGCCAGGCTAGCTGGCATCGACAGACCTAGCTAGCCTAGCTTTATTCAATTACTATTTAAAATGAAATTCCATCAAGAGATATCAGTGAAATCATCAGATTATCAATTTTTTAGAAGTTTTTTAACATTTGATAATGAATGACTTGTTTCGCCTTACTAGGACAATATTAAATGTTGATTTTTCATTTAATCATGCCAAAGCAAGGTAAAACCAATCACTCTCCAAAATACATTTTCAATTTCTGAAAACGGATATTTTAAACTAGATTTCATATTGAGTTTTACAATATTCAAGATAAAAAGTAATAATTATACTAACATGTTATATCACTTAGAAATTAATAAATGTTATAGGTACATTTATTGTCTTCATTATATTATTCTTTCGTGTATTTAAAAATATGCATTTAGCAAGCGGTATTGTAAAATGCTGAAGCCTTTCCAAAATAGAGATGTGTTAAAACTTGAATGTTTTTCTACTTAAATGATAATAAAATAAAGTGAAAATATATCTATAATAAGTTGATTTGTATGTAAAATCTGTCATATTTTTGACGTTTTAAGATCACAGCTGTTTCAATCAATAAATATTAATATATAAAAATCATTAGCTGCTCTAAATAAAATATTGGCAACGAAAATATATAGCTTCATTTGTGAGGACACAACCATACATTAAATTGAATTGAATTTATTGTAAGAACTAAAAATTGCGACATTCAATTCTCGAATGAATTTAAAAAGAAATTAAAATAGTCATGGCAACATTTTTTCTCGTAAGATTAAGTGTGTGAAGGAAAATTCTTAACATTTTTATGAAAACAAAACTGTTCGAAATTCGAAAGAAATTTGAAAAGAAAGTGAATACAAAATGAAGGCATATGTCTTAAATATGAAATGAAATATGTTTTAAAAAATGTGTTGCTTTCAAATTTCGCATGAAATAAATTTCATTAGATTTATTGTTTATTTGTTTAAATACAGATAACCTCCGATTGTTCATATTACTGTGATTTTTATCAGAATTCTTAGATAATTAGATAATTGTAATGTATGTTTACAAGTGTGAGTAATTTGAAAGCGAACGATTAATCATTTATAATGTACCGATAAGGATGCATTGTAATCAATTTACATTTAAAAAATGATCACCTTAAATAGTAATACAGTTATTTTTTTATAATCAAGATTACGAATTCCATGCAGTCTTATTTAAAATACATGGATTTTCATGGATTGATCATCCCTTTTCTTGGTTCTAAGGTATAGCCGTGCCTTGGATGTCTATCGTCTGTCAATAAATTAATCATCACTCATCTTGATGATGAGTATTGCAACGTTTTCCAAAACGTTGGCTGCAGGAGATAAAAGAAGGAACTAGGGTGTACGGTTATAAAAAAAAATCAACATTTGAAATAGTCCATATTTTTAACCTCACGAGTCAATTTTAAATTGAATTGTATGGGTTAAATCAGTGAAAACTTCGTACAAATATATATATTTTGAACGTGCTATTTTATACGCAATGATTTATTATATTTTAAATGTGAAGTATTAATACAATGTAATAATAATATAATTTAATCTCATAAATTCTGTAATTTGAAACACTTCTTTAATATCATTAACTAACTAACTATCTAACCATCACGCCGTCTTCCTAAGGACTAAGCAGAAATAATGGACTGCCACACTTTTCTTTCCTGACATATTTCTCTCGCTTCCTCAATATTCATACATCGTGTCATACACGCGCGTCGATTGTGGCCGACATTCAATATTTGCTTTATTTGATAGTGCCACGTTTTCCTCGGTCTTCCTCTATTTCTAGTTCCATTTATTTCGTTAACTTATACTTTTTTTACCATTCTTTCTTCATTCATTCTTTCCATGTGTCCAAACCATCTTAATGATCCTTTCATTAGTTGGTTCATAACACCATCATTCGCACCGCCTTCACTTCTTATATTTTCATTCGACACTCTATCATACACACAGTATACACACATTCGTCTAAGAGATCCCATTAATATAATAATATTAATATCATTATGATATTAATATTATTAATATTATTGATATCATAATTTATTTATTTAGTTTCTATGAAATTGGCAGGACAGCTGTTTCGCCAAACTGATTTGATTTTATCAATGAGTGATTGTAACACCTGATGATGCCAACATCTTCATAATAATGAGCTATTTTCTGCTCATATTGAAGATTGTAAAATAAATTCTAACAAAATTGATTTAAATCTTTGGTGTTAGTCTTTCTTTCAAAAACAAAAAAAAAAAAACTTCGATGCATCAGCTGTCGCGACAATTTCATAGTACTCGTAATTAAATAAATTGTGACATTATAACAGTGTTTCAAATTAAACAGTTAATAATGTAGAAGTATCGTTACATTTCCGCCAAAGCAATAGAATATACCTCTATAATCTCAGTGTAATATAATAATTAAACGTGACATACTGTTGGAAATTCAAAGAAATACATGAAAACTGTGAAACCATATTTTTTTTTAAAATTATAGTTGTCTATTGAAAAGTCATGGTAGAAGTTCATTGTAAATAATAATAATAAATGGTTTCATCAAAAATTCTGTGCGGTATATATTATATGTTAATAGTTTATTCAATATAAACAATATAGTATTAATAATATAGTATATTATTTATGTGAATGGTGCATTTAAAGTTGTCATCGCAAACAAAAACCTATCCAAAAAAGCTAGAATGGTAGTGCACAATGGTGTTCTTCTACCGAACCTTATGTATGGAAGCGAAGCATGGAACTGGCAAAAGAAGGATGAAAGTAGAAAAATGCAGTAGAAATGAGATCTCTTAGACGAATGTGTGGATATTCTGTGTATGATAGAGTGTCGAATGAAAATATAAGAAGTGAATGCGGTGCGAATGATGGTGTCATGAACAAAATAATGAAAGGATCATTAAGATGGTTTGGACATATGGAAAGAATGAATGAAGAAAGAATGGTAAAAAAATATATGTTAATGATGTAAATGGAACCAGAAATATAGGAAGACCGAGGAAAACATGGCACTATCAAATAAATCAAATATTGAATGTCGGCCATGTGAGGAGTCAGAGAAATCGACGCGCGTGCATGACACGATGTATGAATTTTGAGGAAGAGAGAGAAATATGTCAGGAAAGGAAAGTGTGTCAGTCCATTCTTTCTGCCAACCCCTCCGGGGAGACGGCGTGATGGTTAGTTAGTTTAATATCACTTAGGTTTATGGCTTCGACCGGTTTCGTCAGCTCGCTGCCATCTAAATATCCAGATGAGTGTAACTAAATATAAATACATTTTATTGTATTCATTATTAAAAAAATAATAATTATACTTATAAGATTCGCGATAATATCAGAAATATAAATGTATAAATCTTGCACAAGTTTATAAAAATTCGTTTCAACTATGAATATTAATATTTTTTATAGTAAGGCAATCATATTTTCGGTCATAAGACTTTTAAGTTTATTATTTTATTGATTTTGACAACCTGATTTCGCAAACGATCTGCTTCATAAAAAATGTACAGTCTACAAATAAAATTACGAATAACATTAGCTACAACAGTATGCAGCTAGCCAGTTTGAATTCGAAGAATATTAACGAGTGTTGCCATGGAACTGATTGTTTTATGTATCGAAATTTAGACGAGAATATTCACAGAAGCCATGGTTCAACGGTTAGTGCATTCGCTCGGAAAGTGAAGAATCATACGAGCTAAACTATATTGCCTGTGGTAGCTTTGATGACATATGAAATATAAAAGTATTTTTATGATAAAAATTTACGAATTTACAAAACCTGTCTCAGACCCATTATGATATAAGCCATAGAAACTAGAGCTGATACAGTCAGGACCAAAGCCGAAAATCATTCTCCATAGATGGCGTTAGTGGGTCGGTTGTATAGGTTAATTCTTGAAAAAATTCACAAGTGCAACCAAATCTACATAGATGGCTGACTGAAACTGACACGTGAAGATAAATATGGATTTTGAAGTATATATACATCTTCCAAAAATTTGTCATGCATGATCACAAATAACAAAGGTGGAATGGGGAATGTTGTAATTACATAAAGCGTGCGCTAAACCCAACCAATGACAGGTCATAAGTCCTGTAAACACCTTGATCATCCATGTTCAGTTTCCAGTTTACGTCTTCGTCTCTATTGAGATACAATTAAAATTAAAACCAAAACCCTTCTTCGGACGTCTGAGATGAGAGTACTGCGAACTATAATAGCAAGGAGGACTCTCAGTGAGAGAGTTAAAACTCTGAAATAAAATAAACGTATCGAATGGAAGACATCGTGATTGGAGAAACATGTGGTTGTCCACAATATACCCGTGGGACAACGCTTCACAAAAGATGGATAAATAGTCGGTATTCCATTTTTCAGGAGGATGACCCCTGTTCAAGTACAATCAATGGTCTAGAATAAGAAGAAGCGTCAAAAGTATTCAATAAACACCATTAATAATCCACGTCTTCTGTTAAGAAATAACCACGTAGAAACCAGAGTGACCGAAAACGGTTGGTAATATAGACCAAACAAGTAGAAAATTAAACATATTAATAAAATAATGATTAGCAATTTATTGTTTCTTTAATAAAGATGTAAAGCTTTAATATTTCATAGTGATATGAAATAAATATGCATAACGATTATATGCATAAGCATGTTTCAGATATACCTACTATTCAAAATAAACTAATAAATAGAATATGGATATGATTTTTCTCTTGCCAATTATTTAAAATTTTGTAATGAAATTGTGCAAATTGAATAGTCTTGATGATACCTATATTTCACGGCAGTTGATAAAAAAATGTCTGGCAAAACATTGATATAAGCGCTGAATATACTGGTTTAAAATATTTATTAGATGCATTGGGACAAGCTTATTTCACGTTCACTTTACAAACAAAGAAAATCGAATATTTCAGATATTTAAATGGTTAGTGCATTTAAATTTAAAGAATATTGATGAGAGATGTCGCCCGAGCTCTCGTCAGTAAAGTTAGTGACAGAAACTACTCTTTAAAAAATGCGATATTAATTTGTTTTGTTGTGAGACAAAAGAAACCCGATTCATCAGCATTATCAGCCATTAGTCAGTGTTGGACATAAGCCTCTTTTCCTGACTTTCACGACTATTTATCCCTCGCCATTGACCTCCTGCCACTCGTTTGATATCATCATACCATCTTGCTTGTGGTCTGCCCGGATATCAGTGGCCGGTTCTCGGTCGCCACTTCACGGTGCCACTCCGCTCGATTATTTTGGGCGTTACTACACTAAAAATACCAATTATTTTTGTTTAATTGTGAAAAGTTTAGGACTCTCTCTCTGCACTATTCCAAGGACACTGACAGACGTAACATATGAAAGGAAAAAAACGTACAACACACTGTACCGAAAACTAAAACTTCTAATGCATAAAGACATTTCTACTATCTCGGACCATTAGAAGTATATAATATAATATACAAACTAAAAACGACCCACAAAAAAACATCAATGCACAATTACAAAAAAACATGTTACTTCAGAGATATTTAAAAAAGGGCGGCTTGAATGTACAATAGTATATTTAAAAAAAAAAGTAATTAGTTTAAAATGGTGTTAGATTATATATTATAATATAAGACAATTAATTTTAAATTATTACACTTTTGTTCCACTTATTCATTAATTGTTCTCTGAATTTGTAATTTATACATAAAGATTATATAGTGTTGAAAAAAATGCCTCCCTAGAACGGGTTACCCCAGTTGGAAGGTATTAAAACTATGTATTTGGTAAATGATCAATAAATGGTTTACTTTTCTTTTTTTTCTCCTTGTATACAACAGGTCGTTTGAACCCAATTACTGTATACAATTTATTTTAGCTATTATATTGATTCTCATGACATGTGATAGGTAGCCAATCTATCGCCATTTTATTGTCACGTGAATTCTACACCAGACCAATGGCAGTGTGACAATCACACTGCCATCGTCGGGAATCGAACCCGGGACCTTGAGAATGGAAGTCGGAGCTCTTACCACTCAGCCACGAAGGTCGGCCTACTCGTACTTACTTACTTAAACAGCTCGTTCTTACTTACTTAAACAGCCGTTGACGTCCACTGCTTGACAAAGGCGTCCCCCATACTTCTCCACGTATTCCTGTCTTGTGCCTTTCGCATCCAATAGCCTGCAATTCTTCGAATATCATCGGACCATCGTGTGGGGGGTCTACCTCTGTTTTTTTTTTATCTTCGCGGGGTCTCCACTCCACCACCATTCTGGTACATCTATCGTCTACCAATTTGGTAACATGTCCCGCAAATCAATAAATGAATAAATAAATATATATGGAGGACTATCCCAGGGGATAAGTGGCAGGAGGCAGCTGCGATAATTCTCGGGTTCAACGATCCATCCCCGCAACAAGACAACGTTGTTAAATCTGTCGCATAGGTCCGTTACAGCGTGTCCTAATTAATCAGCTTCTGTTTTTGAAAGAAAAATGGGGAGGTTGCCAGCAAGTTTTATGACGGCAATGCCGCCGGCGTTCGGCAGTACTTGCGCAGGTTCTTGGAGACTAATCCGCTCTGGGTGACACGCGCAAGACATTTACGAGTACTACTCTAGTGCCATTCGCATATCCCTGTTAGTCATTTTACGATCCAACCGGATTAATCTCAAAACTTACACGGAGAACAATTATACTGAAATAATCCTGTTTTTATTTCTTCTTATTATCTTTTAAAACCTTTGGTCTGTTCCTAATGTTAGGCTGGCCCCTCTTGGGTGGTTGACTTCCAGCTATTCCTCCATCTTTTTGGTGGTCTTACGAGGGGACAGTAACTGGTAATAATCTGATAAAATTGGTGCGTGGTTTTTACGGACATTTATATACATATACCTACCTTACTAGCGCCCTTGAGATGAGTAATTAATAAAAATTACGTTATTTTAAGATTTACTAATTGCTTGTACATACATATATTACTTGTATGACACGGGACACTATTGTGAATGAGTCAAATAAATAAATTATAAAAAAAGTAATAATATTTTATTATTTTAATAATGAGTTAAGATCATTGTTAAAAAATATTAAATTAAATTCTTTTGATTTATAATAAGAGCGATTAAATTTTTGTTTATTTCCGAATTAAATACGTTATATTTTTTTGAAAATGTAGCTCATTATAAGACATATCTAATGCCAAGCAATCAATCCCTCTGCCCCTATAAAGAAACTTTTCCATAGACTGTGTGGTCATGGTATGGGTATGTACATAAAATAGTTGGAGATTGGCCTATGGTCATGATAGGACACTTCCTACGGGTGCGCCCTTGTCTAATGTGTAAAGGCAACAAGCCGTAACTTAAGTTGCGGCTGTTTGGCGTAACACGGCTCAAAGCATTCTTATAACTGGCCTCTATCATATACTCGTACAATCACAGATTTTTCGCTATCTCTTTCCTTTACTGAGATATTCACTATCCCAATAGCCGCAAAATTGTATTAATTTGATACATGTTTTGGCAAAAAGCATCATTTTAAGTTGCTGCTTTTTACCACGGTACAGCCAAAACTTGCGGCCTTTGGCTGCGACACAATATGTATCCTGGCAAATGACAGCAACTTAAATTGCGGCCCATTACCAAATTATTTGTGCGACGGTCTAGCTAATATGTGGCGGCAAAACACATTTTCTTTAATAATATGAAGCTTACTATACTTTTATGGCAAAAACACGTCTTAATCATTTCTAAGATCTGTATTCTTACTTTTAAAACTTAGTTTGCATTAGAAAACTTATTTTAAATGATAAAATATAGAAAAAAACAAAATAAAACTATTAACCCGTTTATCTCAAAACTACTATTTTTAACTTGCGGCTATTTGCCTTTGCACATTAGTGTAGGAAGGGAGATTCGTGTCGGAAGGTCAGGACTAAATTCTTAAAAAAATTCTTCTTTTGATTCTGTATTTTGTAAACTTTCACGTACAAAAAAAATATATAGCACTAACGTCTAATTTGGAGCAACTGTTTTACAATTATTATTGATGAAAGATATTATCTTGCACCGTTGTTTACAATGTTCAAAGGATAATACTCTAATGATGCGATGACGTGGAATGGGTCGTTTCAATTATTGAATACTGACCTAATATCTAATTCCAATATCCGTTTGACACTTAAGTACTTGTAAATGCATGCATAAGTAATTTGCTTTGTGATGATCGTGAAATTTTAATTAGTTACAGTAAATATTTTGCTGTGTACTAGGGAAGTACAGAAATATAAATTACATAATTTTCGATTAATCGAACTATTCTATGAATAAATTTTACAATGCGGCAACTGAAAGATTTATTTATCTAATTAGAGTAAAACGAATTTTAAACACAACGCGAATATCTTATTTTTTAATATAGTAATTTTTCGAAATTCGCTAACCATTTAATGGAAAATAATCATACATTTAATAAAAAAAACTGTATTGAAATTTTGCATATTAATGATAAAAACCTAACTTTTAACAATTGATGAATTTTAGAAATTAAAAAAACCTTAAAAAAATGATAAATAACCAATTAAATTTAAATTCAATTCCCATGCTCGATATGTTTCCGTTACATCTTTCTTCTCCTCAATCCTAATTATACCCTTTCCACTCGATATGTTCCCGTTACAGCTCCCCTCTCCTCATTCCTAATTATACCCCTTCCACTTTTATACATAACTCAAACTCCATTTAGTATATTAGTTACTGACTACTCTGTTTTATTTGATTGTTAAAATTGTATACATTGATAAAGGTTAGTTGTAACCGAAACATGTCTTAGTTCAGTGAAAATAAAAAGTGTTGTAATACAAAGTATAATTATATTAATTTAAAACCAATTCATATCTATTCTTGGTGACAATTTAAAATTTAAATCTAAAAATCTTTTTCATATTATAATTATCATGCTAACTGGTTTATACACTGTTTGTATCTATAACAAAACAGTTCCTATTGTTAATTTCTACGAATTAAAACGTCTGTTTTCTAGAATCAATATTATATATACAACCCCTCTTAACCGGTCTGATCGGGACCAGAAATGGTTGGTTACCCGTTTGTCCGGTTGATCCGAGGTTCCCGAGAAAAATTTAACCAATCCCAAACATCCTTCATATTTCATCAGGTGTCATGAATGAAAAACAATTAAGATGTTATTGCAAATTATTTTATTGTATGTACTGTAGGTATACACAGGGATTTGGGTTGTTGAACCTATTCCTTATAGGAGGCTGTAAGGGAGTTATTTCCGATGAATTATGTCATGTAAGGCATTATGCAAAAGTAAACCGTTTTTGAGATAAAATGAATATAAGATTTATTTTATTTATCAGTGCGATAAATCAAATTAAGACTATTTTTTTAAATACTTGCACAAAGGATTTAAATCATTAATATTAGAATTTATTTTACAATCTTCAATATGAACAGAAAATAGCTCATTATTATGAAGAAGGAATCTGGTCGCGTCCAGGCTTGAACCCATGTCCCCTGGATCAGGAGCCAAGCGTTTTATTGCGAAAAGCGAATTATGAAAAATAATCTTCCATTGTGTATACTGTCAGTTGTTTTTATTGATAGTTTAAGAAACATTTAGTTACATAATTCAATGTTTTGATGAATTATGGAATTAGACGATTTTCTGCTTACTTTCAGTATAGTGTTGATTTCTCTGTAATCTTGTAACCGATGCTTAGTTTAAATACCTGGTTTGAAAGCTAATAATACGTGAATGTTTTTAAAATAATCTGCCTACACATTTTTTATTTTATTTCTGAAATCTTCGTTGTTTTGGCAATTGTCAATTAAAATAATTAAAATGTATGATGTTTCCGTCTGGTATTTTCTAATGTGGACAGACAGTTCTAGTTTTTTGTATTTTAATGAATGCCTGTTATGTTTGCTAATTAAGAAAAAAATAAAATATTGATTATGATGAACAGTTATGTTTGAATTAATTTTTAAAACACCTGAACTCGATAAGTTCCAAAAATCTTAAATTCATTTTATCTCATAATTGGTTCAAAAAACAAACAAACAAACAAACCATCACGCCGTTTCCCCGCAGGGGTAGGCAGAGAGAATGGACCGCCACACTACTCTATCCTGGCACACCTCTCTAGCTTCCTCCACATTCATACATCGAGTCATACACGCACGTCGATTCTTCCGGCTTCTGACATGACCAACTTTTAATATTTGATTAATTTGGTCATGCCATGTTTTCCTCGGTCTACCTCGACTCCTTACTCCATTTACATTGTTAACATGTACTTTTTTAACCATTCTTTCTTCACCCATGCGCTCCATATGTCCGAACCAACGAAGCGAACCTTTCATAATTTTGTTCATAATACCTTCTTTCGCTCTACACTCCTTCCTAATATCAGCATTTGAGATAATTGGTTCACTTTTGGATAATGCCTTCACTGACATAATTCATCGGAAATACACTCCCCAATAGCCTCCTAGAAGGGAAAGGTTCAAAAACCAATACATAAACAATCAAGAAAACATTACGAAGATACATAAACTCTGAAAACTTAATGCACATACTGTATCACTGTTTGAAAATATCAGTAGTTTTTTGCTGTTGGTTTATCTGTAAAAGATTTTTTGAAAGCCAGGTCTCTCCATTTTCGTATATTCATCACGTCCAATGCCGTTGAATCTTATTGCTACACAATATATTGCAATAAAATGTCAGCAGCTTTTTCCAGAAGATGCAAGTTATCCTCACGATGGGCCGGTTAATCAGATTAAGAGGGGTTCTTCTATAATGCGAATGACATTATTCACCTTGTTAAGGCATTATCAAAGACATTTGACAATGCTTTAGAAATGCGAAAAATGTTGTTCCCATTAAAACTTCTAGAAAACAGACGTTTTCATTCATATTAATTATTTAATATGGAGTTTTACATGATTTTTTTAAGAAACAATAAATGAATTTCAATAGCATTAATTTTTTTTGAATTGAATAAAAAAAAATAATGACCATAAATACAATTATTGAAGTAATACTTTGTATTTGCAACTTAAAAATGAAAAGAAAAATTAAAACTGTTGAAAAATAAATAGTTTTAATTGATTTATGGTTTTCGTTGTGCGTATATTTTTATTCGAAAATTTTAATCGATAACAAAAAGACAACATTAGTCACCAACTCTATGCTATGGAGACTTGTAATATCTTTTGCAAATATTCCATGCAAAGTAATGTACATAATGTATCGATATTGGTTGATTAATTTAAGCAACAAGTAATAAATAACTTCATTAAGGGAACAGTATAATTAACACAATGACAATAAATTCATTTTGATGGTTTATTTGTTTAACTATAAAAGATTAAACATATCAATATTATAATACTATATTTTATCATGACTTCAGAACATTGTAAAATGATAGTTTATTATTACTTACAATTATGTAACGTTAAATTATTAGTAGTACGGCTGCAATGGAGTATGCTTTATTGGAGAGAATGCCCCTAAAAATATCATAATGCGCCATGTTGTAACAACACCAGTAACATTACTACCACGTCCAACTCTCTAGCGTCCTCTAGTGGTCTCTCAGACTCCGCGAACCCCGGGCAATGTGACCACTGTTATAGCAGATAGAGAGGGCGAATGGCGAGTTTCCAGCGCCATAAAACTACTCCCAGCTATGGGAAGGTAACCCCGACAGAAAATCCTCCAGAGAAGGCAAGGGGAAACCTTATTCTTCTTCTTCTTCCTTGTTGTAGACCTATGTGGTCTGTTCTCCAGAGTGTTGTTCCTCCTGTAAGGTAGACTCCCAGCTGTCCTTGCATCTTTTAGGAGGTCTTCCACGAGGACGAGTCGCATGTGGCTGATTATGTAGTGCAATATAGGGAAGTCTGGTGGTGTCCATTCTTTGAACATGACCGTACCAGTCCTTTCTTCGCTGTCTGCTCCATTTTATAATATCCTCAACCTCACATATCTCTCTAATTCTGGTGTTCCTTACGTGATCTCTCAGTGTCTTGTCTGCTATCGTCCTCAGTGTCTTCATCTCGGACGTCCTCAAAACTTGTTTGGTCCTTGCTGTGTCTGCCTTTGTTTCGAAGGGGAAACTCCCCAGGACATCACTATGAACCGTCTAACACAGGACAAAGAGACCCACACCAGAATGATAGCCGACGTCAGGGGACCTGATATGGCACTCCAAGAAGAAGAATTAATTATTTTGGTCGATAATTTTTCAGTTTTCCTGCTCATTAAACGTTTTGGGGTTTCTTTACATTACTCATATAATCTCTCAAAGATTAATGGCTATATGTTTTATTGTCTAATGTTAGGATACTATTTTATTGTCTTCTTTTTTATGGTCATAGAATGGTATTATCTCTCATATTCTCTGTCATTGTGGTGGAAGGTTTGGCCGACTTGTGTCATCAGGGGCACTGGGTATTATACATACAATAGTTATAGTAATACCACACATTGAGCCAACTTCTTTGCATTTTTATCACATGATTAGGAAATATAGGTTCTGTGCGAAGCTTCCATATTTTCATCAATTGTTACTCTCTAGTAATTTTAGTTCGTTTTAAAGATTATATTATAGAACACGAAAAATCTAATTTATTTCTATCGTTACAATTTTTAATTGCAATTCTTCTAGCTTAAAAAAGTTATTGTTTTAACTTTGTTTGTATATTTTGAATAACAATACTTTTGCGCAAGCATTACTTACTCATTTAATAATTAAATGAAAGTTGCAGAAACTCGTCGTGGTAAGGTATACTCGTATTTAATAAATCAAATATTTGTATTTTAATTAAGATAATCATATGAATAATTGCATTTTTTTCTGCAACACAATATAGGATTAACCTGGTAACAATAATTTTCTCATTGCGTTTTGTACAGAGTGTAAGGTGATAAAAATAAATTTAATTTATACAGAGATAATTCCACATTCTGCCGAGCGATTTTCTGATGTGTGGGTATTTTTTTATAATAAAAATTACATGATCCTTTTAGAAATGTTATTGAAAGTTCTATTTTAATATATAATTCATTGTTTATTGTTTCTTGAACAAATGTTGTAAAATTCCATATTAAATAATTAATATAAATGAAAAAGACTGTCTTCTAGGACTTTTATTAAATTTTATATGGAAATGACATGTTTCGCCCTATTGAGGCATTTTATAATAAAATTTAATAAAACTTTTAGAAGAGAGACGTTTTCATTTATATTAATTATATAATTCATTACACTAAATACATAGAAGTACATTTATTAAGTCAACATTTGTCAGTAATTAAATTAATTATTCATTAAATCCTTATTTTTTTCGATTAATGGTAAATATATATATATATTTTTAAATATTTATTTATTTGACACATTCACCATGGAGTGTTGTGTGTCATACATGTAATAATACATTAAGGTTACATATAAATATATACAAACAATTATTACATTTAAAAATAACATCATTGACTAACATAATTGAACAAAAATGCACTTTAAATAAATATTACTTACACAAATTTGAACATTACACGCTGAAAACATTAAAACTAACTTACTGTATTGGCCCCCGTAAAATTTATCAAGATTCTTATTTAAATAAAATGTAGTTAGTACTTATTTTAAATTCCAGCATAGCTTTTAGTATCAATATATTTTAATAAGTTTTAAAACGTTTACAAGAAAAGATTTATTTTTATTATTCTATTTAAGTTATTTTACTTGATTAATTACACTATTTCTAGAATCCTGTGGAAACATTGAATTTCCCCAATAACACTACGTCCTATAAAGATGTCGCCCATTAATCTGGGTAGACCACGTAACTACTTGCCAAAATATTTTGTGAAATAAATCTTTTTTTTTCTTTTAGAACTGTGTCGTAACATTATCGTTAGGTTGGTACTCACATTCAATTTACACATGACTTCGTGACATAATTCGGAGTTATAATAAATACGAGCAATAAAAGATCTAAAAAATACCTTTTTACGATCGATATAAAACGACATTAAAATTGTTTTTATTGAGTATAATTATTTTTATAAAAGTGTTTACAAATGTTGTGTTTTGGTAGATTCAACAAGATTAAGTCGTATAAAAAAAACTTGTGTAGACTATTATGTATGTAAGTATGGAACTGGTAAAAAAGAATGAAAGTAAAATAAATGCGGTGGAAATAAGATCTCTTAGACTACTTAGACGAATGGGTAGTAGATCTGTATATGAAAGTATGCCAAATGTCAATATAAGAAGTGAATGCTGTGCGAATGAAATTGTTATGAAAAAAATTGACGACCTTCGTGGCAGAGTGGTAAGAGCTCTGACTGCCATACAGAAGGTCCCGGGCTCGATTCCCGGCGATGGCAATGTGATTATCACAATGTCTTTGGTCTGGTGAAGAATTAATGTGACAATTAAATGGCGATAGATTAGCTACCTATCACATGTCACGAGAATCACTATGATATAGCTATACCCTTTACATCGATTTGGCTTACGCTGTAATGGTGTCAAGAGCGATTCAACAAAATCTTCTTTTTCTTCTTCTTTATTCTTCGCTTTCTTTTAGTTTAGGTCGAACGACCTGTTTGTGTCGGTGGACTGTCCTGGGATGATGATTTCCAGCCACCTCTCCATCTCTTTGGCGGCCTTCCTGGTAATCTCTTGCTGCTTGGGTTTTCATCTTTAACAATTTTTGCAATTCTTGTATTATTTATGCGGTCCACGTGGTCTATCCAAAAGCGCCTTCTGCTTCTTCCCCATCTTACTACGTCCTCAACACCACAGACAGACCTTATCGTTTCATTTCTGATTCGGTCTCTGACGGTTTTGCCTGCGTTGGAGCGTAGGGTTTGCATTTCTGATATAATACTCTAAGAAGGTTCTTAGTTCTATTGGCATCGGCTCTAACCTCTTTCCATACGCCATGATGGGGCGAACGCATGCCTTGTATATCCTGACTTTACTTTCGTTTAGCGTGTATTTGTTCCTCCATATGGTGTCGCGCAATCAAGCCAGCCACGGTTGTCGCTTTTTTCAACAAAATAATAATAATTATTATCAAATTTTACTAAATGTGAAGTAAAGAAATACTCGATTTTAAAATAAATGAGAGTTTATAATTTTTTGTCCGTTATAAATGGAAAGTAAATATAAAATCAATAGAGTGACATTTTCCAATAAAATAATTTGATTAAATGTGGTCTGGCACCCCCTTGTTGTTGCCGTATTTAAATGTAAGTCCCGGATGGACCAGAGACAGGCCCAGGGAGTGTACGAGAGAGGCAGACAAAAGGGCGCCGCTACGCCCTATAACAGCCTTGGGTGTGTGGCGGGAACTTTGGCGTGTGGCCGCAGCCTAAGATTTTTTTTTCTTATTTGAATTTTAGGCTTTTCCGGGTCTGAAAGAATAATTTCTTTTAAATTTGCCTATAGAATGAAGAATTCATTTGATTTGATACTGGAGACATCTTAATTTTATTACACAACTAATCTTATGGTATACAAGAAACCCGGCTACTTATTTTTATTGGGGATTCAATATGATATTTCAAGGTTGCAGAATTTTATTAGGACCGTTATGTGCAAAATTCCTTCTTTTATCGACATATATTTGCATCGATCGTTAAATATTATTAATCTTAATGTAAGCGTAATAAAATCTTGACCAGTTTTGATACTTTCATTGTAACGTAATATGGAAACCATTTTATCATAAAATACACATCAGGTTTTCCGCATTTCATTTTATTAAATATCTTAATTTATCGCCGTTTTCAACATCTAATATCAGGTTGTAAAATTTAAAAAAAAAAATCAAATTTAAGTTATTCGTTTTAAATCATATCTTAAAAGACAGACATCAGTTGACGTTTTAGTAATTAAATTCTTAAAAGGCAAGGTGATTTTCTTACCATAAAACGTACATACGAGTATGTCGCTTTTGGTGATGATATCTTGAACTTGCGAAATTTCTAAATACATCAAAATATATTTCCTCATGCAAGGAATTGAAGCTTGGAGCTGGCAAAAGAAGGATGAAAGCAGGATAAACGCCGTAGAAATGAGATCACTAAGAAGAATGTGCGGGAAAACGTTGTATGATAGAATACCGAACGATGAAGTAAGAAAAAAATGTAAGGCAGATGACTGCATCATGGATAAAATTAAAAAAAGGATCTCTGAGATGGTTTGGACATATGGAACGAATGGATGAAAGTAGAATAGTTAAAAAGTTGTACACAAGCAGCGTGAGTGGAAAAAGAAGCCGGGGACGACCGAGGAAAACATGGCATGATCAAATAAATCAATTACTAAAAGGCTGTCACATTCGAAGTCGGAATAATCGACGTGCCTGCATGGTACGATGTATAAATGTAGAGGAAGCCCGAGAGGTTTGCCATGGTATAAATAATGACGAAGATGGAGGTATCCTCCGAAACATGTAGTGTTTTTTTAAAATATTTTTAAAAATATTTTGTTGTTTAAACAAAGTTATTTTCAATTTCGTAAGTATATTATAATAAAGTATTATGCATAAATAATACATCACATAGATAAGGTTTGTTCCAAGCGATCTGACAGATAAACGGAAGATAAATAGTATTTTTCTTTTAATTCGTCAAATTTCCTTTTGCAATTGTGAAATGCAATTTTAGATAAATTTATGTTATTGAAGATATTTCTTTTAAAATTTGACATTTAGGTAAAAATCTCTATGAAATATACATTTAATTTTGTTATTTGAAATTTCATTGTAGAAGTTCATTGTAAATAATAATAAAATCACTTATGTATACGGTTCCAATCGGTTTCAGCAACTTGCTGTCAAGCCGTATGACCACAAGATGGCAGCGAGCTGTCAAAACCGGTCGAAGCCAAAAACATAAGTGGAATTTAACAAAATATACATTATAAAATGTATGGAAGCGAAGCATAGAACTGGCAAAAGAAGGATGAAAGTAGAATAAATGCAGTAGAAATGAGATCTCTTAGACGAATGTGTGAATACTCTGTGTATGATAGAGTGTCGAATGAAAATATAAGAAGTGAATGCGGTGCGAATGATGGTGTTATGAACAAAATGGATCATTAATGGACATATGGAATGAATGAATGAAGAAAGAATGATAAAAAAAATTATATGTTAACGATGTATATGGAACCAGAAATAGAGGAAGACCGAGGAAAACGTGGCAGATCAAATAAAGCAAATATTGAATGTCGGCCATGTGCATGAAATGTGCACGCGCCATGTGCACGCGCGTGCATGAAATGATGTATAAATGTTGAGGAAGCGAAAGAAATATGTCAGGAAAGAAAAGTGTTGCAGTCCCTACCTCTTCGGGGAGACGGCGTGATGGTTAGTTAGTTAGTTCATTTACTTTTCTTCTTCTGTTTATGTATGTATTTTCGTAATTTATATAAAAAAAATACATTTCATTATTATAAATCAAGTATATGAATATTTTACAGTATTTTGTGCGCAAAATATAAAGTTTTCACATTGGCGATATCATTTCGTGGTCGGGAGGACCTAATAGTGCTTTATTTGAGGTTATAGAAATAACCGCAGAATGCAGTCGACAAACGATTCTATTTTCAAATTGCTTTAGCTGTGATATGCAACGAATGTGTCGATTTCATATCTATGTGGAATACAAATCAAATATAATTTATTTTATACGCGACCTACATTTCTCTATTGACAGAAGAGTGACCCACTGTCTCACTGAGTAATGTTTACAGTCGGTGAAACATACAAAGCGTTATTTTGCTAATAAATTACGAGTATATTATAGGTAAGTACTTTTCGAATTTAATTTCGCCTCTGCCAACACCGGTGGGTGATTTCAAACGTAGAGCATAACATGAGTTCAAAATTAGAAAGAAAAACAAAGTAGATTGGGTAATTTATCATTTTCACACAAAACGTTATTCGTACACCAGAAAAAGTATTACTTGTGCGCATATTAATGTAATTTATTGGTTTTATTTTCAGCAGTGAAACAATTTTTGTCGTTCACATGAAAAAAAAGATGGAATGAAATTCGTTTAACGTTAATTAATATAATATCATTCGTAAAGATAAATTGTTTTCCATTTGGTAATTCGTAAACCTTAATGAACTTAAATTTTTATCTTTATTTTAATGTACTTATGGCAACAATAACAATTTTATAAATAAAAACATCATTTTGTTGAATGTTATTACATTTGAAAGAGTAGTAAACAGTGTTGTCACGAAAAATAAATCACGATTACTTATTTTGGGGTATTTTTTAATGAAGACCTGTATCAAGTTGCGTCAAGTTTGATAATAATTTCAGAAAGCAGATGAATTCATGAGGGATGAATGTTAACGGAGAGTAAGATCATGCAAGAAAGATGGATGGAATATTTTAAGGAGATGTATGGTGGTGATACAAGCGTGATCGAAAGTATAACAACTAGTGCGAGTGCGGGACCTATGAATGATAATATAGAGAAAATAAGTACGAATGAGATGAAAAGATCTGTGAATGCAATGAAAAGTGGAAAAGCTGTTGGGTTTGATTGTATTGTAATAGATTTTATTAAAAGCGGTGGCGAAGTGGTTTCTGCATGCTTATGTTAGTTATTTAACCAATGCTTAGAGGAGGGTTATACGCCGCTAGACTGGAGGAGAGCAGTAATTATGCCCCTGTACAAAGGAAAAGGATCGCGTATGGAATGTGGAAACCACAGAACTATTAGTCTTTTGAGTGTCGTTGGTAAAGTCTATGGCAGAATTTTAATAGAAAGAGTAAGAAAATTGACGAGTGACAAAGTTTGGGATGTGCAAGGTGCCTTTATGAATGGCAGAGGATGTATGGATCAAATTTTTGGACTTCGTACATTGACAGAGAAGTTTCTGGCCAAAAATCGCAAACTTTTCTGTGCATTTGTCGACTTACAAAAAGCATATGATTACGTTAATAGAGAAAAGTTGTGGAAAATATTGTCCGAATATGGAATAAGTACAAAACTGATCACGGCAATTAAGTCGCTATACACGGAAAGCACTGCTAGTGTCAGAGTAAATGGAGATCTCTCAGCCTGGTTAGATATTTGAGGACTAAAAATAATCAAATTAATGCTTAATACTGGTAACGTAAAGAAATATCACATAAAATAACTTCGGGTACATTTTATGAGAACCGACATTCACTCACATGGCCGACATTCAATATTTGATTTATTTGATCGTGCCACGTTTTCCTCGGTCTTCCCCTATTTATGGTTCCATTTACATCATTAACATATAATTTTTTTACCATTCTTTCTTCATTCATTCTTTACTTATGTCCAAACCATCTTAATGATCCTTTCATTATTTTCTTCATAACACCATCATTCGCACCGCATTCACTTCTTATATTTTCATTCGACACTCTATCATACACAGAGTATCACACATTCGTCTAAGAGATCTCATTAAATCTCACAGACACTAAATATATATACTGAAAAAAAAACTATCTTCTTCGTGTGCTTGTAATGGTTTATTTAAAAAAATAAATTTCAGTTAGTTATAATAAACATGAAAGAATACTCATGAGATGAAGTATTAGAAAATTGAAAGAGAACTATGAAAATATCTACGCAACTAATGTATTTTTGTAACTCATATTTGAGAGTACATTAAAAAATGAAAGAATTCAAACGCGCTATTTTAGAAGTTTTAAAAATAATTTATAAAAAAAAAATACTTTGTCTGCAGCAATACTAAAATAACAGTTAGAGTTCAAGAGCACAACCGGATAAGTTTAGAATTGCATCAGACAAGGACAGTCATTTGGCAGTGCATCGTAATATCTTCGTGCCAACTTGAATCAGAAATAAGGTCTCACCAATAAGTAATATGAAATAATGAATTGATTTTACATGAATTCTCCCAAATTTTGCAACGAACGGTTAATTTATACTCTTCTTCTTCTTTTACAGCCAATTCCCGTCCACTCCTGGACAAAGGCCTCCTCCATTTGCTTCCACGTCACTCTGTCTTGTGCAGACTGCATCCAAGTTATTCCGACATGTCTCTTCAGGTCATCCTTCCACCGTAGTTGCGGTCGCCCTGCACTTCTCTTTGCCGTCCACGCTTTCCAAGTCAGCAGCCTTCTTGTTAATTTATCGTAAGAGCTTCTGGCTACGTAACCTGCCCATTGCCACTTCGTCGCTACCCGGCGGATGATGTCAGTGAACTTAGTTTTTTCTCTCACCGTACGTATCGTTTCTAACTCTGTCTCTTAGGCTTATTCCTAACATGGCTCTTTGTGTCACTCGTAGTTTCTCGGCACTTTGTTTTTAATTAATACATTTCATATAATTTTATTTGAAATTCTATACATTTCATATAATTTTATTTGATATTCTATATATTTCATATAATTTTATACATTTCATATAGTTTTATTTGAAATTCTCAAGACTGTCTTCAACCAGTGCGTCTTGCCAGTCATGACGTACGGCGCCGAGACGTGGACACTGACAAAAGGTCTAGTCTACAGATTCAAGGTCGCCCAACACGCCATGGAAAGAGCAATGCTTGGAATAACCTTGAGGGACAGATTAAGAAACGAATTTATTCGACACCAAACCAAGGTGACTGAGGTGGATCTGAGGATAAGCGGGCTGAAGTGGCGGTGGGCTGGCCATATCTGCCGATGGGGAAGACAGGTTCTGAAGTGGAGACCGCGTACAGGATTTCGTAGAGTTGGACGTCCCCCTGCCCGCTGGATCGACGATCTGAAGAGGATTGCTGGACATGGATGGATGGGAGCGGCAATGGATAGGGGGCGGTGGCGTGCTTTGGGAGAGGCCTACGTTCAGCAGTGGTTGACAGACTGTTGATGATATTATCTTTTGGTAAATTTCGAGATTGTATAAACACTGTCTTTGTAGTATTGTGATATTAATTTTATTCGTTGGGATTATAATTAAAATAAACATACACCGTTATTTACAATTAAATGAGTTGGCCTAAAAGTTTTCTGAACGTCATATTAAAGCCAACACAGCTCACACCACGAATCGTTTCAGCGTTAAGATTGAACGCTTTTCATTATTTAAAAACATGTTTAAGTATTGAATATACATATTTTATTATTTATAAAGATAGATTATATGGTAATAGTTCATTTGGAATTAGAATTTTTTCATTTAAAATCTTATTTTAACCATAATTAATTATTGTATGAGAGCGTCCCGAATGTTAAAATTTACGCCGTTCCAGGAAGACAGTTATCGAAAATTCGCTGAGTGCTCTAAGGGTTAAAAAAAATCTTTTAATTTAATAATGCATTATTTTCAATAATTTTATAAACATACATATTTTACTACACTCTCTAAACTCGTAAAAAAATTATATATTTTTATTATTTTATTTCAATTACAAACAAATTTCCATCATAATCACTACTATTCGGGTTAAATATAATATATAAATCTACAAAGAAAAATTTTACAGATTAAGAAACTTTATAAATTTACTAAAATTTATCTGTCAGTTTCAGTACAAATATTTTGCCTGAAAACGTTCTTGCCAATTTATGAAAAGCCAGTTAATTTCAGTTTTAAAATACGACTTGAAAATGATTTGTTCAGGGCGGTACATGATTATTTTTTAAATTACAAAATACAAATTTATGTTTGAATTGTTTAAAAAAATACTATATAGGAAAATTTAAAGTGGTTCGAACACTGGAATGACAATGGATAGTTGAACTATTCAATGAAGAGTTGAGTTAATTTAACAAAAATATCTGCGGTTTGCTTTATGTTAATATATCTTTCGAAGTATACTTGTAAGAGAGATACTACAAAAACATTTTTTTATAACTTTTTTAACACATGGACATTTTATTATTAATATATTATTATATTTTGAAAACATCTTCATGGGAAAAAAACAGTTCAAACCGCACAGCAAATATCTGACTATATAAATTGTTTGACCCCTAGGTCCAGATGAAATTATTTATCAGTATTTTCAGAAACCAATAACTGATTAAAAATTATGAAAACGGTCGATATTTGTTTTGTTTTTAACGTTAAAAAACATTTCGTTTTCATAAATTAAAAAAATACGTAAATTGTCAGAAACGTATTAGAAAGAGAATATTTTACCATGATTTTAACATAATCAGAATATTAAACTTAGTATGGATTATAAGTGTATACTAGTCGTTTAAATTCAAATATACAATAATTAATAATATAATAGATATATCTATAATAAACAATCAGTTTTATTCCTCGTCTGGTTTCGGCAATTCTCTACATCTTCTGGGATTGTCATGTGACTTACAGAATCAAATGAAATCATGAACCGGAAGTTAGTAACCAGAAAATATTGGTGAGATTTTGTAAGTTACAACGTATAAGGCGAACTAGACATGTTAAAAAAATTCCAGATGATAGATCATCAAAGTTTATGTTCAGATGGGTATCCGCAATTAAAGACCCAGAGGAAGACCATAGACATAGTCATAGACATAGAAAGGGACCTATGCTTACCCGAGGCTGTTTTAGGGCCCAACTAGGCCCATCCCCCGTCCACCCGGGACGGACGTTAACTTCTCTCCTTCTTCTTCCTCTTAGTTTAGATCGTATGACCTGTTTGTGACGGTGGGCTGTCCTGGGATGATGATGTCCAGCCATCTCTTCATCACTTCGGCGGCCTTCCTGGTAATCTCTTGCTGCTTGGGTTTTCATCTTTAACAGTTTTTTTAATTATTGTTTTCTCCATGCGGTCCACGTGGTCTCTCCAAAAGCGCCTTCTGCTTCTTCCCCACAGACAGACCTAATCGTTTCATTTCTGATCCGATCTCTGAGGGTTTTGCCTGCGATGGAGCGTAGGGTTCGCATTTCTGCTACTCTAAGAAGGTTCTTAGTTCTATTGGTATCGGCTCTGACCTCTATTCCATACGTCATGATGGGGCGAACGCATGCCTTGTATGCCTGACGCATGCCTGACGTCACTGTTATTTCATTTACGAAAATCAAAGAGACACCAGGCCACATTTAAGCTACTCTATCTTAATTTATTTTACCCTTCTATGCCCCGCACTTACAAATACAAACACATGGTATATATAAACAATAAAATCATCTTATCTGAGGAAAGAGGAAGACAAATAAAATATGGGCGAACTGCGTCGAAGAGGATTTTAAGAAACTGAGAAGAAATGGCGAATGGGGAGGGACGGCCAATGATAAGAGCCAATGGAGGACTTTTGTACGAGGCGAAATCACACACCGGGGTGTTGCGCCGAAAAAGAAATAATAATAATAATAATAATAATTAGGTTAATTTGTGCAGCGCCGTTTTCGTGAATAGCTCACCTCAAGGGCCCTTTGACAGTCATGAGAGCTGCATCTGACACCGGCAATCAGATAACCGTTGTTTTCATTACGAAAAACGAAAAAGAATTAAAAGTATTAATTGAATAGGCGCCCCTGATTTTGCCCATTAATCCGCACTAAAAAAGAGATTGGCATTTAAATGACTAGAATATGAAATTAAATACTTATAATATTTTAAAATATCTTAAGTGGTTTAACGTTACGATAACAGATATATTTTGTCTCTCCATTAAAACACGCATTTAGTGGCTTTTTAAAAATATCCGCTTCTAGTCCGCTTATCACTAAGCACGTATTTCCTTCCCGCGAAAAGTTTCTCTAGAAAACTCTCTGTAAATGTTTTCCTTGGCGTGTGAAAATACTTCCTGAAGATTTGTCGGAAAATCGGCCACCAGATTTTAGCGAAACTAAGTGAAAGATTTATTGAAGCAAGATCAAGGTTACCAACCGCCATGACATTTAAGACTTCCATTTTCTAATTTTATTTAACTTTCAAATAAATTCCAACTTTTACAAACGTCAAGACCGTTAGTGAAAATATAAAATATTCTAGTATACTTTTTGTTTCTTGAACAACAATACATATTTTTTTGTATATGGTGTGTGTGTGTGTGTGTGTGTGTGTGTGTGTGTGTGCGTGTGTGTGTGTGTGTGTGTGTATACAGTAGCGAGCACAGAAATCTTTTCACACTGAAAATATCGGTTTTTTGTAATTATATAATTTTTTTTGTGATTCCTTGATAGCTTTTCACTCCAAATTATTAAGCAACACTGTTTAAAGATGATCTGCAAGAAAAGTGTCTTCTTAAGGATTAAAAAATTTTTTTTTTTAAATTTTAGAGTTAATTTGTAGATTTTCGATTTTTTGTCACAAAAATTAAAAATGCTCACATACTTTAAATAAACACATATTTATTTCAAATAAAATAGCATATAACACTTATAATAAATAACATAGGTATATATAATTCTTTAAAATAAAATATATGTTAAGTTTATTAACAATTAACTTAACTAACTAATTATTTTCAAAAACCTTAACTAACAATTTTCAAAAACCAACAAAATCAGTACTTTGTTGTTCCTCCTTTTTTTTAAATAACTGCTTCAATACGTTTAGGCATGGATTTCACCAAATTATTATGTACCCTTGGATACATTTTTCAATCACACTTTTTCGATGAAGTTTTTAAGGTTTTCCTTTGACGGAGGCTTCAGTTTATTTATTTCAATTGCCATTTTATGCCACAAGTTCTCGATAGGGTTTAGGTCAGGGCTATTTCCGGGCCAATCCAGTGTTGGAATCCCATGAATTTTTATATATTCTTTGACCTAAAAATTATTTTAACAGTGTTATATTTTTTTTAATATTGTTTTGTGAACATTATAAATCACAGTGTCAGAAAAAATAATACTTACAGTTTGTGCTCGGTGGCACAGTGCAACGTCATCTTGAAAAATTCCTTGATATTAGTCTTTTTTTTTTTTTAAATGTGAGCTACAGTCAGTTTCTAAAATGTTGATAGCCCTGAGATATGGACCATTTACGTGCTGACAGTGATTAGTTTATTGGCTCGCGTGATTGGGCTAATGTATTCGCGTCACCCTGTAGCACTCACGTGGATTCAAATCATATTTATTTTGGCTAATTTCTCACATAAAAAATGCCTGATTATGCTTTCACTTAAAATAATTTTGTGTTCCGAAACTATTTTCTTCGGCTCAAATTAACTACTTCACGCTTTAAAAATGTTTTCCAGCTGTCACTGATTATGAAGACTTAATTAGTTAATGTGCTAATGTGCGAAGTCGGAAAAATCTACGAGCGTGCATGTTATGATGTATGAATGTGAAGGAATCTAGAGAGGTATGTCAGAACAGAACAGTATGGCGGTTCATCCTCTCTGACTATCCCTTCGGAGAAACGGCGTGATGGTTAGTTAGTTAGTTATATGCTAGAAATGGTTCACACAAAAAAATCGCTAGAAATATTCTTTAGCTTCCACTAGATCAGTGGTTCCCAAAGTGGTCTATATCGACCCCCAGGGGTCGATTTCGACTTACAAGGGGTCCACGACAACTGGAAAAGTAATTGGGGGTGCATGAGATATAAATGGGGGTCCACGAAATGGTTCAACTAAATTGAAGCCAAATATTGAAATTTTGATATCATAGCATCAGGCTCATCCCCCCCTATTAGAACATTGTTTTTATTTTATGTAAAAATGTTGGATTTGCATTTTGTTTTGTTTTAATTAATGATTGTATGCCTAAATAGTCTACTGTTTTGGTCGAAAAACTATGATTCTTCAACATTATTAACTGTTAAATTTACAACACTGTTATAATGTGACAAATTTTTATTATACCTTTTTTGAGAATGTCAAGACAGCTGTTTGATCTGCTGATGATAACATCGGTTAGCGAAACAGCGTTCGCGACATTCTCAAAAAGAGTATAATACAACATTGTGATATTATAAGTGTTGCAAATTTAGCAGTTAAAATGTATAACTATAAAACTTAACATATATTTTATTTTAAAGAATTATTTTCTACAGTAAACCCTATTAAAGGGAATAGCTCTGTGTCAGTTTCAAAGATTAATTTTACAGTTATAGATGAATTTGTAAAAAAAAATCAATATAGGGGTCTACACAAAATAGGAAAAATCGGTAAGGGGTCTACAGGACAAACAAGTTTGGGAACCTCTGCACTAGATAGACACATTTGAACTTTTTAAATCAGGTAGGGATTAGTTTGATAATTTTACCGGTAGTGAGTTTTTTTAACTCAACAAAATAAAAATAATTGGTATTACAATATATTTTTACTTAGGAACTACTACAAAAAGTAATTATTAAGCGATTTAGTGAGATAAAATAAATGCTTTTTTCATAAATAGACAACTATCTGTCTGTCAGAACAGATCTTTAATTTATTTAACCCAATTGGGATTATGTCAAGATAAATGGGGAGTACAAAATCTTATTTTTCTTTTAAAATATAATTATAAAACTTAATTATTTAAATGACCAAACTAACTAACTAACCATCACGCCGTCTCCTCGAAGGGGTAGGCAGAAAGAATGGATTAACTCACTTTAACCGATGCAGCACTCCATACTTCTCTTATCGCCTACGCGGGAGACGCGGTGTGATGGGTTGCGAACCTCATCGCCACCATAGGCATCTCCCACGCACAGTAAGTAACTAAAATGTCCACTTGAATATTTAATATTAGAAAATCATTTTTACAGTACACATAGGTTACTTTTAGTATTTTTCATTCATATATGAAGATCTCGTAATTTATTTCAGGTAAGGTTTTTAAGTTAACAGTTTATTGGTATTCATTCCTGATTTCCTTTATTTTGGGATAATCTAATGATTTTACTGAAATATCTTGATGGAAGTTCATTTTGAATAATAATGAAATAAAACGATGTTTATTAACTACTTCCACTTTTGTCTTTATTTCGACAGCGACCGGTTTCGTCAGGCTCGCTGGCATCGACAAACTGGTCTGTCAACCTTTTAATGTCAGGCTGCGATTCATGTGTAATTTGACAATAAAAATAAATATTTTCGTATGAAGCACTAAATTTGTGGAGAGGCATTATTAAATTTTCCATTTCTTTAAATTACTCAGGGGATATTTCAAATCAAATCAAATCAGTTTATTTCATCAACAGACATTACAAAACTTATTTTTAAGGCATCTATTGAGAACAGGTAAAATAATATATTAAATATAGTATACTACCAGAAACGCATAAGAGATGGTTCAACATTAGGAAGACAGGATACTCTCCAGAATTAAGAGTATTTGCCTTCTGAACGTACTTTCACTAACATGAAAGACGTCGATCTCCGAGAAGACCGCGTTCAGCAGACTAATTGCTCTTCCCACCGGTGTCACCAGAGGCAGATTGGTTCTGGCGGCCGGTAGGTAAAACAATCTGTGCTGTCGCTGTCGGAGATATCTACCGGGGACAAAAAGCCGAACACCCTCCAGTACGGCCGAGTTCTCGAAGTATCCCCTAATTAATCTAAAGAAATGGGTAATTAGATGTCCATCTCTTCGAAGCTGTAGAGAATTGGTTCCGAGCATTCCCAAAAGAAATGCCATGGGATAGAGCCACTTTCGATTTCGAGAACTCGGCCGTGCTAGAGGGCGTTGGGTTTTTTGTCCCTGATAGATTTCTCCGACAGCGACAGCACAGATTGTTTTACCTACCAGCCACCAGAACCAATCTGCCTCTGGTGACACCGGTGGGAAGAGTAATTAGTCTGCTGAACGCGGTCTCCTCGGAGATCGACGTCTTTCATATTAGTGAAGGTACGTTCAGGGGACAAATACTCTTGACTTTAGAAAGTATCCTGTCTTCCTAATGTCGAACCATCTCTAATGCGTTCCTGGTATTATGTTGTATTTTTATAATATTTTACCTTACTCAATAGATGCCAACATTTTGCGGTTCTTTTGAGTTAATAAACTGATTTGATTTGAATATCATCAGTCTGTCGATGCCAGCGAGCCTGGCGAAAACGGTCGCTGTCGAAATAAAGACAAAAGTGGAAGTAGTTCAAAAAAACATATTTTTATTTCATTATTATTTAAAATTAACTTCCATTAAGAGATTTCAGTAAAATCATTTGATTAGCTTATTATAGCAGGTAAAATATTATAAAAATACAACATAATACCAGGAACGCATTAGAGATGGTTCGACATTATATTATCATTTTCTCATAAATCTGTAGCACCCATACACACGTATATTATAATGTTTTTTTTTATAGATTTGCGTAGGTTCTAATTTAATTACTTATATACTATGTGAGAAACGATTCATAAATATCACAAATGTCCGAATTGAATTACGTTAATGCGAAATTCAACGTTTTTTCCAAATATTTACGCAAAATATCGACCATACATCAACTAGATGGGGATATTAATTTAAAACTGCTGTCATATATATATATAAAAGCTTTTATTTTCAAGTTCAGGAGAACATCCGATATCCTAAATAGAATTTGCTATCCTGGTATTCCTTTGATCCGGAAATAAAGCGTATTTCCTCATCAGTTCCCTTAATTCACTATTCACCATAAACACAAAAAGGAATTCACTTAAAAATTATTCTCGGAGGTCTATTTATATTTTCTCCTGGCTAATTTTCATGAAATGTGTTGATTTTAAAAGCACTTAGATGTGTTTTAATAATATTTATGAATTGCAAAACGTTTCCGACGATTGTTTGCGTACTGATTTTCTTCTTAAGATGTAAGGTATGCACCACGTTACCTTACTTACATCAATGAACATTCAGACAATATAATTAAGTATGTTTACAATTCATATTTTCTTAGGAAAAAGATAATTTCATTTCATTGAAGGTTAAAGCGTTAACACTGTAGAATTCCATTGTGGAAACACTGTATAATCCACTTTATTTATTATATCTAACATAAATTCCTCGCTTCTGTAACGCAACTTGAATGGACATATTTGGGCGCGAGTCGGCACAGGTTATATTGTTCCGAATAAGGCCGTGCCACACTGTTTGAAACAAGCTCTCCACAAGGGTGACCTTGGTGGAATGTGGAGCCCCACATGTGGAATGCGTGTTTACAACGGTTTACAACATGCATATTATGCGCGTCTGTCCACAAAGGTTGTTGTAGGTCAGACGAATTTTGGTTTCAAACAAGTGTCTACACAGTTTTAAGCCGCCGGTGGAGAGCTTGTTTAAAACAGTGTGGCACGGCTTTAAGTAGAAAATTGTTTACGGGTGTTTTAGGCCCGAATGAATAAAACAATAGCCTATGCATTGTAAAATTAAAACTTTGAAAAATAAAGGACACCCTATTATATGGTATTCATCATAATAGAAGGGCGCCATCGAATCACTGGCTGAAAAATGGACTATAGGCTCAAAACAGTTGGAAAACTATTTAAAAAACTGTATTCAGTGTGTTTTTCTTTATTTTTTAAAAGGGCGCGGAAGTTAATAGGGCTGGCAGCTAAAAAGGGTTAGTATCTTGGAATAGTATAGTGTCCAATGCCGATAAAAGCACAGATTTTAGTTATTATATTGATTTCAGTTCATTAACAAAGTAGATGGATGATATTTATTGAGGGCAAGATCGCGAAATACAAGAGTCGAATGTTACGGATGTTAGAGAAATATGTCAGCTTAGAAAATGTGACTAAGCTAAGATGGGCTGGACATATGGAGTCGTTGAATGTCGTCGTCGGGCACCAAAGAGAATCCTTGAGGGACATCTAGGAGGAAGTAGAAGGGTCGGTATGCCTAGACTCCTATAAGAGGATGAGGTGAGGAAGGACGCTGCACAACTACTGCAAATGAGAGACTGAAAGGCCGCAGCAAGTATAGAAGTGATAGAAGAGGACTGATGGAGGCCAAGGCTCGATATTCTTCTTCTTCTTTCTTCTTTAAGAGCCGTTGTCGTCCACTGCTGGACATAGGCCTCCCGTATACTTCTTCATGTATGAAATTTCATACGGGGGTGGTTGGCATTACAACGCCACGCTTGCCAGACGGGTTGGCGAGGTGTCCTTCCACGTTAGCCTATGCATCAATATTATCCACCGAGGTTATTCACACTCGATCTCTAACATTTCGCATAGTTTCCAGGGGAGACCAAAGTCGAGGAGGTGTGGATAGGTACTTGGGATCAGATCAATCCTCCAGCGTAGCATGGCCACAACCACGGTGATGGCCATGCACCGCTCGAAGAGCCAATAGCTGTAGAGTTTTATAAGTAGTTTATCTTCTTGTAATTTAGAGTTAATTCAGTGTAATTTTTTGTTTTGTAGTGTCATGGGGCGCCGGGTTTCGCTACCACAGTGCGGACCAGCGACGATGGAAGAGACGCCATAATAGCTGCGGAGGGCGCATGCAGTCGCCCATCAGCGTGTCTGCGCGCAAGGCCATCCCCCTGCGAATGCCCGCCCTCGAATTGGTCGGCTACCACAACCCGCTGCCTGGACCAATCAAGTTCCATAATAATGGACACTCAGGTATGGCTTACACTATACCTAAAATGTATTAAACCCGAAATGTAAATATGAGTATATTGGGTGTTTTATTTAGAGGTTTGGTTTTTAAACTGGCAACATTGTTTCTACAGACCGTCAATTTGACAGTTGCAAGTTGATTTGTAGTCAGAACGTTTTGCCATTTCATCAAATTTCTCCTTATACAAGGGTGTTTTTTTTAGAGGTATACATATTTAAAATGAAAAAAACACACATTAAAATAATGTTAACACTTTGGGCTCCAAGTTTTTTTCATAAAAGTTCATAGTAAGTAAGTTTTCATAAATATTTCATTTGGTGTATTCATTTGAGTATTCATTTGATTCTTACATAATATATATAGATATAGAATAGCAAAACCCTATTTGAAGTTCATAAAAAAATGTCTGAGAAAAAAAGACCAAACGTAGTGGAGTTGGTGGGAAAAACCCAATGGCCACAACGTGTGGACATAGGAGCTGTAAGGGTTAATGGTCTATGATATTGGCTTTATTTAATAGATAATTTTATGCCATTATTGTTTAAATATAATTTCGGGCATATGAGCGCCACGACTTGCTCGAATGAAGCGCAATCGTGAAGTCCAATTTTCAACACTTTTATTGAGCAACTGGGCTAAATGACAAAACGTACAGATTACAAATCAACTGTTAACTGTCAAATTGACAGTCTGTAGAAACAATGTTGCTAGTTTAAAAACCAAACCTCTAAAAAAACACCCTATCCTGGTATGACAGCCAAAATGTGACACCTACAATAAGTGCTTTAGTAATATAAATGTTTTCCATCTGAACGAACAAAATTAAAAAAAAACGTTTTACCAACCTTTCGGAATTAATGAATCTATAATGTTAATTTATTGTTATTAAATTTTGATTCCGATTCATTAGTTTATATTGTTAACCCTTCGAATAATTTATAATAGTGGTAGCATGAAATTGGCCGTATTTTATTGTTTCTATTTGCTTTATGTACTTATTACAATCCCTGTTTATTTTCTAAATAAATAACGCCAAAATTTTTGACACTGAAAAATCAGTTTAGCACTTACTTACTTACTAAGTACTTTCTACCATCACGCCTACTCCCCGGAGGGGTAGACAGAAAGAATGGAACGCCACAATGTTCTGTCCTGACATACTTCTCTCGCTTCCTCTACATTCATACATCTTGTCATGCACGCACGTCGATTTCTCCGACTCCTCACGTGACCGACATTCAATATTTGATTGATTTGATGGTACCACGTTTTCCTCGGCCTTCCTCTATTTCTAGCTCCGTTCACGCCGTTCACATACCTTCTTTACCATTCTGTCTTCACTCATTCTTTCCATGTGTCCAAACCATCTTAATGACCCTTTCCTTATTTTGTTCATAACACTTTCATTCGCACCACATTCACTTCTTATACTTGCATTTGTCACTCTATCATATACAGAATATTTTTTTAATTTTCATTATTATGTAGTTTGTTTACGATAAAACTATAGTAAAATGCGCTGTTAGTCAATAATTAGTTACATTTTATGGTATGTATGGTATGTAGTTTGAGCAATGCTATTTATAAGAAATTCGTTGTGAGTTTAATGAAAGATATAAATAATACTGAAGAATGTACCCCTGTCAATTTTCTGAGGAATGTGCCATGTTACGTGCAGAATTTCTTTTAGTATTTATTTTGTGCAGCGGCGGCACGGAATTCTTTTATAATTGCCAAGGAACGCCCGTCACGTCTGTTTTCCACCTACAATTGACAGAAACTATAAAACCCCCGGTAATTAGTATTCAGGTGATATCTTATATTTGGAAGACGTAAATAACACATAAAACATCTTGTCAATATTCACAGGGGGTTGGATAATAAAAGATAAATTATATTAGCATTCTATGTATGAAAAAGTGCTAGAATTTGTATATTAAGGAACTATGTTTTCTCGCTATTTCCGTGATCATAATAACCGAGTTCGACTGTGTATATAAAACTCAATATAATAACTAGAAAAAATGCAAGGAACCGAAGTTTGAAGCTGCCAGAAAAAGGATGAGAGCAGAATAGATCCCTAAGACGTATGTGTGATAAAATAATATATGACAGAATTTCAAATGCTGGTATCATAGAGGAATGTAGAGCGGAAGAAGATATTTATTATGAACAAAATTACTAAGAAATAAATGCGTTTATTTGAGCATATGGAACGCACGGGGAAAGAATGATTGGTTACGAAAGTATACGTCATGGAAAACAGAGGAAAACGTGGTATGGTCACATTATTCGAATTTTATATGTCGGCCGTGTTAGATGTCGGAAGATGTCGGCCATGTTAGATGTCGGTTCGTGATTTACTTGCTGCATGGATGTGGAGGAACTAGAGAAGTGTGCCAGTATAGAGTAATGTGGCGGTCTATTCTCTCTCCCCATCGTTTCGCAAAAACGGCGTAATGGATTTGCCTGTTTGTTTGTTTGTTACATATCATTCTAGTATGATATTTCTAAAGTGACAAAAAACTCTTTAGATATATTAATGCGAATTATAAACGATGGACGGAAAGAGAGAGATGTCTATATAAAAGTTAGTGCACCAACATAACGATAGTAGGTTAAAAGTAATCATCGAAAACATAAGCCTACAAAATCTCAAACAAACAAAACCATCACGGCGTTTCCCCGCAAGGGTAGGCAGAGAGAATGGTCTGCCACATTACTCCATCCTGACATACCTCTCTAGTTTCCTTCAAATTCACACAGCGAGTCATACACGCACGTCGATTCTTCCGGCTTCTAACATGACCATACTCTCCAGAATCTCCAGTCGATAAAAGCTAAGGTGCCAATGTGTAACTGATTTTATAACATGTCAAATGAATAATAAATTGAAAATGCAATAAAAATTAGATATTTTCAGTAAAATCTGCAAAAAATAGTTTTTTAGAATATTAAACTAATTGTAAGACATAAGAGGAACACTTGGGTAGGATCTGCAAAAAAGGAAAAAATTAAAATCAAAATATAATGATTAAAGGAAAATCAAATTAATATAAGCAGCATTTTGAAGAGATGGAAGAGCGTGGCGGTTTATTCTCTCTGGCCACCTTCTCGGATAAACGGCGTGATGATTAAAAAAAATTATCATTTATACATTTTTCGTGCAGATTTTTTAAAAAAACATCCACATATTTTCAGCTTTCAAACGAGGTATTTAAACTTAACATCGCTTTTGAGATTATAGAGAAATCAACATTACACTAGACATAAGTAGACGAGGAAAACGTGGCACGATCAAATCAATCAAATATTGAATGTCGGTCACGTGAGGAGTCGGAAAAATCGACGTGCGTGCATGACAAGATGTATGAATGTAGAGGAAGCGAGAGAAGTGGTTCAGGACAGAACAGTGTGGCGTTCCATTCTTTCGTAATGGTAAGTTAGTTAGTTAGTTATAAGTAGAATATCGTCTAATTACATAAATCATCAAAACATTGAATCAAGTATCTAAATGTTACTTAAACTATCTAACTATCAATAAAAACTAGAATAAATAAAAATAATTTAAATGTTTGATATTTCCGTCTGATAAATGCCTGTGGTGTTCACTAATTAATAAAAAAATAAAAGTTTGATTACAATTAACAGTTATTTTTTTATAAATTTTTAAAACACATAACTTCGATAAATTTCAAAAAATCTTAAATTCGTTTTATCTAATAAATGGTTCACTTTTGCATAATGCCTTACATGACATAAATCATCGGAAATAACCTCCCCTACAACCTCCTAGAAGGAATGTATTCAATAACCAATAATCCTGTATACACATTAATTCTATTAATTCATTATGAAGTTAGTCCATTGTACAATAAATTAAATTGTCCTGTCTTTATTCGTATATTCGGTAATAACTGTTACAGTTTCTGGTTCAGGATATTTGTATTAAATAATCTGTTAACATAAAAAAAAACTAAATTTATTTCCATGAATGTGTTATCATCATCTCAGCCAATTTATCCATAGACACTGGGGTTATGGTTAGTAAGTTAGCTACAAAGTGTGCACACAATGTTTATGTAATTATTCGCACTTAAGGTGTGCTCACACCTTATTTAGGTGTCCCGTTTGAGTACATTTACGTCCTGGCAACAAGCCATGGAATTTATTACATACACGTATTTGCATCTGGACATTGCCTACTTCAAGCACGTTTCTCGTTGTGTAAACTACGTCCTCTAAACCAAACCTATTATTTTAATTTCTACCAGAAAACAATGTAATACACAACTTACATTGTTTATCAAAGAACACTTATATTTCGAGAATAATAATACTCGTATAACATTTTGAATGTATACAAATACTTGTAGACGAATACTGGATTTTACCCGTTGCGGGTTATCACTCAAGGATTAATTGTATCTCAATAGAGACGAAGATGCAAATTGGAAACAGAATATGGTGGTCGAGGCATTTACAAGACTTATGACCTGTCATTAGTTGGGTTAAGCGCACGCTTTATGTAATATAAAATTTCCCAATCCGCCCTTCTTACAACCACCACGTCTGACAAATTTTTGGAAGATGTACAGTAGTGAGCACAGAAATCTTTTCACACTGAAAATATCGTTTTTTTGTAATTAAATAAGAAAAAATTGTGATTCCTTGATAGCTTTTCACTCCAAATTATTAAGCAACACTGTTTAAAGATGATCTGCAAGAAAAGTGCCTTCTTAGGGATCAAAAAATTTTTTTTTCTTAATTTTAGAGTTAATTTGTTGATTTTCGTTTTTTTGTCACAAAAATTAAAAATGCTCACATAATTTAAATAAACACATATTTATTTCAAATAAAATTACATAGGTATATAACACTAACAATTATCAAAAACCAACAAAATCAGTTCTTTGTTGTTCCTCCTTTTTTTTAATAACTGCTTCAATACGTTTAGGCATGGATTTCACCAAATTATGTATGTAGTCTTGGATAAATTTTTCAATCACACTTTTTCGATGAAGTTTTTAAGGTTTTCCTTTGACGAAGGCTTCAGTTTATTTATTTCAATTGACATTTTATGCCACAAGTTCTCGATAGGGTTTAGGTCAGGGCTATTTCCGGGCCAATCCAGTGTTGGAATCCCATGAATTTTCATATATTCTTTGACCTAAAAAATATTTTAACAGTGTTATATTTTTTAAATATTATTTTGTGAACATTATAAATCACAGTGTCAGAAAAAAAAATACTTACAGTTTTTGCTCGGTGGCACAGTGCAGAGTGAATGAACTTACTGACGAACCAAGGGAAAACAGTAATTCCCATATTTTTTTTTGAAATCAAGCGTTTTCTTTCGTATTAATTATTTAATATGGAGTTTTCCAACATTGTTCCAGAAATAAAAAAATAAATATGTGTTATTAATATTATTATTATTATGATTATTATTATTATTCTTATAATAATAATAATAATAATAATTATTATTATTTTTATTATTATTTGGTTGAATTGCTCTTTACATCATTACAGCGCGAGCCAAATCGATTTAAAGGGTATAGCTATCATATTGATTCTTATGACATGTATCTTCCTCTTTGTATCAATGGCAAGAAAGATTTTTATATCGCACAGGTGGTACGATAAAGGTCTATCTCCTCTTCCTCTTGCCATTGTAGTGAGGTTTGGCAGATTCTGCGACGTCGTCAGGGGCGATGGGTTTTATAACACCACACGAGTAGGAACTTTCATGCCCCATAAATATACTTTGGACTTGGATCTTCTGGCTTACATAAGTTTAGTTCTTGTGGATATTCCTCTTACGTCTGCTGTTAACATTATTGAAAAATTGATTTGGTAGGTTGCTGGTTTATGGGGGGTGTAATTTGTATGGCCCGGAGTGTTGCTCTGAAGGAGTGTCGATTTTGGGCGCTTGTGGCGGCTGGGAGGTATTCTACTGTGGGGTTAGCTACACGTCGCTTCCAAAGAAAAAAAACGTGTTTTCACAAAGAAAAGCTCTTTCGGTTTTACGTTCACAAAGACAGCCTTGCTTACAATATTTATATTAAATTTAGAGAAAGTATTTGTATACATTCAAAAATGTCGTAAAAACAAAAACTGGTCCAAGTTGAAAATAGCATATAAATTGGAGTGAAATCTCCAGGCGATATCTAGCAATACGTTAATGGCGGTAGCCTTTCACATTACGTTAATAAAAAGATCTTCTGCTTAATGCTTAATTCAATCTTCATAGATGGCGCTAGTGTGTAGATTGAACTAAAAAATGTGAAGTGTGATGTTAGTAGCATATATACAACCTCCAAAAATTTGTCAGACATGGAGGTCGTAAGATGGGTGGAATGAGGATTGTTGTATTACATAAAGCGTACGCTTAATCCAACCAATGACAGGTCATAAGTCCTGTAAACACCTCAACCACCATATTAGGGATGCGCAAAACGACTTATCTCAGGGATCTGATCTGAACGAATCGCTCAGCAAAGTGAGTCGACTCTTTTTCACGACTCACGACTCGCTGCGATGAGTCGTTTTGCAAAGTGAGCCGACTCTTTTTAACGATCCACGGTTCACAATTTTGAGTCGTTTGTTATATCTGCAAAGTTTGAAATTATTTTGGTGACCTTTTTCGACCAAAAAATTTGATTTCGATAACCGAAAAAAATTATTGGTGACCTTTTTTTTTTTTTATTGCTCCTCGACCAAAAAACGATTTCCGTCCGCAATTTTTCGACAAACAGCATTTTTAACGACTCGATAATTGTCACGAAGAATCGTCTCACTTTGTTGAGCGAAACCGTTCAACTCAGATCCCTTAAAGAGCTCACTAAAAAGAGTCGACTCTTTTGCATTAATATACGATTCACCCAGCGGATCATTGAGCTGCCGCTCTTTTTTTATGGATCATCGATCACCCGCTCACCACAAAGATTCGAATCTTTGAGTCGACTCGTGAGCGGATCGCACATCCCTACACCATATTCTGTTTCCAATTTGCATCTTCGTCTTTATTGAGATACAATTAATCCTTTAAAGTAAGCACGTTCGTATTCGGTGCGTTCAAATTAGTGGAATTTAAGTATAATGGTAGACGTTGAATTATCGTAACTCATAACAAGACATTAAGCATCAAATGCATGCCGTTATTTGAAGAGAATCATTTGTAAGTTTTTCTATGAGCGTAAAATCTCCATAGATACAGCACTTAAGCATATAAAAATATTCTTCTTTCTTTGAACTTCAATTTGCATTTTGATTGCAATATTTCCATTAAGTCATAATGGGCACTCTTTATATAATAAATTATTAAATAAATGCATCCAAATGGGAGACCATTACCATATCCAGTAAGTAGATTCATTAGCCGTAAGATTAAAGCAAGAATTTACTTAAAAAACTTCACAGATTTGATTACTAGACGTTGATTACTAAAATTTTTAATTTATTTGAACATTACTTTATTTATAAACGATTCAAAGTCGTTGAATTTTGAAATAAGACTCGAATATTAGTGGTATCAAAGAAAACGAATTAAAAATAACTAACTAACTAACTAACCATCACGCCGTCTCCCCGAAGGGGTAGGCAGAAATAATGGACTGCCACACTTTTCTTTCTTGGCATATTTCTCTCGCTTCATCAACATTCATACATCGTGTCATGCACGCGCGTCGATTTCTCTGACTCTTAACATGGCCGACATTAAATATTTGAATTATTTGATCGTGCCACATTTTCCTCGGTCTTCCTCTATTTCTGGTTCCATTTACATCGTTAATTTTTTTACCATTCTTTCTTCATTCATTCTTTCCATATGTCCAAACCATCTTAATGATCCTTTCATTATTTTGTTCATAACACCATCATTCGCACCGCATTCACTTTTTATATTTTCATTCGACACTCTATCATACACAGAGTATCCACACATTCGTCTAAAAGATCTCATTTCTACTACATTTATTCTACTTTCATCCTTCTTTGGCCAGTTCCATGCTTCGCTATGAATTAAAACTATTGATATAATATTGAGTATTGTAATAGAAGCAGGATCATACCAGATATTAATTAACTTGCATAAATAATAAAATACAAAACAATTAAGATTTAGTTGTAATTATGACTGCGTTATGAATATGTTTCATATTTTATGTTAATATTTTTTTATTGTGTTATCTTATACTGCATATATTTTTTTACACATATTTTTATTAAATCACTCTTATCGTATCATGTTCAAGGTTATTCCAACGGTCTGCTAAAGCTGAATAGAGACGATTCCGATAGTAAAACTAAACAACTGATTAGATCTTTCAGTGACAATAGAAAGCTCAATCTTCACGTGATCTTGACCGTGGTAATAATCCTGCAATGTTTTTTGATTGTCACATTTTTTTTTTATTTTTTTTTTTTTTTACGTATACAACAGGTCGCTTGAACCCAATTACAGTATACAATTTGTTTTTAAGCTGATATATTGATTCTCGTGACATGTGACAGGTAGCCAATCTATAGCCATTTTATTGTCACGAGAATTCTACGCCAGACCAAAGACAGTGTGACAATCACACTGCCATCGCCGGGAATCGAACCCAGAACCTTCGGAATGGGAATCAGAGCTCTTACCACTCTGCCACGAAGGTCGCCATATTTGACATGACAACATTTGTATAATAAACAATCGCATTATAAAGTTGATAAATAATTATTGTGATCGCACGTATAAGAATACACTATATATAATATATTGTTTAATATATAGAAAATATATACAATGCACATTTATTATAATTTATTAAATTATAAAACTTTTAAAGATATTGCGGACAAACTTTTGTTTTGTTCAATATATAGGTACTTGTTTTCAGAAGCTACTATAACTCTTTAGAATTGTATTCATTGTCTATGCTACAAATTTTGGTCCACTTCTTTTTGCGTCATTAAAAAGTCCTTAAAGTAAGTAAGTAAAAATAATTTATTTTAACGAATTTTTATGAATTAAAACACTGTTTTTTCCACTTTTGAGTTTATTTTTCTCGACATGTTTCGAAGGCTTACACCTGCATCATTGGGAGAACGTGTGTGTAAGCCTTCGAAACATGTCGAGAAAAATAAACTTAAAATTGGAAAAAGCAGTAAAAATTCGTCATTATGGAATTCCACAGTGTTAACGCCTTAAGTTTATCTAAAAATAATTTATTTTAAATTTCACAAAGATAGTTCCAATAACAATGACAACACATGTGTTGTGGGTAGGTATTAGCTGTACTTAATAATAAGTGTCCAATGTGCATTTTTTATAAAATAAAATAATTAAAAAAAGGTTACTGGAATAATGCCCAAAATGTCTAAAAGATTAACCTTCTTTTTTACAACATATTTACTGTATCTCTCAGTGCAAATATTTCCTACTGAATATGCATATTTCTCTTTTTTTTTTTACACTTTGTTTATACAACACTTACATGTAAGTGTAGATGTAGATGTAAGTGTTGTATAAACAAAGTGTATAAAAAATAAAAATAAAAAGAATTTAAGCAGTATGTAGATATTAGTATGTAGATTGTAAAAACTACCACGTAAAGAGTAGTCTTACAGATTAACATATATACAACTTCCAAAAAGGTTGTCAGACATGGTGGTCATAAGAAAAAAAGGTGGAATGGGGAATGTTGTATTACATAAAGCGGGCGCTTAACCCAACCAATGACAGGTCATAAGTCCTGTAAACACCTTGATCAACCATATTCTGTTTCCAATTTGCATCTTCGTCTCTATTGAGATACAATAAATTCATAAATAAATTATTTTTTATTTCCAGTAGGTACTATAAGTATTTATTATGTTTTTCTTATTTTGTCTTAGTTTAACTTCAATCTCGTTTCACACTATTATTTGTTATTTGGTAACTATTATTTTATATTTGTGGTAGCATGTAATTGGCCTTATTTTAATTATTCTAAATGTTTTATTATATATATGTGTTATTGATATCGCTGTATGTTACCCTTAATAAATAAATAAATAAATAAATAAACAACACAAAGTATGGCGAATATAGAAGAATATGTATATATTTTTTAAATATTGAAATTCGGCTTCATTATTTTACCGTGGTATCTCCGATGCTCAGCAGACAGTAGGTGGGTATCAAAAACAGATTAACAATAGAAAATATCTCAAGTTTTTATCTCAATAGTGCGAATGTGTCTAGACCACCTGATTTATTATAATGTATTCCAAGCCAGATCAAATAGATTACGTTATACCATTCGACAGGACATTTTTTAAACCTTTTTTTTCGAGTACACACCTATCTGTTTTTGCATCCTTCTCTAATCCAAGGCCATTACAATAGATTATTTATTATAATACTATTTATAATATGGAAATATTAATGTCACCGTATCTAAATATTCAGCATGCATTCATCGGTAAATAATGAGTTGTGATATTGTAATAATAAACTTGTTTTAGGATTATTTTTGTACGTTGGTGCCACGAAAATTAAAAGTGTTAACTAAAAAAATCTACTCCAAACATCAAAATAACAGTGTCATAAATGTGGCTGCTTTAATACTTATCGAATGTTATTATATTTAAAACAATACATTTAAAAATAAATCTTTATAACATCTGTCAGATCATGTAAACAATTATATAATATTTTTAAAATGATAATAATAACGTAAAAATAATTTTTTCATTTGTTCCAATGGCAATTTGAATAAATTCTTCAATCAAATTTTCAAGTTTTTGCTGGTGTTGGATTGTTTTAAGTGCCTAATTAAAATGAAAACAGTGGAATAAAAATTTAAATAAACACAAATGTCCGGATCGTCCAGCTGACGACAAGTGCACCATTTAAAAGAACATTATGTGTTAAATTATTGTTATGTGTTATTTTATTTTATATCATTGTATTTTGTAAAATTTGTTTTAGATTTATTACGTAGACGTTGAATGATTGAAGTGTGCGCGGGAGACGCCTGTTGGTGGCGATGAGGTTCGCAACCCATCACACCGCGTCTCTCGCGTTGGCGAAAAGAGAAGAATGGAGTGCAGCATCGATTAAAGTGTTGCAGTCCATTCTTTCTGTCTACCCTTTCGGGGAAACGGCGTGATGGTTAGTTAGTTAGTTAGTCAATACATTTTCCATAAGTAAAATTATATCGGGTGGTGGTCTAGGGGATAGAACGCTTGGCTCCTGATCCAGGGGACATGGGTTCAAACCTGGACACGATCAGATTCCTTTTTCATAATAATGAGCTATTTTCTGCTCACATTGAATATTGTAAGATAAATTCTAATATCATTGATGTTAGTCTTTAAAAAAAACTAATTCTTCAGCATTTTTGTTTCTCGACCGGTTTTGGCAGCATTAATGTTGTCACCTATTATTGCTGGGCACTATTGTTGGTAAAAATCATAAGCTGGTCCAGAATATTTTGTCTATTTAATAATTTAAATTACTAAATACATAAAATAAAATAAACACTTTTTTTTATATTGCCCTGATGAAGTTGGTTACGAGCGAAACTAGTAGGCGTTATGTATAGTTACAATTCCGTGGTTTGTTTATTGTAAATTAATAAATATATAATATAAAACAAAATGTTTTTTTCACTTCATATATTTATTAATTTAATATGTCTCACCACAAAGTGAGTGTTTCTTGCTTGCTGTATCAATCCATTAATAAATAAATCCGGATTCATTTGAATAAAAGCAATTGAGGTGAGCTGCTTTCCTCGTGTTCTTCAAACCATGATAGCGCAGTTTCTAATGCTGTAAAGGTTTCTCCATGACTGAATCGTTATCCTTCATCATCCTCATTTGAGCCTTCGTCATCATCTTCATCCTCACTTTCCAACCATGCTTGTGCATCTTCCCCGTCACAATCAAAAGCCAGATTTGGGGGAATGACTCACTCATCACATATTCCAAGTCTTACTCAAGAGTTTCAGTAGTCTCAACAATCTCTTCACTTCGTCTGATCAATTTATTACAGGCGTTTCGAAGTTTCTCTGGCGTTTTAGTCATGCGTAGGTCACGGTACAGAACGCCTCATCATCTCGGCTTGTCCGGATAATTGAGGTTCCGGTTAACTGACGTCCGGATAAACGACGTTCTTCTGTTATTTTATTTCTCAATTCTGTGCAATATACCTACCAATTGTTTAGAAAAGACCAGCAATGACCGGAGCAAGAACGTCGATAGTCACTGGGTTTTCTGAAACGATCTAACAAATTCTATTACAGATATGACAACCAAACATTCATACAACGACCTTCGTGGCCGATTGGTAAGTGCTTTGACTGCCACATCGAAGGTCCTGTGTTCGATTCCCGGCGATGAAAGTGTAATTGTCACAAAAGTCTTTGGTCTGGTGAAGAATTCACGTGACAATAAAATGGCGATAGATTAGCTACCTTTCACACGTAAAAAAAAATTACTGTGATAGCTATACTCTGTACATCAACTCGGCTCGTGTTGTAATGATGTAAAGAGCAATATAATAATAATAATAATAATAATATGATATATATTTGCGAAGAAATATAAATTCTTTTTATTCCTGGGATGATGATGTCCAGCCATCTCTCCATTTCTTTGGCGGCCTTCCTGGTAATCTCTTGCTGCTTGGGTTTTGATCTTTAACAAATCTTGCAATTCTTGTATTCTTCATGCGGTCCACGTGTCTCTCCAAAAGCGCCTTCTGCTTCTTCCCCATCTCACTATGTCATCAACACCACAGATGGACCTTATCGTTTCATTTCTGATCCGATCTCTGAGGGTTTTGCCTGCGATGGAGCGTAGGGTTCGCATTTCTGCTACTCTAAGAAGTTTCTCAGTTCTATTGGTATCGGCTCTGACCTCTATTTCATACGTCATGATGGGGCGTGAAGTATAAATTATCTTATATATATTATTATGATACACATATGCATTTATGTGAGATTCAAAAATAGATATGACATGACATTTTAATAATGCTGGTATTATTTGGTATTAAAGGCTAATTGATTGCATTGACATCATAAAAAAATAACACAATGCGTCCTGATATGACAGTCATAATGCTACCTACTAAATGATTGTAAATACAATATCTACCATCTGTCTTCATGCAAATTCAAATATTTTCTGCCGTTATCAAAAAACGTGGGTTGTTATTATTAATGATCTCAAGATTAATGTGTATAGGCATGAGTAAATTATACATACATAAGTATTATAACATTTTAAATTTTCGAAGTCATTGTTGTTTTTTGAAAAATCATGTTAAACTCAATATAACTAACTAACAATCACGGAAATAATGGATTGCCATACTTTTATATCCTGACATACTTCTCTTGATTCCTCAATATTTATACATCGTGTCATGCACGCACGTCGATTACTCCGACTCCTCACGTGGCCGACATTCAATATTTGATTTTTTTGATCGTGCTACGTTTTCCTCAGTCTTCCTCTATTTGTAGTCCCATTCTTCTTATTCTTCTTCAAGTGCCCTGTCGGGTCCCTCCAACGTTGGCGATTACCTCGGCGAACCTGTCCTGCACCGCTCGGAACAGCTCCTCCACACTTGTCCTCGGTGTCCCTCAACTTTCCCCTCCAGTATCAGTTGGAGAAGGTGCACTTTTCCCCACACAGTATATGACCCAGATGTGAACTTTTCCGAACCTTGATAGTTGATAGCAGTTCCCTGTCAACTCTAGCTCGCCTCAGGACTTTGGTATTGGTAACCATGTCTGTACAGGGAATTCTGAGCATTCGGCGATGGAGCCACATTTCAAATGCTTCCAGTCTGTTCATTGAGTTGACTGAGTAGTTCCATTAACATCGCTAAATTATTATTTTTTGCCATTCTTTCTTCATTATTTTGTTCCATGTGTCCAAGCTATCTTAATGATCCTTCCATTGTTTTGTTCATAAAACCCAATATTTAATAGAATTGTGATGTATATTACTCAACAACAACAATAAACCATCACGCCGTTTCCCATAAAGTATAGGCAGAGAGAATGGACCGACACACTACTCGATCCTGACACACTTCTCTAGCTTCCTCCACACTCATACAGATAGTCATATATGCACGTCGATTATTAAATATCCAGACAAAACCAAGGCAGGTGAAATCTTTTCATTGCCTTAGCATGGCGATATATATCATTACCATTAAATAAAATACAACTAATAAAAACAGAAGATTTTATTAATAGTAAATTAGAAACTTCTATTTTAAAGACTGACATTAAACTACAATATAAAAACAGCATTTAAAATATTGAAAAAAATCTTTAACAGTATTATATCTTCTTGTGTCACGCTAAAATTATTAACCTGTAAACATGCGTCTTGAAACCGCAACGCATTGTTGGCAATGTTATTCACTTTCATCTTCTGTTCTTTTGTTTGAATACTCCAGTCTCTATAACACCATTCATAATTGCACCAAAATTCAAATATCGAAGATTCACGTTTTTTTATTGATGCCTGAGTGATATCAAATAATCATGATACAAAAATAAACAGTTTATTGTGCAATTAGACCCAGACCTAGCTGTCTGCATTTCAAAGATTAAGCTCTTGTAATAAAACTTATGCGAGTATATCACGCTTTATAAATACTACAATAATGTTTATTAATACGGTTTATTTATATTTTTTATTGCACATTATTATAATTGTCTAAAATGCGTGTGGATTATTGAATATCGTTGTTTCATATATATATTTTTTGGTATGGGTTCACGAAGTCTTGTCTTCTTAATGTCGAACCATATCTAATGCGTTCCTGGTATTATGTTAAATGTATATAATATTTTATCTGTACTCAATAGATGCCTTAAACATTTATGCTGTTTGTAATGCCTTTTGAGTAAATAAACTGATTTGATTTGATTTGAAAGTCTCATAAATACAAAAAATAAACATTTTAATACGAATATACTCGTATGTGGTTCAAAAAAGTTATTGCTTAGTAAAATTTACGATTAACTAACTAACTAACTAACCATCACGCCGTTTTCCCGGAGGGGTATACAGAAAGAATGGACCACCATACTGTACTGTTCTAACATACTCCTCTCGGTTCCTCTACATTCATACATTGTGTCATGCACGCACGTCGATTTCTCCGACTCCTCGCGTGACCGACATTAAATATTTGATTGATTTGATCATGCCATATTTTCTTCGCCCTTCCACTATCTCTCTCGTTCACGTCGTTAATATATTATACACCATTTTCACCAATCTGTCTTCACTTATTCTTTCTATGTGTTCAAATCATCTTAACGACCCGTTCATAACACTTTCATTCGCTCCGCATTTACTTCTTATATTTGCAATTGACACTCTAACATATACAGATTTACCACATTCGTCTTAGAGATCTCATTTCTTCGCATTTATTCTACTTTCATCTTTCTTTTGTAAGTTCCATGCTTATGTAAAAAATATTCGTATATCAATTTTACAACAATAACAACATTAGCGCCACAGCCCACTATGGGCCCCGGTTTCCTCTAGAATACTTAGCCACTCTTCCAGGTCCATCGCCCGCGTTCTCCAGTTTTTAACACCAATTGCCCCAAGGTGAAATGCCCAGAAATGAAGATGCTGAGGTGGCCCGCCGGGGTTACGATGCTAGATAAAGCTAGAAATGAGCACATCAGAGGTAGCCTAAAAGTCGCTCGCATAGCGGAAAAAACTAGGGAACGTCGACTGCGGTGGTACGGCCATGTGAGCAGGAGGGACATTGAATACGTCGTTCACAAGACCCTGCAACTGGAAGACGGAAATAGGGGACTAGATCGGCCTCCTGCAACGTGGATGTCCACAGTTAGGTATGACCTGAAGGCGCTAGGACTGGACAGCCAGATGACCCTGGATCGTGAGACTTGGCGGAGCCGTATTAGGAGAGCCGACCCCAAATAACGGGAAATGGCTAGGCGAAGGAAGACTTTTCTTTTAATGACCAGCAGCGAATTTTCGTCCCTTTTGCTTAGTACCCAACACTCCGCACCGTATATGGTACAAATACTGATCTCAGCAATATTTTATACAGCAATAATTTGGTGTTTCTTGTCAGCAAACGAGATTTTAGGTGTCTGTGGAGTATTTTTTAATATGTAAATTGGATGAATATTTTTATGCACATCTGCCGTACGGTTTTGATATTTCAATTAATTCGTCATGAATATCGCTAATTAATTAAGTGGTACTTCCGTGATTGTCATAACAAAGATCTGATTAATAATACGATAATTATACTAATATTCACCTACGAGGCCCCCCTCTGGGGTCATGGAGGTCAAAGACACACACCTAATCTTCAAATCCCGAAAAACATGGTCATCCTGCTCGCGTCTCATGCTTTCTTTTGGACCAAAATAACACAACTTCACCTAGAGGCGGATCTCTACTCTAGACGAGCCAAGCGTTTCAACCAGGGGGTCGCCATATACCCAAACCCCTCTATACATAAAACCTCTAACTACATCCCCAACACTCACTACCGTCACAAGTTCTCCTTCAAAATATCACGAACCATACCCCACAGTTATTACCCCCTTTCCCACTCTCAACATCCCTCCCAACTTAATTAATTAACCTGTCTGTCCGGTGATATGTCAGTACCGGTACGGTTGCGCCTACAAATAATTTGTTACTAATTTTTCTCGAATATCGAACGATACTGGCATCTGTGAACCATTTGTCACAATTGTAACATTTTTTTAGCAGTGTAACTATAATACCGACGGAGTTATTAACATTTTAAATATTCTATGACGTCATTACTCTCATGTTGGTTGCCAGCTTTTTAATTTCAGGCTGCGATTTATATGTAATTTAAGAATAAAAACAAAGTTCGATATTTTATCTGAAAAGAAAATTCATCAGAATTTGAACAAATCCAGATTTTGAGCTTCTCATAATCCCTATTTTTTTTAAATAAATTAATTATCTGTTCTGACCGATGCATCTAACAGTCAACCATCGCGATGGTTGACTATTTGTGAAAAAGCGTTTATTCCCCCCCCCCCTCTAAATCGCTTAATATTGCTTTTTTGTAGTAGTTCCTATGTAATAATATTATGTAATTTTGTATTCTATGATTTGGCATTGAATTCTTTTTATTTTGTTGAGTGTTCCTCTTAAACCATCCCTTATTATTAAATTATTAAAATGTAGTTTAGCTTGTATATTTTACTAATATTATTATTATATAATATTATTATAATTGCTTTGTTGAATCGATATTTACATCATTACAGCGCGAGCCATAATCAATGTAAAGAGTGATGATGAACATGTGATAGGTAGCTAATCTATCATCATTTTATTGTCACGTGAATTCTACACCAGACCATTTTAATGTTGGAATATTATAATTACCCTACAATTAGTTCAATTTATTGATATTTTGCAAGCTTTTGAATTATGAATTTATACCGAGATAATAAGATAGACCTTCTAAAAGACGGAAGGACAGCTGGGAATACACCCTAATAAAATGAGCGACACTCTGGAGAACGGACAACATAGATCTTCAACAAGGAAGAAGAAGAAGAAGACGAATTTATAAACCAATTGTTTATTTACTGGCACGATAGTGTGTTATTTTTACCGCAGGGATAACAATTAAAGAATTTTTATTACATGTGAAGAGCATGAAATGATTTATAAGATATTCTATACCTAATAATAATCAGCTTAATTCAATAGGCGTTCTTCAAAGCTACGCTGGATTTTATATTATTAGGACATGTTTTAACAGGCAGAACATAAATATCAAGCAAGACAGAAGTCTGGGAAACTGGAAATTAATTAATGTATTTTGTGAATATTTTAATTCTGAGAATTGTTATGGAATATTTAAATATTGAATTATTCAAATACAGGTTTTTAAACTATGAAAAAACGAGTCATTAAAATCATAACACTATTATATTTTTATGGTGAAATCATCTTTCGAATTTAATAATTTAGCATTGGTAAACTATCCAACATTCTTCTATATTTCAGGTAAGTACTGTACAGGTAGGTTCGGCGTTCATGCTTACCGTATATAAAATATCGTTTGTTTTTAATCTATGAAACATCAGATACTTATAATGCGGTGAAAGCTTTTTTATTGGTTCATTTGGTATTATTACTATAAAGATATTAATAATTATTATTAAAGTTATTACTGTATTTACTTAAATCTGTCTTGTCTACAAACGTGTCTACTGATCTGACTCAGTAAAACTCTGTGGCCCGTGGGTTATCCGTATATGTTCGGACACTTCTCTTACAGCTGAGGCCTCAACCATAACATTTAAGATATGTCTATGGGGAGAATAAAAAGCTTTTATTTATGAAAAGATAATACATTTAATGAAGTTTAAAACGACCAGGATAATGAAATTCACGTTGTTTGCAAACATTTTATTTGTTTAATGTCCTCAATGGTGATAATAGTAATTTTTCTGAATGGCGAAAGCGTTGTCGGTTGATATTTGGAGTGGCTAAATCCATAATCTTCATATTATAAAATGAAACAATAAATACATTTTTTAAATCTATTCAGCTACAAGGAGCAATAATTTATGTTGCTCTAAAAATAATAAACATTTGAGAACAGCTTTCTAAATAGACAATTTTCATATGAACGCATTTTGTATTTGTTAAATTAGACATATTTATGGTAAAATAATTCATTATACAAATTGAACTTCGTAACAATTGAATATCGAATGGCTAAAAAACAATAATTAAATAACTTTAGTCAAAGCACACAAAATTATATTCTTGGTGTAGCTTAATTAGTATAAAGTTGCTCAGTTAGTATTAAGTAGCTTAACCGCCCTACCTTTGGGTTATTTTCCGAGAAACGTGCAAAAAAGGCAGGTTTTTTAGTAATGAAATTTAATTGTATATTTATTTTATTTTTTTAAATTACGAAACGTCAAATACTCGGCCGCACACTTCGCCTGCCCCTTGTAAAACTATCATATTTATGAAGACTTGTACTCGAGTGTTCTTGGCACACGCCCTAACAGTTTGTACATTTTAGGTAGGTACATTACTTTTTCTCAAGCGCGTACGTGATACGGGATAGCGCAGAATGGTACAGTCACAGTGAACGTATCACGCACGTTCAAATACGTAGGGTGGTTAATTAGTATAAAGTTGCTTCAGGAAAACGTGGCTCTCTGGAGGAGTCCGAGAAATCGACGCGCGCGCATGACACGATGTATAAATGTTGAGGAAGCGAGTGAAATATGTCAGGAAAGAAGTGTGGCAGTCCATTCTTTCTGCCTACCCCTTCGGGAAGACGGCGTGATATTTAGTTAGTTAGTTAGTTTTTGCTTAATTAGTATAAATTTGCTTAATTTATATAAAGTAGCTTAATTAATATAAAGAGGGTTGCGGTTTCGAATTTTGTCACTAAAAATAATTTTAGTCCGAGACGTTTAATTGATCAACATTTATAGTGTATTAGACAGGGGGTGTTCTACAAAAAAAATTATCACTAATAGAAAGAGTGTCGTCTTACTGATGTCGGCATATAATTTTTTTTTTGCGTGAACAAATTTTCGCATGAAGCACTTAATTTGTGGTGTGACATTTACCACTTTATTCATTATCAACACCAATGAATAAAGTGGTTCATATACAAATTATACAAGTATATTATTATTATTTAATATTTTCTCTTGTCTACGGACAGTTCGTTTTATTTATTTTTCTATTGATATTTATTTTTCTTCCTCTCCACATAATGTGAAATATTTTTGTGAATGTGTCCAAATGTCCAACTGTTTTGTTTGTGGTATCTCATTTGTGTAAAAAATGAAAAAATAAATAATTGTGCACATATTCTTTTGTTTTAGTGAGTCTATCAGTCGCTAAATATGGGTCAGACGTTAGCGAGAAGTTGCCTTATATCTTCGGCGGGCGTTTGGACTCGGAGTACGAACTTGAGGGTCTGCACTTCCACTGGGGAGATAAGAACAACCGCGGAAGCGAACACGTGCTCAACGACGTGAGATATCCCATGGAGATGCACATCATACACAGGAACAAGAGGTACCCTACTGTCAACGAGGCCATTCTTCACCCGGACGGACTCACAGTATTGGCTTTCTTTTATCAGGTAAGTACCTAATTTAATTTTCACTCACTAACTAACTGACTAACCATCACGCCGTCTCCCTGAAGGGGTGGGCAGAAAGAATGGACTGCGACACTTTTCTTTCCTGACATATTTCTCTCGCTTCCTCAACATTTATACCTACATCGTGTCACGCACACGCGTCGATTTCTCTGACTCCTCACATGGCCGACATTCTATATTTGATTTATTTGATCGTGCCACGTTTTCCGCGGTCTTCCTCTTTTTCTTGTTCCATTTACATCGTTAACATATAATTTTTTACCATTCATTCTTTCCATATATCCAAACCATCTTAATGATCCTTTCATTATTTTGTTTATAACACCATCATTCGCACCGCATTCACTTAATATATTTTCATTCGACACTCTATCATACACAGATACACATTCGTCTAAGAGATCTCATTTCTACTGCATTAATTCTACTTTCATCCTTCTTTTGCCAGTTCCATGATTCGCTTCCATACATAAGGGTCGGTACAAGAACACCATTGTGCACTGCCATTCTAGCTTTTTTGGATAGGTTTTTGTCGGCGATGACAACTTTAAGTGCACCATTCACTTTGTTGCCTGCCCCAACCCTTCTTTCAATATCCCTCTCCACTCGCCCATCTCTTGTAAACATACTATCTAAATACACGAACTCATCTACTTGCTCCAAATTTTCATCATTCACGCTAATGTTGCAGGACTGTCATGATTTCTTCTTTTTCAAAACTTTTTCATTACCTTGTACTTATTAACATTCATCATCAGATCATTTCGCATACAAACCTCATACATACTATTCACCAGAACTTGTAGTTCACGCTCGTTGTCTGCAAGTAGGACAGTATCATCCGCATACAAGAGACAGCTTACTGACACTCCGCTCATTTTGGCACCTACATCCAACCCTTTCAGCTCTTTTCACTCCGGCCCAACCTTGGCCTCACCTTGGTCATCCTCGCATAGCGTATCTCTACATCGGTGACCCTGGTGCGTCTTCTAATCTCCACGTTGGGTATATGGTCTCTAAGCGAGATGCCCAACATGGATCTTTCCATGACTCGTTGTGCAACTTTGATTTTGTGCATTGCTTCTTTAGTTAACGCCCATGTCTTTTGTTTTCAAATTTTTTGGCATGTCCGACTTGAAGATGTTGCCCAGCCTTCCGAATGCAGACCAACCGAGCTGTATTCTCCTATCAATCTCCATGACTTGATCCCCTCTTCCAAAAGCCAACTGACATACGCAATAGCAAAGTTGCAATGTACGTACATAATGTAACTTTTTAAATATATTACACCGGCAGTCAATAATCAATTTATTAACTTATCAAGATCTTAACACATTGATGTGAATCAATTTTGTATTTTATGTGAATTGAGTATATGGTTGGATATATCCATCAACGTGAGATCGGTTTGTATGCATTCTTAGTTATCTCCACCTTCGCTTTATATTGGAAGTTATTTATAGAATCTCTACAAATACTACACTTAGATGTTTGTATTGCCAATTGATAATGGTCTTATTTTATATTGAATGTCGGCCACGTGAGGAGTTAGAGAAATCGATGTGCGTGCATGACACGATTTATGAATGTTGACTGTTCTCTAGATATTTTATTATATTTTATAAAAGTGACATGTTTTGCTTTGCTAAGACAACATCATTCGTATTCAAATGTAATGAGCAATATTTTTGAAAACGGACGTTTTCAAAAATATTAAGTATTAAATATGTAGTTTAACATCATCAACCAAGATACAACAAACAACACATAGATATTTTATTCAATTATTAAATGTTATTTTTTTCAGGTACAAGACGAGGAAGCGAAAGAGCTTAATCCCCTCGTGAAGAATTTGACGATTATCGAAGAGTACAACACCAACATGATCCTCAACACCACATTCACCCTCGCTTCGCTTATCCCCATCAACACGGAGAGATTTTACACTTACAAGGGCTCGCTTACTACTCCTCCCTGTTCTGAGGCTGTCACGTGGATTCTCTTCCCCGACCACCTTCGTATATCTGTTTTCCAGGTATTTTAAACTATTTTATCTTTAACCATACATAGATACCCGAAAATAGCTTTGTTATTTTTTTGCCAAATACGGAAAAGTCACCGTACTTGACAGTGTATATATTATACATATTCGATTTTAAAATAAAAATCAGTACTCACTTACTAGTGCCCACTGAAAGATAATGTAAAATAACCTTTATGGTACCTACCTATAATACTTTAGAATCACGCACGAAATTGTACAATAATCCCCAAGATTGCCATTTCTGCGCTTAATATTTAGACAATGTGAATTCATTGCGGTATTACCCCAATTTTAAAAAAGGTACCTACCATAAAAGTCATTTTGTACCACCCACTAGTACTTATTTAAAAAAAAATGTTGACAAGTGTTCGGGCTTGTGTGCCATAACGGAATTCTTAAATTATTCAAATAAATTAAATCTTAAGAGAAATTAAAACCAATTTACCAAAATCTGCAAACAAAAATACTAATGACGATTTTGAACGACGGATCAGATTGCATACATGGTTAACCTTTTCCTTACGGTGCTAAAATAAAAACGCGCATTCCTGTGTTGGGTAGTCAGTACCCAATAAAAAATTAGCGATTTTAAATCGGAAAAATACGAACATTCATAGCTAATCCCCTTAATTAATTATTATAATTGAAGTAAAAATTATAATAATTGAGATTTATTTGCTAAAAACATGAAATAAAAACATCTGGCAACGCTCACGGGACGGGCATAGGTCCACTCTGGTTGCATGCCCGAGAGCTACTGCCGGCGGCAGTGAGAACATTGAGCTCCTCGCGCTTTCACAGTGAAGTATGCAAGAGTGAGATGCGAATATAGTGTCGCGTACTCAGCGTTACGAATTTCGTTTCCGATTTTACAAAATATCTCGGATGTACCCGATAAATTTTGATTATTATTAAGACTTTTTTTTAATCAATGCGTAAATATTATATATTATGGAGGAATACCTAAAATCTTAATCTTGTATTTATTATATATATAAAGATATTGATGGTTATTAGAAGCAACGTGTAGAAGATACCCATCACAGGGAAGGGAGGGTGAAATACAACCCCGATTTACGAACCGATGAGATACCTGAAATATTCGTACGTTCATACTTGGTAGGTACCTACCTACGGATTTAACATTTCAGCGACGCGACGTTTGAAAATAGTCAAATGGCGTGGTATGATTTTATTAGTTACACTAAGTACTGTGCAAAATTAGAATTCAATAGGCGAAACTGATTACCATCTCCGGCGCCAAGAAATCAATATTTAGGGGTCTACAGACAGATGTCAGCACTTTTATGTTTTATTACATTGGATGGACTGCATTTTATTGATTACACGGTACTAATCAATTCTAAGAATTACAGATACTGAACTATTGTTAAATACTGGGAATCGTAGCTAGACGCAAATAAAAATGTATTGTATTTTTCTATTTAAATTTCAATTGTTTTCTACTTAGGGTTTTCCAGTTTTAATTGTTGTAAGAACATTTTAAAATTAAATTTGTTCGTTCGCGATCGATTCGACGCCCTTCGTTTATTATAGAAAGAACGAAAAAAACAATATGTAATTGTGTTTTAACGTTAAAAAATAAGCATAATAAAAGAGTTGCCAAATCTTTCAATGATTTACGTTATTTATAAGTAATTTTATGCGAGTAATTCCACAAAATGAGAAAGGGAAATAATATAATCTGTTGCAAGATGACTGCTAACATTTTATTGTATCGTACCTTCGGTAAGACAAGGGCATAATTGTTAAAAATTCTCTACATGAGTTAAGTACCTATGCCAATGTATTTTAAAAACATTCCTTTATCTGGAGGAACAAAGTCGCTCATTAAGTTCAGTCTCATTTAGCCAGAGGGCGATAGTGTATGATCAATATAGCCAGAATAACACCATTAATATTATTTATTTAATATTAATAGTCTCTAATGAAAAATTACAAAACGTGCAATTGTGCCCTTGTTATTGTTGTTATTATTATTTTGTTGAATCGCTATTTACATCATTACAGCGTGAGCCAAATCGATGTAAATTGTATAGATATCATAGTGATTCTTGTGACATGTGGATAGGTAGCGAATCTATCGCCATTTTATTGTCACATAAATTCCTTGTCTCACCGAAGGTGCGGTATAATGAATAACCCTTTCCTTATTTCTGTACATACATTATTTAATTTATTCCGAATCCCACTGAATTTGATGTGTTCCTATCTTCACGCGAATAGCCGAAGTAACTGTCATTTGCATGCAAATGTGATGCGCGGTTTATGCACGCAATGAAATGCACAATGCATTAAAAAAAACAATTATTTTTATATGCAAGGGCACCTTACAACACGAGCACTTAATAAATATTGTGCTTGAAACTAGAAAGGCCCGGTATGAACACGTGAGACCATCATAATTTGTGTCAATAGTGAACAATCAAAGTTAGATAGTGCTAACTAGATACAGAGATGAAGGCTTTTACAATTTTCAGCGTAATGAATTAATAACAGGGTATTCGTGATTAAAGTGAGCTATGAGATTATTATAAAAAAAATGGAAATACACATTTAAAAAAATATATATATATTTTTTAAAAAGCGGTTGATGCAGAGGAATAAAACACACTTTATTTTAATTACAAGCGCCCGCTCAAAACGAGGGTGTCTTGTATGACAAACTTACAAATATACGAAAATATTTGCATATAAATACATATTTTATAAATGTATTAATTCAAATATTTTTCTAGTTATAAAAAAATATTGATATAAATTACTTTGAAATAATTTAAAAAAATGGTAAAAAAAATGTTGTAAACAAAATATTGAAAGGATTATAAAGATGATTTGGACACATTGATAGAATGAAAAAAAAAATTGTTTGAATAGACCAAGAAATCGATGTAAACCAATGAAAATGTGGCGCGATCAAATCAATCAAATTTTAAAACATGGCCATGTAATGTGTTGGAGATATTCATGTGCGGGCATGATACGAATATGAATAAACATATTCATATCACATTAAGAAGAAACATTTTACAGTGGGACGGTCTATCATTTCTGTGTACCTTTTTAGATAAAATGTTATTAATTAGTTAAATTGTATTCTATAAATTCTAATAGTAGATATTCTATAATGGATAAAGTAGAGAGGGACAACGGGGAGTTGGTAGAAGGCACTTGTCCTGGCTGCGGAAAATAAAATATTGAACAGGAATGACCAGAGTCCATAGCTTGTTCCAAGTGGCGCAGGACAGAGATGCCTTTGCTGCGGTGATCGCCAACGTTGGGGGGGGGGGGGGAACCTGACACGGCACCGGAAGAAAAAGAAATTCTAAAACTAAAAAGCAATAAAAATATTATCTTTTGAAATATTCATTCAATTAATAAATATCTCTTAATGGTTACTTCTTAATAATAATTCTTTAAAAAAATAATATTTGTATTACATACTCTACAGAATAATTCATAATATCATATTTGCAATGCGACGACCTTCGTGGCCGAGTGGTAAGCGCTTTGACTGCCACCCCGAAGGTCCTGGGTTCGATTCCCGGCGATGGCAGTGTGATTGTCACACTGCTTTTGGTCTGGTGCAGAATTCACGTGATAATAAAATGGCGATAGATTAGCTATCTATCTATCACACGTCACGAAAATCAAAATGATAACTTACCCTTTACATCAATTTGGCTTGCACTGTAATGATGTAAAGAGCGATTCAACACAATAATAATATGTAATAATAATAATATAAGTAAAGGAAATAATTAAATGTTCATGGCATATTGTTATCAGTTAATTGCAGGTAGAGAATCTAGGTATAATACATTGTTAATCAATTACAAATGCAGATTTATTTGCATTCAGGTTGTGTAGAGACACTTCAAAAACACTTAAATTCACTTTATTTGTTTAAGAAGTCATTTTGTTATTCATTAGGGACTAGAATAACACATCATACATATTAATGAACTGTTGTTATGTCATCACTTTACTTTGAATGAGCCGCACAAAAGAGTTCTTACAACAAATTGTAATAAAACATCTTTCAGATAAACAATATTAATTTAGAACATAGATTTCCAATAGGGGCGGTACAGACCCCCAGTAGGCACTGGAGCTTTCCATGGGGGCAATAGAGGGTCCAGAGGTAAATGTGGGGCATTAAGTCAGTCAACGGGGGTGGCCAAGGCATATGTATTTTAATAATATAAAAAGTAAAGTTCAACTTTGTGATTTTTAATAGATGTTGATAATATTATTATTTTTTTGGAAAGCTCTTTACATCATAACAGCGCGAGCCAATTCGACGTAAATGGTGAAAAAAAGGACATCAAAGGAAATATACATAGAACCATGTGAATAGAAATACCTAGAATCGGGAATCCCGATGATAGATGAATTCATTCTGAAGCTTGCCGAACGATTTTACAAAGGACTCCCTTCACACCCCAACCCCACAATAAATGATCTCTCAATTTACGACCCAAACACCTCCAGCCGCCACAAGCGCCCAAAATCCGTCCTCCTTCAGAGGAACACTCCGGGCCACACAAATCATGCCCCCGCATAAACTAACAACCCACCAAATCACCTTCCAACAATGTTCCCATTAGACGTAAGAGGAATAGCCACATGAGCTGAACCTCTGTAAGCCAGAAGATCCAAGTCCAAGTCCAAATATGACAGTTATCTCTTTGTTGCGATTATCATAAGGGTATTCACTTTACAATCTGATTTAAAAGACGAATAGCTTTCGATACAGGAGAATTTTGAAGCGCCTCTGTACGGCAATTTGGGGCATAAAATAAGATATGCCCCCTTGCTCTGCTCTAGCTGTGGGGAATGTGTGGATTTAGTTCTTTAATGGATTGTAAATACCTCTGGATAATAGTTTTTAAAAAAAGCTTACAAAATAGTTATACCAATATATGAATATTTTGTATAACTATTTTGCAAGGGCGTTGAATTTTATTTCTTGTAAAGGGGGTGGTGGTCCAGAAAAGGTTCGGAAACTATGATTTAGATCATTCAGTTTCATATGCCGAAGGTTAGAAAATATAACTTGTATAAAATATCACATATCATAACAGTTTTCGAATCCTAAAGAAGGTCCAAAATTATGCAATCTACTTAAAAATATATATTTTTAAGTGTGTATCCTTAATATTGTCTATTTAATCTAACTGGCAAAAAATTGTATTTTTTTTTTTTTTACAAAAAACAAAATGAGATATTGTCAACAGTTTTCATACTTGAATATTATGATGTCCATTTTTATGCACCTAATTAATAATCAAACATGTTATTTATTGTTTCGGCATTCACTTTGTGGTAGGACATGATTAAATTATAAATAAACAAGTGTTTTATTTATAATTTAATAATCAAACATAGGTACATATTTATTTATAAATAGCAACATTTATTGCAAGCATATGCTATAAATAAATAAGTGATTGTGACAATATTAAATATTTTATTTTACTTAACATTTCAAAGATCACTTGGATTCATGAAAAAGTGGTTGAAGGCAATGATATACAAAGCAAATATTTTTTTAAATGTATATTTAGTTAATAAAATCTACTAATGTTTGGGTCTTTGACAGGTTTCGGCAGCTCACTGCCATCTTGTTTTTTTGTTTTTGAAATGGTATATAACCATTATTTTTCTTTAAATGTATTACTTGGAAGCATTTGAAAAAAAAAGCCTAGTCAGAAATAATAACTGATGTTTTTTTAAATAATTTATCAAAACAAAAAATATCATTTTATTGTTAATTTGACAATCTCAAATGATTAACTTACCATGAAAAACATTTTTTTCTTATAATCGTGTTCCTTATTCTCCTGATAATATATTATGTTTACCAATTTTCACAAATAAATCTTTTTTTTTTCTCAGATGGAAAAGTTCCGTCAACTCTCCGACAGTTCTGAAGCGATGATTGTTGATAACTTCAGACACCTGCAACCGCTGTACAACAGAAGAGTGTTCGTAAGAACGGTTCACGGAAGCTCCGCCAAGTTTATGAAGTACAACAACGTGCACTACACCAAGTGGGACTGGTTGGGAGATGAGACCTTCGACGAGGACGAAGAAAATGAGATTGGAGATGACAAATAGATTATATAATAATTAAATGTGTCAATGTTGTACAAGTAAATTTAATTTGCATTTAATCTGACTAATGTTACGGCTTTTAAAAGTCTTTTATGAATATCGTGTTCTAGCGTTATCGGCTTCTTATGAAGTGTCTTTATGTACAAGCGAGTTCAATCTTTATGTTGGACTTTGCACTTTAGGCAATAGGGAAAATTAGCGAAAAACATTACTGGTTGATGACATTTGGTTTTAAAAATGATTTTTATTTGTTCGGGTTTTATTAAATTTTACTTTTTGCAAAGATGATAAAAAGCGTCTAGATTTTAAAAATCACGATTATTTCTAATGCAACAAATTTGTAAATAATATTACTTAATCAAATTTGTAATGGACCAGCAGAATACAAAAATGAATAGACATTATAAAATGAGATGTCAAATACTCTACCAAATGTATAATTAGTTGCTTGTGTGTGTGAATTATTAAATAAGCACAGTTATAATAAGATGTACAACAAAAATATAAATGAAAAAACTTATCTATTTGTGTTTGGAATTGTGATGTGTACCTTACAAACGAAGAATGTGTTGGGAATTTAATACGGGTACAATCATGTCATAAAATTCTAAATTTTAGCTGTACGCAATAAATGTATATTATATAATATATTTTTACTAATGCAGAGTAGGTGAAGATAGTTTTTTAACCCATTGGTGAACTACTCTCCTAATAATTTGTGTTAATTTACTTAACTTACAATCAGTCAAACTGAATCAAAAACATAAAAATGTTATGCCCATAAATTTATTTAGTTTTTTTTATTACTTCTGGTACATAAATTGATAATAATAATTTAGAACATTAAATTTTATGTAAATGTTCAGTTACATAAAAAAAATTATATGCCAATGGGTTGGTTAAAGTTAGAAAATCGTCACCTGAGAGTAAGAGGGTTCCAACTAACAAAATTTGACATTGGGCTTTTTTTCGTGAAAAGGGTTCTTACTAACCTTATCTATACGTACAATTAAAAAAAAACATGTAATAGTATCGTCCTTTTGATGTTATGAAAATAATCAAGTTCCATCTGATCATTCAAAACACACGATTCAATGAAGAAGCATTCATTTACACTTAGAACTTTATTATTCCAACTGTCGCCAGAGAAAATTTACAGGCGTCTCGGTAAAGGAGTTTCATCTGCTTCAGATGGAACCCTTTTATTCCAAGATACACCCGAAACCAATAAAACTTTGACTTCATTTTTCTCAGCTTTTTACTTTTGACAGTTGGAACCTTCTTACTCTCAGGTGACGAAATATAATTTGATTAAGAAATCAAATCTTATAACAGTTTGTAAGGATGTTACGTAAAAATATCAATCAATTTATCCAATGCATTGAATATCAACTTATTGATTGAAAAATAAATATATCGTATCTGCATGTTAGTATAAACTAGTCACTTACGAGGTGTCAGACACACTCTTAATTTAACTTTAAATTAACTACAAATGATTGACAGCGGTGAAAACAATACCATTAAACTTTTAATAAAACAAATTCATAGGTTTTTTGTAACGCCATTATTATTTACATGAATTATACATACATATTACAAGTACGTAGTAATATAACTTTGATAGAATAAATTGGTTTCAATTTCTACTTGTTAAATATAAATTCAAATGTTCAAATACACTTAAAGAAATTAACATCTTCATAAATATTGTGTATACAACAATGGTGCTTTATTTTTAATACTAATATTAGTTAGTAATAAAATACTGAAACAATAATTTATTTTTATTAACAACACCTACAAGTTTCTAATCATCCGGAATGGATGCACAACGACAAGAAGCAGAAATTATTTCAGACATTATTTATTTTTGGAATGCACAACTTTGATTCTATATACAATCATAAACGATACATAAGGAAATAAAATTATATACAATACATCCAAAAAACAATAGATTTCCAACATCAAGAACATTTTTTTCATAGTTAGGTTACTGGCGGACGAGATCTTCTGGGTTGAACATTCCCTGAAACACACAAATATAATTATACAATCAATTTACAAAGAGAAGAAAAACATGAACAATAAAATATGCCAGGACAAATCATTGCCAACATAAATTACAAGCAGCATTAAACAATATTATAGTTTTGATCAAGATACTCCTTTACAAACTTTCAAATATTCGGAAGTAATAATTATATTTATTTATACAAGCTTTTTAATATATTTAATACCTGGTCTCTAGGTATCATAATTAATAAGAATATTTACCCTGGCACGGCGCAGAATGGAATCCTTGCTGGCATCATAAGGGTGGTCCTTGGAAGGAATCTCCAGAATGGAAGGAACGGGCTGGGTGTGGCCATCGATGACATGACGGATCAACTCGGCAACATTCTGATTGATGAGTATGATGTCGATATCGTCTCTCTTCAAGAAGCGTTTGAAGCAATCTTCAATTTCACTCACTGCGGTATCTGTAAACATATTCATAGACTTGTGATATACAGACATGCTAATTGGATTGTAAACTTAAACCAAAAACAAATTTAATGAATGACACTATGTGAAAAATTAACATTGACTCTTTTTTAATATTAATCAGTATATCGTGGGTATACTGGCAAAAAACGTTAAGTCGAAAATTGGCAGTTTTGACTTAGTGATGCAATATTGTAAAGTTTACAATGCTCTACAAATTGGCAAAATACACGAAGTCGAATGAAACAGATTTTTTCTCTAGTTTTAAAAATAAATTTAACGTTAAATCGTACAAAAGGTATTTCATACAGGCTAAAAGCTTCAAAAAACTTAATATTTTTCGAAGAGTCTTGTTGAACATTTTTGTACTGGAAAAAAACGTTAACTCTACTTATTGTCTTCGGCTGAAAAAAATTCCCTCGATTGACTTTTGACAACGACACTTATATGTTTCAAATTTAAAGAAAACTTAAATGATTGATTTCTCAAAACAGCGATTTTAGACTTAACGTTTTTTGCCAGTATACCCACGATATGACAAACAAATGTTGGACAGTTAAATAGATTAATAAAAAATTAAATATTTCGAAAAAAATACATTTAAACGGGTGATTTGGGAAATAATCAAAATTGAAATGAGACAATAGTTATTTTCAAATCTTACATACACAAGCATAAAGTTTTAAGTTGAAATGTTTTGGGAATATATTTAGGCAAACAAACCATCATGTTTCTTCTTCAGAGGTGTAGTCAGAGATAATGGACTGCCACTATTCTATCCTGACACCTCGCAAGCTTTCTTCACATTCATACCGCAAGTAATTTCGATTCTTCCGACTTCTCATATGGCCGACCTTTTAAATTAGATTATTTTATTTATTTATTGATCATTTACCAAGTACATGGTTTAGATTAATTTGGTAATGTCATGTTTTCCTCGGTCCTCCTTGACCCCGTACTCCATTCATATCATTAAGATGCACATTCTTGACCAATCTTTTCATTTCATTCATGCGTTCCATATTTTTAAACCAATGGAGCGATCCTTTCATAATTTTATATTAGGATCGCTGCTCTCTTTACATCCCTTCCCAATATCAGCATCATTTTATCACACATACATCTAAGGGATCTCATCTACCACATTTATTCTACTCTCATCCTTCTTCCGCCGGTTTCATTGTTCACTTCCATTCATAATGCCATCTCATTGCAAATGGTGCAGACTAATTACAAATCTTGGCGTTGAGAATATATGTGGTATACATGACAAATGATTTAATGATGAATAATATATTTAAAAACCCAAAATATTTGGTATTTTTTCAGGGGGAAGGAAATACTTTGCATACCTAAATATTTCAAATACTTAGAGCATAGGTTTCCAATCGTTTCTGGGCCACCGCCCCCTTTACAAGAAAAATAAACGTTCAACGCCCCCCTCCCATAAAAGTTATTCCAAATATTTAGAAACATACAGTTGAATTTTAAAATATTATTAAATCTTTTATGTATCTGAAAACGACATATGGTAGAATACCGAACGAAGAAAAGGAAGAAATGATTAGCGTGTTTTTTTTGGGTTTTTTTTACTACATTTTTTTTATCTGCCCACGCTCTCTATTTTTTCTGGGTCTTCTACTGCCCCCCTGAAAGTCTCAAACGCCCACAAGGGGGCGTTATCACCCACTTTGAGAACCTAGGACTTAGAGCAACATTAAATTGATTTTCAATTGCTTTTGAGATGGCGTGCAAAAAAACAAGAATATTAAATGGCCTCCTGGTGAGCAATTAAAATAACTGTTTAAATTGGAATGGTGGCATGTTATAAATATCTATTACCACACTAATGGAGAGTAATTGAAATAGATGATACAAAAATAATATCAAGATTTTTTGTAGCTTGTAACTAGATGGGTGGCCTAAAAATAAGTCAAAGTGTAGGAGACATTTGACAAAACATTAGTTTGCAAAAATATTCATCAACAATCAATTATTCACCATTGTCTTATTCCATAGTAACGAGAAAAAAATATATAGGCATATTTATTGGGGTTAATAGTGAAGTCGAGACTCAATTGTCTGTTAATGGATAAAAAAAATCACGAAATTGAAAGTCGTATGGTAACACACATCATTTCACTTGATTAACCCTCATTGTGTGTCTGACTTCATTTGCAGTAAAAAAAAAAAAAGATCTCTACTACATTTGCAGCTCAGACAGAGAGTCTCAGTTCACCATAATATTACGTCCAATTTATTAGTACGGAACCAAAGTAATAAGGTTTAAAAGATACATTCAAACATGAGCTGCAAATACAGTCTGCTGTAGTTTGAAAGGATTTAATCGGACTGAAAATGTACACTACAGAGGTTAAATTTTCTCCAGTAGATATCCATTTAAAAATAATAAAAAATTGAATCAGTCTGAATAGTAATTACAAAAAAAAGGCAAAAGTTTTTTCTTCTATACATTTGTCTCTATCATTTACTGACTTATCCCGCTAATTGGGAAAAGCAGTTGATAGACCAGATTAATCAAAATAAAAATATATAACTTACTTTTATCCACAACCATGAAATTTGGGTGCCTGTTTTTATTGATTTCTCCAACTCCACCCAGCAAGAATCCGACACACGTGTCCTAAAAATAATATTAAAAACAAAATGTTAATAATTATGGACAAAAATAGACAATTAATTGAAAAATGAATTGATTTGGGGCGATAAAACGTGAAATAACGAAGTATAGTGATTATGATATAACAATGCGTGCATTAAAATTCCAACCTCATCTCCGATGACACTGATTAATTTTCCTTTGACTGCGGAATGAAGGGCCATTTTAACAAAACTTTGGGAGTGTTTCTCTGAAAATGTATAAAAACAGACAGAGCTGTCACGAGCAAGCGAAATGTCACCTGACTCCGTGATTTTAGAACGAGAGAATGAAAAATAGGGTATATAATTTTAAAACAGGCAACATTTTGTTTCACAGATAATTTGTGGTAATTTTAAAACCTGCAATGCGAATGAAATTTTTGATCCTTCTAGGTAGGCATTTAAATTTCGTCGTTTGCTAGAACAATAAGATGTTTCAATTTATATTATTTAATTTACTAATTTACTATTTATTGTTACTTAAACAATGAAACTAAATGTAAAACTCCATAATAAATAATTAATATAAACGAAAACATATCTTTTAGATTTATTCAGTTTTTTTATGGAAAGACATGTTTCGCCCTTCAAAGGCATTATCAAATGCGACATTATTTGATAATGCCTTAGAAGGGCGAAACTTGTCATTCCATAAAAAACTTAATAAAACTCCTAGAAGACAGACATTTTCATTTATATTAATTAACTTATAAACCATCAGGTTGTCTCCCCAAAGGAGTAGACAGGAAGAATTTATCACATTGTTATTTTCTGATATACTTCTAATGATTCCTCAACATTCATACATAGGAATCAGTCATGCAGCCAACATTGAATATTTGATTGATTTAATCATGCCACGTTTACTGCGGTCTTCCTCTATTTCCTGCTACGTTCACACCGTTAACATATTTATTCTATACCTTTCTTTCCATTTGTCCAAAAAATCTTTATAGATATTAGCATAAATATTTTAAAAATTATTTATTTGTTTCATAAACTCTACCAAAATAATTTTGTATTCTATTGATTTTTTTTTCTTCATATTCAGCATACTTCTTATTTATTTATGTATAATAATAAATACGATTGATTAATGGTTTTAATTGGATTTAATTTATAATATAAATAGTAGTGACAAATTTGTTTTATCTTGCGAGGGCATTCTCAAACTAAAACAGACCCTCACTCTCGCAAGGCGAAATAAATTTGTCGCTACTATTTATGTTATAAATTAAATCCAAGTAAAACCATTAAACAATAGTGTTTACTATTATAAATTAATAATGGAGTTTTACAAAACTAATACCTCAACCATCAATACTTCTTATTTTATAAATATGATGACGAGTTTATTAATTTTTTCTTCTTTTGATTTTAGCAAAAGGCTGCACACCAAATTAATTTTTCGAGTTCTACAGTACTTTGTGCAATAGAAAGACACTTTGTGCACTAGAAATTAGAAAGACTGACTTATAACTGGAAGGTTATCGAGGAAAGGTTGGTATTCAAGGAACAGATTAGATCCTCCAAAGTCTCTGGTCATCTTAGTCTTTTGCCTGGTCACTCTTTGAGTAACTAAGGGGATGAACAAATAATCGAGAGCGATTTTTTTGTCAGATAATGTTGGGATCTATATGAAAATTCAGAATCTCATGTACAATGCTTAAAATATAGGTATAAAAGTTTTACTATAATCCCATAAAATAAATTGAAATCATAAATAATGAAATGTTTATTTAAAAAAAAATATGATTAAGGGACCTAAAGTGTTTTAGATTTAATTTAAAGAATTTTTTTTGTAAATTTTGTAGAATAAAATTTACTCTGCATCAGTTTTTCAAACACCCCATTTTATAATACTTTTATCTCTAACATTTGGAATAGCATATTCAACTTTCAAAATGTCTAAGTTCCAAATTTAAACCAAAAATAACTTATAATTAACCTTCTTACCAATTCAATACTAAACTAATAGCTGAGTAAAAGTGGAAGGGCATTACTACACATTACTCATCATCATCATCAGTCTAAATCTGTCCACTCGTAGGCCTCCTCCATCTGCTTCCATGTCTGTCGATTCTGGGCAACACGTATCCACGTTGTACCGGCGGTCTCTTTAATGTCATCCCTCCAATCGAAGTTGAGAATGTCTTGGGTTTCGGATTGAAGTTCTAGGACCCCAGCAAAGGAGGCGTTTTGTCTATCTATCGTTAGAGCTGTGAGCGACATGGCCTGCCAAGCACCATTTTAGCGCTGCCACTCTTCCGATGATGTCTGACATTCCTATCCTGGCTCCGATAGTGGTGTTTCTCACCCTGTCCGCCATACTGATTCCCAATATTGCTCTTTCCATAGCTCTTTGGACAATTCTTAATTTATTTTTGCTTTTCTGAGATAATGTTACAGTTACTCATAATCAGGGTAAAATTTTGAGAAAAAATAATAAAAAGATTACTAAGGCAAAAAATAAATTTTATTAAGACAATTTAAAGAAGAGTATAACATGTACAACATGGCATAAGCCGGAAATTAAATAAATAGATTTGAATTTTTTTTTAATTCTATTAATTTTCACTCGTTACTTTTGCTACTGTTGGAGGATTTGCAAATGATTCAACAGATTCATAAGCTGACTTGCTCCATTTAATTATGTAATTTGGTGAATCCACAACAAAAGCAAATACATTTTTAATTCCTGAATTCCAATACACCCTTCCTATATGCGAGATATTGTCAGTCTTCGGTAGAGTAGGCAACTGTAAAAAAAATGAGTTGATACAATAGAAATTTAAATGAAGGCGGTTGAAAATGACAAAAATGAATTTTTGAAGTACCTAAACAGAAAGGTACAAATACACATCGAACAATATATAAAAACTTATTTCAATTTAAGCTGAACCAAATTATTAAAAAAAAATACTAGAAGATCTAATTAACACCATATATGTTAGACCAGAACATAATGTGACTACTTGAATGAATAAGGTCTTAACAAGACAATTTAATTGTTTAAAATTTTCCTCCTAATATTACTGAATGAGATTAAGATAGTGGAGATATTAATTGCCAAGTTTTGTGCGAGTTAAAAGAAAAAACATTAATAACTTCTGGTATAAATTGGAGTGAAAAAGACAGAGAAATTTACCTCAAAAGGAAGTTGTGCAGTTGCATCTTTGATAATCGGACAAGCGTGAGTTTTAATTGTGCTATAAAGTTCTGCAGTGGTTTCGCTGTCCTTCCAGACTCCTTGATCAGCAGTGTAATACACAGCTCCGGCGGCAAGCCCTGTCTTGATTGAAAATCTAAAATCCATAAAAACAATTTATTACATAAAATAATTTACCAAAATAAAATCGTACAACAACGGAAAACGAGACATTATATGTATATTCAGATTAAGGAAAACATAAATGACGTTAATGTACGTATTACAAAAATAAAAAGGTTAAAATTTTGACAGTTCATTAAAATAATTCATGTATTTAGCATTTTCTTACCGAATCATGGTTCCAAATGTTGATTATATCGTTCGAGTTATAAAATTAATTATCGTAAATCTGTAGAATTACGTTATAGATGAAAAAAAAATACTAAATTGGCAATAGAAACATATTCCCGACCTTATCACACGAAACAAAATTTTGAATATTATGTAACGTTAATTTTGTTGGTAGCATTGAATTTTGACATTAAGAGCCCCCGCTGATTGTAACAAAAAGTCACAGTAACATTTTGTCGCCGAGTCAAGTGCTATGGAGGTAAATGAGAGTGCGCTCACTGTGGCGACGTGACAATGCGGTAACAAAATGTTCCAGCGGCCGGCGACATTAGCGTGACGTGACTATCACCCGGCCTGTACATTGGTATGGGAGTGCGCTCACTAGAAACTTTTTATCACTCTGCCGGGAGGCGCCTACCGAACGGACGTGCGTTGCGAATTTTTCAGTTTAAAAGATGGCTTCTCTGCGAGAAGATGATATAGACAATGAGTTTTTAATAGAAGAAATAGAGAAAAGGCCAGCTTTGTACACAAAAAACTTAAAAGAATTTTCGGATATTAATTTAAAAAGGAAATTGTGGGAGGATATTTCTATTAAATTATTTCCAGCAACAACTTTAACAAGTCGTCGAAACTGTTCATTGACATACGAAAATAATTTAAAAACTTAAGAGGATATTGACGTAATTCAGAATACAGGGTGTAAAATTTTCCTTTTAATAGTCGTTCATTATATATGGGATGTACCCAGTAGCGTTTCTTTCGCTTAATTTTCCTTCTGCGTAATTCAAGAGCGCAAATCACTGCGACCTCTTCGAAATCCATCGCTCAAATGAACATTTTGTCACCAGTAGTGAGCGCATCCACGGTGACGCAACGTGATAGTTACAAAAAGTTACTGCAACAAAAAGTCACAGTCAGCGCCTAGCCTAAGAATACAAATATTTTCAGGCAGCGCCAAACGATATCCATAAGAAACATACATATTTTTTTTGCTTTTGTATTAAACTAAAAGTATTTTTCAATGTCTATTGTGCTCGGAAGTTTACTAGAATCGAAGTCCACAATTTTAACTAAAATTCGAATAAAAATCATGTCAGATTCACGTCCATCGAGTGACATGGTGAAATTTAGAAGTATTTTGAGAGAATCGAAGAATGTCCTGATATTATCAGGTGCCGGAATGTCCGCCGAGTCAGGTATTCCTACATTCAGAGGTGCAGGTGGATATTGGCGAAAGTATCAAGCCACCAACCTGGCTACTCCTCAAGCTTTTATGGCAAATCCAAGCTTGGTCTGGGAATTTTACCATTACCGAAGAGAAGTGGCTAGAGAGGCCCAACCAAATGCAGTGAGATAAACTTTACCATGATATATAAGATAGTTTGTTTGTATTAATCAAATTCTGATTAGCCGTATGTACCGCCAATGTTAATATATATACATTTTTTTAATTAAAGGGTCACCTAGCTATTGCAGAGTTTGAGAAAAAATCTCTGTCAGATGGAAGAGCCGTAACTATTGTCACTCAAAACATTGATAATCTTCATGCCAGGGCAGGATCTGAGAACATTATCGAACTTCATGGCAACCTCTACAAAACTAGGTGTACAAAGTGCAAGAATGTTGAAGTCAATAATGACAGTCCCATTTGCGATGTAAGTTATAATGGTTATTTTATTTAAAATATTTTCATGATTTAAGTCTATTGAAATAATGTTTGAAGTATGCAATAAGAGTGATCATGCGATGTTATGGTATTTGAGAAAGAATAATGTTTGACAGTTTCTGAAAAGTGCAACCGGTGATTTGAGCAAGTTACCAAAATTATGTATCTGGGAAGCATGTTTAGACAAGATGGAAAAATGGAGAGAGACACTGATGTTATGTATCTATCCATACATCTCTTTCTCATCTTAGTTGTTAATGTCATCAGTGTCCTAATGATATTTTTATGGATCTACTTACTATCTTTTAATCATTTTGATTACTATTGCCAACGCATTCCAGTGATAGCCCTAATCAATCATGTTGAGAGTTATTCCATACAAAACATCCTCACCGAAGGAAAAAACAAAACTGAAATAAAATTTAATGCTGGTAACAAAATGCGGTGCATTCAAAGTCATCATTGCATTTGAAATGAGATCACTAAGAATAATATGTGGAAAGACGATGTATGATATAACCATGAAGAAATAAAGACAGAGAGTAAGGCAGATGAATGTGTCCCTAATTTATTTAAAAAAGATCACTAAGATGGTTGGGGCATATGAAATGAATGGGTGAGAGAAGAATGTGTAAAAGTTGTAAACAAACTAATAGTTAAAATTATTATTATTATTTTGTTGAAAATTTCATTACATCATTACAGCGCAAGCCAAATCGATGTAAAGGGTGAAAAAAAAGAATATCAAACGAAATATAAATAGAACCTAATGAATAGGAAAAGCTAGTTATTTGCTTGCTGCCTTTATCATAAGGGTATTTACGAATTCACCATAATTGCATCCAAAGAGGTCTATCTCTTTTGCAACCTCATTTAAGAGACGAATCGCTTTCAATACAGGCGAACTTCGAAGGGCATCTGTGCGGCAATTAGGGGCATAAAATAATATTTGCCCCCTTGCTCTGCTATAACTATGGGGAACGTACAGATTTAGCTCTCTCAGCACTCCTGGATTGAAAATACCTCCGGATAACAGTTAAAAAAATGCTTTCCCAGAAAGATCATTCGACGAGCTTCAAGAGTGTTGAAACCCAACACTCCTGAGAGAAACAGTGAGGGGTACATAAAAGGATAACAGTTATACTCCCTGAGGTATAAATACCTTAAAAATCGTTTCTGGATCCTTTCCAGCTCCAAAATGACCGTTCTTTCTCTGGGGTCTCAAATGATAGAGCAGTACTCCAAGTTACTACGAACCAGCGCTTCATACAGTCGACGGATCGCCGTTGTGTTGGAAAAAGATCTTGCGTTCCGTAGAACAAAACCAAGCATTTTGTTGGCTCGCATGATAATGTTAGATAGATGTATTTTAAATGTGAAGTTGGAAAATTGTATGCTTATGAATGGATAAAAATCAATAAAATTAACAAGCGTGTGTGTCACAGTGAACGAATTTAGAAGAAGCTTGAGAGATAAGTCATAACTAACTACCTAATCATCCAGGAAAACAATGTAATAGTAAGGTAAAATAAATGAGTTGACAAATGATTATGATAATCCGAAGAATATTATTGTAGACATTAAAAAAAAAAACTAGTTGCAACCCGTGAAAATATTGTCATGCACACGAGATTTCTCTGACGCCTTACGTGGCCGACATTCAATATATGATTTTTTTGATAGTGCCACGTTTTCCTTGGTCTTCCTCTATTTTTAGTTCCATTTACATAGTTAACATATACTTTTTTTTACAATTCGTTCTTCATTCATTCTTTTCATGTGTCCAAACCATCTTAATGATCCTTTCATTATTTGGTTCATAACACCATCATTCGCACCGCATTCACTTTTTATATTTTCATTCGACACTCTATCTTACAGAGTATTACACTTTCATCTAAGAGATCTCATTTCTACTGCATTTATTATACTTTCATCCTTCTTTTGGCAGTTCCGTGCTTCACTTCCATACATACGGGTCGGTACAAGAACACCATTGTGCACTGCCATTTTAGTTTAAAAAAAAATTGTGAAATTTTAACGTGTGAAAAAAATTATTTACACTTAAAATTACAACTTTTTACTGATTACGATTGTACAGTGAACCAAGTTTATAAAAGGTAGAAAATCTTTACTTTCGTGAATATTTCACGGGTTGCAACTAGTTATATAACAATGTAATTGCTTTTCAGAGTCTAGCGGGTAAAGGAGCTCCGGACCCCGAGGTCATGTTATCAAATATTCCCGTGGAACATCTTCCAAGATGCAGTATTACTTCTTGCGGAGGATTACTTCGACCACATATTGTGTGGTTCGGTGAGAATCTGGAAAATGACATTATAGACAAAGCCCGTAAGTTTAAATATATAATCACAAATGAAAAGTGTGCAGGGATACATATATCTCACCTTTTTTTTCTTGGTCCAAAATTGATCAGTTGATTTTCAGTAGCTATATATTTTTTTAAGTTTCAATCCTAGGGATTGATTTGCAGCAAATCTAATATCTTTGCTGGTTCTTGGGATGTGGCATTGTAGTAGTGACTAAATTATATTACTGAATTATATTGAGATGGTTTTGACATATTAAATTAATGAATAGTGTGAGAAGTAATCACGTGAATGGAGCACAAAATGTGTGTTCTTAAAAAACTAACTAACTAACTAACCATCACACCATCTCCCTGAAAGGTAGGCAAAAAGAATGAACTACCACACTTTAACCGATGTGGCATTCCATCCTTCTCTTTTCGCCCCGCGGGAGACGCGGTGTGATGGGTTGCGAACCTCATCGCCACACGCCCTGGAAAATAATGCACGACCTAATAAATAGAATTTTAAAAGTCAACCATATTAGGAGTAAATTTATATCTGTGCATGACAGGCATGATTGTGAAGAAGCATGGAATATTTTTCGCCTACCTCTGAGAAATTGATTTGATGGTCAGTCAGTTAGTCAAAGCGCCCTTGAGGTGAGCTATTCACGAAAACGGCGCTATACAAATTAGCCTAATTATTATTATATTATTATTATTATTAGTTACATATTTAAAGAAATACAGAAGCTAACAATTATCAAGCAAGATAATGTTTTGTCAATATTTAATATGAATGAATACATCATTGGCCACGTGAGGAGTCGGAGGAATCCACGTGGATGCATGTATGAATGTTGAGGAAGTGAGAGTATGTCAGGAATGAGCGTAATGAACAATGTAGCATAAATATTTTTGTAACATGTGTTGCGGTCTCTTCAAAAATAGTACAGCATATTTTGAATAAATTTTTCAATCAGTAAAAAGCTAACCATTTAAATATGATAGTTATTATTTTTATATAAAAATAGCAATACGCTTCAGGTATGTATAGTCATCGGTACAACCCATAACATGTAGTTAAAGAATTGACAGGTGAAACACAACTGACCATTAAAGAGTGAGAACATAAAAATGACATTACTTTCCGCCCCCCTAATAATTGAAATAAATAGTGCTTACTCTAATAAAAAAACAAAAAATAATTTTAACAGTGAAAATTTGACATTCTCATAAGGTGCTTAATTAAAATTTATTTTTGTACAGAGGCCGCCCTGGCTGATTGCGATGTGTGTCTGGTTATTGGCACTTCGTCCGTGGTATATCCGGCAGCCATGTTTGCGCCCCAAGCTGCCTCCCGAGGTATCCCTGTAGCCGAATTCAATATAGAGCCTACTACAGCTACTAACGAATTTGGGTTCTACTTTGAAGGCAAATGTGGTGTTACAGTACCGGAGGTACTAAATATTTGAATATAAAATGAACTCCTTTATTTTTAAGCTTAATATTTATCCAATCTCAATTGTAAATTTGAAAGATGAATTTAAATTAAAAATTTTATTATAAATTACTGTTGATCAAGCAGCAATGTTAAATTAAAAATAGTGTTTCAAAGTCTATATTGTATCGAATTTAGATTTTTTTTTTTGAAGTCTTACATAAAGGAAAAATCTCAATCTTAAATTAATCATATACTACGAAGCCATTCAAATCGTTGACCGCCGACATATTCCGCAACCGTTCAACGCGAACGCCGTTGAAATACTGCTGGATACGCAATTTACTATATCAACAACCCCGATCGGGATTCGTGGCGCTTTGGTCGAGTAGCCGAAGAGCCCCGATCAGGATTCGTGGCGCTTCGGTTGAGTAGCCGAAGAGCCCCGATCGGAGTTCGTGGCGCTTCGGTTGAGTAGCCGAAGAGCCCTGATTGGAGTTCGTGGCGTTTCGGTTGAGTAGCCGAAGAGCTCCGATCGGGGTTCGTGGCACTTCGGTTGAGTAGCCGAAGAGTTCCGATCAGGGATCGTGGCACTTCGGTTGAGTAGCCGAAGAGCCCCGATCGGGGTTCGTGATGCTTTGGTTGAGTAGCCGAAGAACCCCGATCAGGGTTAGAGGCAGCGAAGGAGTTAATACGTGTGTTTCAATCACATGATCTTTTTACAATATTCTAATACTTTATACTCTCTTAGGGATTAATCCGAAAGGAAACAATATACTACAGTTTTTATTATTAATATTAATTTTATATTTGATTTAACAATGATATTATATTAAGAAAAACACGATATAATTGTAAACTCATCAAAAATGTGATAATTTATTAATAAAATAGTGAAAACATGCTAAAATATGTTATAAAATGTGAAAGATGATAACAATATTATGATATCAGAAAAAAGTTTTTACAGTGAATAATTAAGTACAAAAACTATGGTTCAGTAAAAATTAATAGCTTTATATTAAAATATAAAATAATTCTTTAAGAAAATAAATGTATAAACTATAGTTACGCAATTCTATTTTGAATGTGCGTCTAAAAATGTATGTTGCAAGATCCAATCAGCATAAAGGTTGTGCTTTGCGCTTAGAAAAAAACTTTGCAATAGATCCAAACATTGCCCCAAATTTAGAGTTTGTGATGAGAGATCTCTGTAAATATATAAAAAAAAAAAAAATTTAAATAAAAATACACCAAATACTATGCGCTTTTTTTATTTTACACAATTCATGAACCCAACACGAATTGAGTTTTATGGAAATGTCATGAAGTTTTGATGATAATAAATGTCTTTTATACCTGTATCCACTTAGGAAGAGAGCTGCTGACGCTCTCTCGAGAATATCTCTCGTCTACGAGGATAACAGTTGCATAGTCATTAGCGTGTCTTACTGCTCTTCCTAAAAGTATGCATGCAAACAAAAATGTTATTAAAATAATTGTACAAAACGCACACGTAGAATGTATACTTTTTTTTTTTTAATCTGTGTAAATGAAGACACTGGGGACGATAGCAGGCAAGATACTGAGGGATCGCGTGAGGAACACTAGAATAAGAGAGATATGTGAGGTTGAGGATATTATAAGATGGAACAGACAGCGAAAAAGGGACTGGTACGGTCATGTTCAAAGAATGGACACCACCAGACTCCCCTATATTGCATTGCATAATCAACCTCATGGGACTCGTCCTCGTGGAAGACCTCCTAAAAGATGGAAGGACAGCTGGGAATCTACCTCACAGGAGGAGCAACACTCTGGAGAACAGACCACATAGGTCTACAATAAGGAAGAAGAAGAAGAATCTGTGTAAAGATTTTTTTTCTTTTTAGAATGTTTCAATGAAATTTGGTCTGAACGTGGCCTCAACATAAATGGCGAATACATGTCTCACCTTCGTTTTGCGGATGACATTGTTATTCTGGCGGAATCTGCTGGGCATCTAGAAGGCATGCTAGATGAACTGAACACTGCATCCAGACGAGTGGGTCTCGGGATGAATTTGGACAAGACGAAAGTCATGTATAATGAACATATTATCCCGGGATCAGTAACCGTCGATGGGTCGGCTCTCGAAGTGGTACAAGAATACCCATATCTTGGCCAAATCATACAATTAGGACGAAACAATTTCGAGAAAGAAGCCAACCGAAGAATTCAGTTGGGTTGGGCGGCCTTTGGGAAATTACGTCATGTTTTCACTTCCAAAATACCACAATGCCTCAAGACTAAAGTCTTCAACCAGTGCGTTTTGCCAGTCATAACATACGGAGCCGAGACGTGGACATTGACAAAAGGTCTAGTCTACAGATTCAAGGTTGCCCAGCGCGCCATGGAAAGAGCCATGCTTGGAATAACCTTGAGGGATAGATTTAGAAACGAATTTATTCGACAACAAACCAAGGTGACTGAGGTGGCTCTACGGATAGGCGGGCTGAAGTGGCGGTGGGCTGGCCATATCTGTCGGAGAACCGACAGCCGATGGGGAAGACGGGTTCTGGAGTGGAGACCGCGTACAGGATTCCGTAGAGTTGGACGTCCCCCTGCCCGCTGGACCGACGATCTGAAGAGGATTGCTGGACATGGATGGATGGGAGCGGCAATGGATAGGGGGCGGTGGAGGGCTTTGGGAGAGGCCTACATTCAGCAGTGGATGACAGACGGCTGATGATGATGATGAATGAAATTTAATGTAGTTATTTACTTATGAAAGTTTGTATGATAATGACAATTATATTTAATCTTCTTTAATATGAATCAGGCCTGTAAAGATTTATTTATAGTTGCTTAAGTACTTTACTGTTCTGTTTTGCATAAGACCTAAAAAACTTTATTAGTAACACTTACCAATACACTGGTTTACTGCTTTGAGACAAAGATTCTCGTAATGAATATTTCCAGCTGTAGTCGACACATTCTCATTTAGATATTTCATTTTCTCCTGAAGCTCCACAGACTTTATATTGGGATATGGCATCCCAACTACGATTACGCATCTACCCAAATCATCGCTGTAAAACAATAAAAACTCAACATCAAGAGTTGGATTGAAGAGGTTACTATAAAAATATCCGACATTTGATATTAAAATTGTAAACAGTTTGGGAATAAAAATATTCTTCTCCATGGCTCTACAGTTTTGAGTAGACCTCGGCCACCTCCATAAAGATTCCCCAGCTTATCCTATCCTGAGCCCTAGACTTCCGATCCTCGGATCAGACTCCCAACAATTGCAGGTCTTAAACACTGTCCAGCCAACGGAGCCATAGTCTTCCCACACTGCATCTTTCCTCCGGTCATGTAAATGTCACCTGTGCAGGTTTTAACAGCTCTTCCATTCGCACCAGATATCCAGGCCATTTAAGCCGTTGGAGTTTTATAAACTCGATGACGTCCGGTTGGTTGTATAGTTCGTACAACTCTCAATTATGCCGGCGTCGCCATATATCATCTTCGTGGACTGGGCCAAAAACTCTAATTTTTTTGCGCTTTAACACCTGCAACTTCTGGGAATCCACAGAGTCCAAGTCTCCGCTTCATATTTTATTATTATTTTTGTTGAATTGCTCTTTACATCATTACAGCGCGAGCCAGGAGCCATTTTCTATTTTCCACTCGGCCATGGAGGTCTAGGTCACCATATATATGAAGACTGGCCTTATGAGTGTCTTATATATGCGATGTTTTGTTTTCTTCGATGTATTGTATGTATGGATTTTAGATTTTTATGGATGCTGAAGTAGCATCTGTTGGCTGAGATGATGCTGCAATGGTTTGATTGTCGATAGAAATAAAAATATTATCCAGTAGATTACCTGAAGTTTAAACCTTCGCTGAGTTTTCCACCCACAACACTAAACATTAGAGCTCCAGTGTATGAATTTTTAGATTGTATTACTTTACTGTAATCTCCCAAGACCTATAAAAATGAACAGTATTTTAGGAAAAAATATAATATACCCCCATAACTTTTAATGTGGTTATATATTAAAGATGGCAGTACATAATAGAGTTCTAGCAACCCTTATGTATGGATGTGAAGCTTGTAGCTGGCAGAAGGATGAAAGTAGGATTAATACCGTGTGTAAATACATTTTTATTGTGAATTTTTGTTTAAATTGCAACTTTTTGTGTTATGTAACCACTCCAGATATGGTTGTAAGCATTAAAATACCTATTCTCTGATATAAGAGTAAATTCAGTCAGTCCTATCTTCCTTGTAATAACCAAGTTTGACTGTATTATAATATATACTGTAGGTAAGACCTTTATGTATGGAAGCGAAGCACGGAACTGGCAAAAGAAGGATGAAAGTAGAATAAATGCAGTAGAAATGAGGTCTCTTTGATGAATGTGTGGATACTCTGTGTAGTGTCAAATGAAAATATAATAAGTGAATGCGGTGTGAATGATGGTGTTATGAATAAAATAATGAAAGGACCATTAAGATGGTTTAGATACATGGAAAGAATGAATAAAGAAAGAATGATAAAAAAAGTATATGTTAACGATGCAAATGGAACTAGAAATAGAGGAATACTTAGGAAAATGTGGGACGGTCAAATAAATCAAATATTGAATATCGGCCACGTGAGGAGTCAGAGAAATCGACGTGCGTGCATGACACGATGTATGAATGTTAAGGAAGCAAGATAAATACATCAGGAAAGAAAAGCGTGGCAGTCCATTCTTTCTGCCTACTCCTTCCGAGAGACAGCATGATGGTTAGTAAGTTAGTAGGCAAGTATGTCTTGGAATATATACCTGTTCAACTTGTCCGGTTGTTTTGGGTTCCCTAAATATTTTTTTCTTCTTTTCAATATTATCTAAGACCCCACTGGACCGCAAATGGTTGAAAACATTTTTTTCATAATCATAAGATGGGAAGAAACATACTACACCCCCGGGAACTATATTGCAGACGTTTTGTAGAACTCTACCCAATTCGTTCAACTGAAATAAAAATGGAATAATTAGAAAAACATTTTTTAATCACATTCCTAAATATAAACTGTTTATGTTTTAAATCTCCAAAAGTTATTTATCGCTTGCTTTGAAATTTTGACACAACGTTGCATTCAAATACACGCATGTTTTTACTTTGGATATCGTCTTCTCGGGAGTTTCAGTCAGGAAGCTATTTTTCCCCCACGTATTGGAAATTTTTTTCTTGGATTTCGTGGTTGGATATTGTTTGATGGTGAGAGGAGGGTTTCTTGGAGGATGTGGTGTATTGGGTCTGACATTTAGACCTGACTACCCGGGTAAAAGGGAGTGTGGAGGGTTCAGGTGTGGCCTTGGACAGGGGCTGAGGAACGGTGACAATGAGTGGTCATGAGTAGGGGCTGTTTGGACCTGGGTACAGAACCGAGTGGGACGAGACTGGCTTTGGATGTGGACCGGTGGTGAAACATTGAACCACCATTCGGGACCATTATCCATTTAACCAGGTTCAGCCACAGCGACGCGTGGCTGGGTACAGCTAGTTATAAATAAAATCAGACACAAAATATATTATCTTTGTAAAGCAAACTTTCAACTTACCAGTTCCGCAGAATTTCTCATTTCATATGTGAAGTTGAATTTTTTACCAGAAGGGCCTTCAGATAAACAAATAGGCAGGATATTCTCTGGTGGAATAACATGTCCACAAGAAAATTCTAATATTCTATCAGCAGATGCTCCCGTTGAGAGAAATAATTGATCACGAAATTCAGAAAACGGTTGCATCGTTCCACCAGCGAGGATAATCTAAAAAATATGAATTATTTCTATAAATCACTTACAGAACAAAAGCGAATGAATTATAAATATTATTAAATTGATATAATCTAACTAATTAACTAACGATCACGCCGTTTAGTATCTGTAGGGGTAGGCAGAGAAGATGGACTGCCGTACTCCATCCTGACATACCTCTCAAGCTTCCTCTATATTTATACATTGTAACATGCACGCTCCTTGATTTTTAGTATTTGATTAATTTATTATTATGTACTGTCATCTTTGCTTCAGTGGATATATTGATGTACTATGACGGTGACTTGTGAAAATGATTTATTATTTTAAAACATCTTGATATTGATCGGTTCAAGTTAATTTTTTTATTATACTGCTGGAACTTGTGTTAAAATATATTTTGAAGTGAACGAAAAAACAAAACGTAAATAATAAATAAAAAGTATTTATTGAAAGCTAAGGCATTAACACTGTGGAATTCCATAGTAATACACTTAGGAAATTGAAAATAACTTTGTTTATTATCCACAAAATATTCAAAAACATGACATGTTTTGGGGGATACCTCCATCTTCAGGTGTAAATATATAAAAACTAAACAAAGAAAGACTAATATAAAAAACGCATTTAAAATTCACTAATAATTATTTTTTTATCAGTAGGAATTAATAAATAATATTAAACAATATTAATACATAATGATAATATAAAAATATAAGATTGTAATTTAGAAAAAAACATACATTTGAAAAAACATTTATATAGAACTTAATAAATGATTAATTTGCATATGATTGGGAATGGGAGCTTGGGAGATTAAAAGTAGCCAAAGTATTTAAGGAGAAATCTATTATTGTTTAATATTATTTATTAGTTCTTACTGATAAAAAAATAATTATTAGTACTTATAACAATTAGCCCAGGTTATTGAATTCAATGCGTTTTTTATATTAGTCTTTCATTGTTTAGTATTTATTATATATTTACATCTGAAGATAGATGTATCCTCCGAAACATGTCATGTTTTTTAATATTATGTGGATAATAAACAAAGTTTTTATTTAAATTTCCTAAGAGTATAAAAAGTATTGATTAGGTAAACAGGCATGCGAGAAAGAGTTAAAAAATTAATTATAAAAACAACTTACTGATCTTGCTTCTTTTACTATGTCAGTAAATTGTGCAGCTGGATTCAAAAGAATAAATTTATGGAAACCATTTTCATCGGTTTTAGCCTTGTAGGTGGATATTCGCCCATCCGCATAGCTACTAGTGAGCTTTTCAAGAAAACTGACCACACATTGAATTACGTTTCCAACAGAAACATATTTTTCCTGAAATATACATAAAAATCACACTTGTGAGTATTATCTAAACTAACTAATAATCACGCCATCTCCCCGGTGGGGTAGGCAGAAAGAATGAACCGCCACACTGTTCTGTCCTGACATACTTCTCTCGCTTCCTCTACATTCATATATCTTGTCTTAATGCACGTCGATTTCTCCAACTCCTCACGTGACCGACATTTAATATTTGATTGATTTGATCGTGCCATGTTTTCCTCGGCCTTCCTGTATTTCTAGCTCCGTTCACGTCGTTTACAAATACCTTCTTCACCATTCTGTCTTCACTCATTCTTTCCATGTGTAAAAACCATCTTAACGGCCCTTTCATTATTTTGTTCATAACACTTTCATTCGCACCGTATTCACTTCTATACAGATTTACCGCACATTCATCTTAGAGATCTCATTTCTACTGCATTTATTCTACTTTAATCCTTCTTTTGCCAGTTCCATGTTTCACTTCCATACATAAGGTTCAGCACAAGAACACCATTATGCACTGCAATCTTAGGTTTTTTGGATTATTATCAACCAGTATTATCAACTATTTTAAAAATAGAATACAAATAAAGCATTGAACCACACATTTGTTTTCAAATCAAGATCACTTGGCAGATTAACAATTCCAGGTAGATCCAGATCTTAATTACTCTCTCTCTCCGATGGCGCTACAGCCCAAATCGAGCCTTGGACTCCCATAACAGGTGCCTTCAACTTCGCCTGTCCTCTGCCGCCGTCTTCCAATTAGCCACCTGGAGGAGCTGTGCCGCATCCTTCCCGACCTCATCCTCCCATCTCAGCCTGGGTCTTCCCACTAGGGATGTGCGATCCGCTCACGAGTTAACTCAAAGAGTCGAGTGAGTGATGATTCACAAAAAAAGAGCGGCAGCTCAATGATCCGCTGGGTGAATCGTAAATTATCGCAAAAGAGTCGACTCTTTTGTGAACTGAATATATTGTTCATCAAATTGAGCCGACTCTTTTTCATAATTCACGGTTCATCATTTTGAGTTATTCATAAAAATGAACTTCTGAAATGAGCTAAAAAAAAAAAAAAGGTCGTCGCTGATTCTCTGCAAAGTTGCAAAATTGGATGAAGTCACCAACGATTTCGATCAGTCACTTTTGCAACTTTGAAACCAGAATTCAGCGGTGACCTTTTTATTAAGCTCATTTCAGAAATTCTTTTTTACGAACGATTCAAAATGATGAACCATGAATTATTAAAAAGAATCGGTTCACTTTGCTGATCGGAACCGTTCAGTTTAGATCACTTAAGTGATTCATTTTGCCCATCCCTACTTCCCAATCGTCACCTTCCACCTGGGTGTCCAATCATTATTATTTTAGGGACCCATGAGTCTAGCATCCTCTGAACATGCCCAGCCCATCTTAATCTGAGAAGTCTCATGTGTGTTGAGATGCTAGGGGCCTTGAATATGTTGACACTAATTTAAAATATTTGACACTAATTTAAAACATTTGCTTCCATATCATTCTGTCCTGTGCAGACTGCATCCAGGTTATTCCGACGTGTCTGTTTAGATCTTCCTTCCACCGTAGTTGCGGTCGCCCAGCACTTCTCTTCGCCGTCCACGGTCTCCAAGTGGGCGGCGAAGAGAAGTGTAGGGCGACCGCAACTACGGTGGAAGGATGATCTAAACAGACACGTCAGAATAACCTGGATGCAGTCTTCACAGGACAGAATGACATGGAAGCAAATGGAGGAGGCCTTTATCCAGGAGTGAACGGGAATAGACTGAGGAAGAAGAAGAAGAATTTAAAATAAGTCTGAACCCCGTTAGTATCAGTCATGATTTACAAAATACCTTTCTGTTATAATAAATCGAATATTGTTAATAATATAACCTATAATTTATAGAAAGAATGCTAACCGGTACTAATTCCACTTCAGCCCTTTTACCAACTTCAGGGATAGATTTCTTTTTCCCTTTTTTATTTTCATCAGAAAGTTTTGCTAAAAACGATTGGAGATGTTTTTTATTATCGGTGACCATTTTATCTTCTTTGATGTTTGCTAAGGGGTATCTTTCTGAAAATCCGTGAAGTTTCTGGGCCAGCTTAGATTGATTGCAGAAATTCAACAACGGTCTAAGATTGTAATTGTCAATTTCTGCCGTCAACACAAATTCTTCCAGAGTAAAAATCTTTCTTTCTTCAGTCACATTTTGAGAATTTTTCGGTGATTTTAAAAGACCTAAAATAATAATTAGAAAAAAGACATAAATTAAAATCTATTAATTAAAAAAAAATTTACATGTAAGTTTGACAAAAAAAAAACATACCAAATATTTTTCCTACAATGAAAATCAGCTGATTTAAATACAGAAGATTCTTAGCTGCAAATCGGGAACTGTATTTATCTCTGTAAATCTTTAATTTATCTAAAGCAACCTGGAGTTGAAAACCGGTAACTTCCGCACAATGGATGTGTTCAATTGTGTCTAAAAGATTGTGAGCTTCGTCAATGATGACAATATTATTTTTGAGACTAATACCATTTGCCTTCCTTGTCCCTTCATGAAGAAGTGTCTGGTATGGAACAACAACCACCTAGAAATACATTATATTAATGACATATTTCAGTAACAGTTAACTAACTAACCATCACGCCGTCTGTCCGAAGAGGTAAGCAGAAATAATGGACATACTTATCACGTTTTCTCAACATTCATACATTGTGTCATGCACAGACGTCGATTTTTCTGACTCCTTACATGGCCAACATTTAATATTTGATTGTGCCACGTTTTATCGGTCTTCCTATATTTCTAGTTCCATTTAAATCGTTAATATATACTTTTTTTACCATTCATTCTTTTCATGTGTCCAAAGAATCTTAATTTTCCTTCATTATTTTGTTCATCTTCTTCTTCAAGTGCCCTGTCGGGTCCTTCCAACATTGGCGATCATCTCGGCGAACCTGTCCCTGTCCTGCGTCGCTAAGAATAGCTCCTCCACACTTTGGATGCCGGTCCACTCCCTCACGTTTCGCAGCCAGGACTCTCCTACCGGGCCCTCGGCGTCCCTCAATTTTCCCCTCCAATATCAGTTGGAGAAGGTGTTAATTTTCCCCACGCAGTATAAGACCCAGATGTGAAATCTTCCGAACCTTGATAGTTAATAACAGTTCCCTGTCAACTCTAGCTCGCCTCAGGACTTCGATATTGGTAACCATGTCTGTGCAGGGAATTTTGTTCATAACACTTTCATTCGCACTGCATTCACTTCTAATATTTTCATTCAACACTATCATACACAGATTTTCTACACATTCGTCTAAGAGATTTCAAATTTACTCCATTAAAAATAAAAAATTCAGTTAAAAATAAAAGACAATATTTTTGATAATTCGACTTACCTGTGCAAATTTTATAGCAGCTCTAGTACTATAATAAGGACAAGATTGAATTTCTTTTCCCGCTGAGACCATGTCTTCCACATCTTTTATTTCTATTAAGGCCTCGTCTCTTAATAACTCAATGTTATTCTGATTATAGAATTGGCAACCGGAACTACATTTAGATTTCTTAGTAATTTTCCCTTCTTCGGCTTTCGTGGTTTTTCCTTTCTTTCCTTTCTGTAGATCGAGGCATCTGATAAAAACAAAATGTGAAAGAATAAACATACATATTAACCTTTATCGGACGCTAGCTTTTGTATCTTTCGTATATATTATCCTATCAATATTTAATTATAAAAAGTCACTGTGTATGGCAGTGGATCGGTCACACTCTGAGACGGAACCCAGCCTGCATTGCTCAGGGCGCACTAGACCGGTCCCCTATGGGGGGAAAGAGAAAGCGAGGCAGACCTAGAGCCACCTGGAGAAGAACCCTGCAGGACGAGGTTAAGGCAGCAGGCCTCACTTGGGATGATGTTAAGCTTCAGGCATGCGATAGAGTCGGGTGGAGAAGATTCTTTGAGGCCCTATGCACCACGGAGGTGTGACAGGACAAAAAGAAGAAGAAGACTGTGTATGTTAATCACTCCATTGGTAATATTCAACTGACAAAGTAATTACGCGCAAATTCCACAGACAACATGATTCATCGTGTCACCTCACATATACCATATAACGCAGCGACAAAGTTCTGTTGTCACATCAGAGGTGACTTACGTCTGTTATGTCCAAGTTTTAAAAATATTTATTTATGTAAAGAAAAACTAAATAAATATTTTTGCATGGGGCATTAATGAATCATTTCAAACCATCATGATAATGGACTTGGATCTTCTGGTGTACAGATCTTCAGTCCTCGTAGCTATTTCTCTTACACCTGATGAAGAAAACATTATTGAAAAGGCTATTTGGTGGTTAATTTATGTAGAGACTATATTTGTATGGCCAGAGTATTCTTCTAAAGGACACCAAAGGTAAATTTAGGATTCATGTTAAGATAATTTCCCTTTTTTTGGGCAGGGCTAAATTGATGGAAGATCAGTTAATCTTGACTATATATAGTACAATGTGAGGATTTATATTCTCTCTGTCTACTCAAGTGGTGGGCAGTTCCTAGAAGAAGTGATGGGATGTGAGAAGTGAATCATGGGACTGGCAAAAGAAAGATGAAAGTATAATAGAAATGAGATCTCTTAGATAAAGTTCTCAAAGTGGGCGATTGAGGCTTTCAGGGGGGCAGTAGAAGACCCAGAAAAAATAGAGAGCGTGGGCAGATAAAAAAATATAGTCTAAAAAGACAAAAAAAACATGCTAATCACGAAAGGTACTAATAAAGCAAATTAAACTTAAATATTGGTTTATTTTGTTATTGTATGTATTGTAATCATTTTCCCATATTTCAAAAAACTTTTATGGGAGGGGGACGTTGAACATTTATTTTTCTTGTAAAGGGGGTGGTGGCCCAGAAAAGATTGGAAACCTATGATCTAAGAGATCTCATCACTACTAATTTTATTCAACTTTCATCCTACTTTTTTCAGTTCCTGCATTACCACCTTCTTCACTTCCATACATACTTCTATAATATTTTGTTTTATTCCACTTCTTCTAGTTCTAACAGTTACAATTGTTATTTTCACTACTTACAATTAACTTCTGTCGAGAAATTTCAAACACCAACATTAATTAATTATAATAAAGTCAAACTCAGTTATTACGATCACGGATACAGCGAGATCTCGGATGTAACAAGAAACCAGATACTTCATGTCTTCATGTGATGGGTATTTTTGTAAGCATTTAAAAATACCTATTCTCTGAAATAAGGAGTAATGCTTATAACGAACAAATTTAGTTGGTAACATCTTCCTCGTAATAACCAAGTTTGACCGTAGTAACATAGTGTGAATTCCATTGTATATACCTTTCATTGATGAGATGTGAACTCTTCAGCTTTTGAACTGCGGGGTGGATGCAGTATTGCTGTCTGGAGGCCAGGGAAACAACACGAATCTCTGTTGAATACTCTGTTCTCTTTATTTCATTAACAAATTGGGAAAGCTGGGAATGGGTTCGACTGCAGAAAAAAATCTGAAAAAATTGTAAATTTAACTCTATTTTTAAAGCTCAATTCACTTTGTTACCCGCACTAACCCTTCTTTTGACATCACTGTTCATTCGGCCATCAACTGTGAACATTCTACCTAAATAGATAAATTTAGTAACTTGCTCTAGGTTCTCCTCGTTCACACTTATGTTGCAAAATGTTGTTTTCTCTACCCTTTCAAAAACCATCACCTTTGACTTTCCGACATTCACAATTAATTCATTTGCCTTGGATACCTTATATATTCTCGAAGAACATGTTTCATTTCTACAAATGACAATGATATTAAAATCAGTTGAATTTAATTATTAATGTAAATATTTATTTAAGTTTCACATAAGAAATATTTTGATTTATTATAGAGACAATTTTCTCCCCAAAATGGATTTCAATAATACAATACACTCCCAATTTCCCGGGGCCGGGTAAACCGGGAAGTGAATTATCCGGGAAACTTGAGTCATTGAAAAAATATTTTATAAAAACAAAAATATTTCATTCATCAATATTTCGGGTTAACCCGGAAATCGATTATATGGGATACCGGAAAATCGGGAGTGTACTATGATAAATAAAAATAAAAAATTATAAATAGTTTGAAATTTAATATTAAAAATACATATTTATTATACCTTAACTCCATCGTTTTCGACATCTTCTTCATTTTCATTTTCATCTTCAACATCATCTAATTCTGGTCTTGTCTCATCCAGTAACAGGTCTGTATCTTCACACGGAGCATCATCAATGAGTTTATCTTCTAATTGAGAATTTTTGTTTTCAGATTTCAGATTTTTTTCATTAAACCACTTTGATTTCTTGTTTTCTTTTTCAACTTTCTTCCTTGATCTTAAGTCATCTATTTTTTCTTTGTATTTGGTAATAATTTCTAACTTCTTTTTAAGAATATTTATTTCTGTTGTTTTTTTAATTTTTTCATACTCGGAATTCAGCCAATCATCAATATCTGTGAAACACAACAATTAAAAACCGGGTGGAGGTCTAGGGAATAGAATGATTGGACCCCACCAAATTCCTTCATCATAATGATGAATTATTTTCTGCTCATATTGAAGGTGGTGTAATAAATTCTAATACTGTTGATTTAAATCTTGGTGTTAGGTTTAAAAAAAAAAAAAAAAGATATCGTAGCAGGAGGATTAATCCTGCACCACAGTTTAACTAGTTCTATGCGGCAACCATTTATAGACAGTCTATAATCCCGTGCACGGGAGGCTATCTATAGATGGGGTACTTTAACACTTATCTATATCTAGCCAAGTTTGACTGTTTAAATAATCTAATATTTTAAATGTATAGTTACATCTCTTGCCACCATGTTGAAATAATAATATGTTACATATTGTCAAGAATTATCGATATAACATCGATTTAAAAAAGGCTCGTTGGTAAACCAAAAAGCGTTGCTATGCATGGTTGACACTAGTCACACACTTGCGCTCCAGATATATATTTTTCGGGAATTACAGAAATCTATAAGTTGAAATTCGTATTCATATTTGACTTGTTTGATTTAATTTATAATGATAAGTTATGTGCCAACCCTGTCGTCTTGTGAGAATAAAGTTATATTTTTTTCAATAAATGAAGGCATAAATGAAGCAGGGATCATTTAAATGGGAAATCAAACTTTTTTGTGCCGTAGACCCCTTTTTCTATTCTATGTAGACCCCCTGTTTTCCTAATTGATTTTTCGAATTGATTGCTAAAAAAAATTGGTCGCTGCCGAATTCTACAGGCCGGAAGTCGCTGTCGAGCTAAAAAAAAGGCGCCAATGATTTCCATCGTCCGATTTTCCCCAAATGAGCTAAGAAAAATGGTCGCCAACAATTTCAATATTCGTATTGCGTTTCAATCTTCGGCTTCAATTTAGCTGACATCTCATGGACCCCCAATTTTTTTCGCAACTGTCGTAGACCCCCTGCAAGTTGTTGTGGACCCCTGGGGGTCTATATAGACCACTTTGGAAATCAATGTGGTAAATCTTTATTATGTACTTTTAACATATTTTGTTTTAAAAAGCCGGTCCTCGGTGTCCGGGAATATGAATACCCCCCTGACATTTAAAAGGTTAACTATTTGGGCATGCACAGATGTGCTTTATGGCGGACTGTTATCAGAGCTATGTCTAGAGATAGAAGCCCCGCCATAACTCACCTCTTGCCTTAAAACCCATCATCCTGTCAACGCATCTGCGATCATGCTCTCTCTTTCCTAAGCATTCCCCATTCTGTTAAAATGCATACACCAATGTGTTATCTTGCTTTGATACCCGTCAGTTCATCAACTAATACGATTGTGTCCATGCCCTCTGTATCCGCAATAAATCGTTAATTACTTGACCATGCCTTACTTTCTATGTAGAAACGGAGACACCCACAACTACACTATATTGACTGTCAACAAAGTTATTAAGCGCATTATACTGTATTATATGGCATAACAGGTTAAGGAACAAACATACCTGCGTTATCCGACTCAACAGATAGTTTCAAATCGTTTATTTTATTGTTTAGCGATGAAAGTTCGGATGCTTCATAATCTTGAAGCCACCGGAGAGCACCACAACAAATACTCAAAGATTTTCCCTAGAAATTGAAAAATTAAACATTACACATTTACTCTCGATATACTGATTGACAGGGGAATACTATAATCTGAATAACTTACAGTTCCAGTAGGACTTTCAAATATTCCAAGTTTGCCGCATTCTAACGCTATGTATAGTTGCTTCATGAAATCTTTTTGAATTTCATAAGGTTCAAAGGGAAAACAAAAGCTTGACGGAGTTTCCATTTGAAATAAAATAAACTAAAAATTAGTAAAATAGTGGCACGATAAAAAAAAACCTAATGACAATGTTTTGACTTTTGACGTGCGCGCCAAAATCTTTATCCTTATTTTCTGTGGATAGTGTGTTTAAAAAAAAATGTGATGGCACCTACTTAATTTATATTGAATAAATGGCAGCATAATTTATAAAGCGTTACCCACACGCGTTTGAAAAATCTAAATCTCGATAAAAATTGGTTTCATCAGTTTTGTGGACGTTTATTTAAAGAAAATCGATTTTCACATATTCATGTAATCTTGATATAGCCATGTTTCGTGGCACACTCGGTGAGATTACACTAAACAATTTTTACATGGCAGAAAATACGTTTTCTCTCTGGAGGTTTGTTTAATCTTAGTTAAGTTTAATTTTAATTAGTGATAAGACTATGAAAAATAATAGTAGTGTATAGGAAAAACAATAATAATAGTGATAGTGGCAACACTTTGGGGGGGCGTGATCTAACCCCCCCCCCCCCACTTTGCGGATTTTCAACTAAAGGGGTGCGAAGAGCGAGGTAACTCTTAGACACAGGACTTCGGTGGAGGTAACATCTCCCGGCACTCGGCGGGCGGCCGAACGCCAGGGAGATAACCTGAAGGAGAAGATAGCGATATACGCGCCGCATAGCGCCAGCAACCATGGAGCACGCTTATCACCATTGGGGCCTGATGCCGACCACCGCTGTCGCTGCGAAGGAGACCCGTGCCCTTCGCGGTCCATCATCCGCGAGATGTTTATGTGCCTTGCGGCCTCTGGCCAGCCTCTATGTCACCCTTCGCCGTCGTCTGCCTCGCCCGATCTCCGCGGCGGAGGCCGGGTCGGCTCCAGCATCCACGACTCTCCCCCATCATCCGCCTCGTACGTTCCTCGTGTGCGGATGGAGGAACGCAATAAAATTAAGTAAGCTGACCAGCTTTTAGCAAGTAAATTTTTGATTGTAATCTAATATTAAGGTGTTCCTCGTGTAAATTCTTGTAATCCTATTTATAATAAACTTAATTTCTAAGTCACTTGGCCTTTCTTAATAATCACACTCTCAATCCCGAACGAATCATATTATCTATAAATCATGGGCATTTGACGCCGAGGCAACGGGAGATGAATCTCGACAATACGAGTCGATATTCCCAGCATCTCCTCGTACATGGACCCCGTTCCATCATCAGACTCCGTCAATCTCATTTTTAAAACTAACGATTTAACTCAGAAAAAAACTGTACTAAAAGTCTCATTTGTGTGTATTACGTTTTATAAATTTTTAAATTTGATAACGTTGGTAGTTCTTTCTATTGCAGCGCTGTTTGTCTCTTACAGGTACTAATTTTTGTTTATTTATTTCTACTTCTATCTTTTCTAATATTCTATGGTTATGTACTGTCATTGATGTCATCGAAAGATTTGACATTTACTTATGTTTGAAAATCATTGACATTGTACAATTAATACGAAATGTCGTCAGGGTGCGTTCATATTTATTGAAGAAATCATTATGATTTTATTAAAATATTTTAAGACGTCATTAGTGGTTATAAAAACTCCTGTTTTATTTTCAGAGTGAAGATAATGCCAGGTGCCACTGTGTGTGAGGATTGTGTTTTAAAAGGTGATATTACAGTAGCGGGAGGGACGGTTATTCATCCTCGAGCGACGATTATTGCAGAAGGTGGACCTATTATTATCTCAGAATATTGTATTGTCGAAGAATATGCAACTATAATTCATACGTAAGTTATCCACAATATTTCATTATCGAGGAAAAGAGTATTACATAAAATAATAAGGTTATCTCAAAATGTCCACTCTTTGTCTTTTAATAGATCCAATCCTGAGGTGGAAGAGAAAGTTGGGATCCAGAAACCTTTAATAATTGGGGCACATAATGTCTTTGAAGTTGGTTGTCGAGTAGAATCTTATTCGGGTCATATTGGAGAAAGTAATGTTTTCGAATGTAAGTCTTATGTCGGACCCAAAGTTGTTATTGGCAGTGGATGTGTTGTTGGTATGTATTATTATTATTATTATATTTTTTTAAGAATATTAAAAATTAATTATCATTTTGGGTTTGGGAAAAAGTAATTTCGTATTTCGCGCCCTTTTTTTCAACTAAGTATATCTCGTTCATTATTGGTCACATCGGATCATACGATACGGCGTTGTAAAGGTGTGAGTGTATACTATAAACGCTTTTTTGACAGTATTGCGCTTGGTCGGTTGAATCGTGAAGTATCATGCGTCGAATATGGAGGTCTCAAAAGAAGAAATTCGCCATATTTTACATTTTTACTATCTGAAAGAGAAAAACGCGTCAAAAGCGACGAAAAAAATTTGCGATGTATACGGGGCCGATACTCTTTCGGTTCGTGCTGCACAACAGTGGTTCGAGCGATTTGGTTCTGGTGTAGTGGAGGTGAATGATGCACCACGCTCTGGCAGGCCTGTCGTCAAAAATGTCGATAAAACCATGGAAAATATCAAGATAGACCGTCATGTTAGCAGTCGTAGCATCGCCCAGGAGCTGAATATCGATTCTAAAACCGTTTTGAACTCTCGATGTTTGGGTGCCACATGAACTGACGCAAAAAAAACTCATGGACCTAATTTCCATCTGCGAATCGCTGCTGAATTGCAACAAAATCGTCCCATTTCTGAAGCAGATATCACGTTGATTCTTCCGACTTCTAATATGACCAACCTTTAAAATTGGATTATTTTGGTCATGCCATGTTTTTCTCGGCCTACCTTGACTCCGTACTCCCTTTACACCGTTAATGTATACTTTCTTAACCATTCTTTCTCCTTCCATATTTTCAATTTTGTTCATAATGCCTTCTACTGCTCTACATTCCTTTATCAGCATTTGAGATTCAATCGTACATCGATCAATCACACTTACATCTTAGGTACCTCATCTCTTCTGCATTTTTTCTTCTCTCATAAGAAAATAATAAAAGCAAACAAAAATATATAAATACATAATGGAATAGAATTTAAAAAAAAAGTACACACATTACTTACTAGAACGTGCTGCAGGTACTAGAAATTATTGGACAAGTCAAGATTGGGTTGTTTTTTTTTCTTTACTGTTTTAAAATTCGCTATAAATGTTTTTTTGGTTATTTTTAGGTGCTGCCTGTAAGCTGGAAGATGCAACTCTAACAGACAACACGATCATATATGGACAAGAACATATAATGAGGGAAGCAATGGAGAAGCAACCTTCGCAGATGCTCCAGTTAGATTTCCTCAGTAAAATTTTGCCCAACTATCACAAGCTTCGAAAGCCTAATGTACAAATTAAACGTCATCAACCCAAGCCTGAAAGCTAAATGGAAAAATTAAATATACAATACATATATTAACATTATATTATATATATTTTTTACTTATTTTTTTAGTTAGCCCCCTTTTTAAATTCCTATCTTTGGTGATAATTATAAAATATAATTTATTTCTTTAAGAATTAAATACGGTTTTTACAGTTTTGAGTTAGTTTTTATCAATGTTTTAAAGGTTTTATACCTTTATCATTGGAAGAACAATACAAACTATATATAAACAAAAATATATTTGTACCGTCCTCCTGATGTAGGTAAAAAAACCTTCTTAACATGGCAAGAATAATAAATTCAAAAGTGGAAAAGACGATGTTTTAATATATATTTAAAATAACGTCATTCTGGAATTCAACAGTGTGAACACTACTTTAAATAAAAACGGAACATTAATTTTCATACATTCTATCTATTCATTACATCTTTTATTAAATATAAAAAGTAAATATATAATGATATATCTATTGTATTGTATAATTTGTATAATGTTGATTGATTGATTAACTGAACCGATTTCTTAAATTTAATTTAAATGTATAAATAAAGTTTAATTTAATAAAGTTGAACACATGGAAAGAATGAATGAAGAAGACCGTGAAAAACGTGTCACGATAAAATAAATCAAATATTGAATGTCGGCCATGTGAAGAGTTGGAGAAATTGATGTGCATGCATAACACGATGTATTAATTGTTGAGGAAACTAGAGAATTATGTCAGGTAAGAAAAGTGAGGCAGATCGTTCTTTTTGCCTACCCCTTCGGGGAGACGGCATGATGGTTAGTTGGTTTAGTTAGTTCTTTATTTATATAATTTTTAATATATTTTTATTCTGTAAGTTAAAAAAAATAATAGCACTTAGAAAGCAGTGTGGTTCATATTTTTATTAAACAATGTTTCATTCAATATTAGTTATTTCTAAAGATCTGCCGTAATGGTTAAAAAAAATTAGCATAAGGAATTGCATTATCGAGCTTCTTCAATTAAATATTTGAAATCTATATTTGCATAAAATGGTGCAATGTTGATGGCATGGACTTTTAACTAACTACAAAAAACTGCAATAGATAGGTGATTTTTTGTGTAAAAAATATTCTATTAATCTGCATTAAATATATCTCAAATGAATCATAATAGTTTCTTTTTAGTTATATGGTTATTATAAGCAGGATAAACTGCACGGCACCGAAATGAGAGTGCTGAAGTAGTTGGGCCTAGTAACGTTGCTTGACCACATCAGACACATACACATCCGCGGCAGTTTTAGAGTGAGACCAATCTCGGATAAACTTGATGAGAATCGTCTGAGTTGGTACGGCTTTGGGGGATGTGGTGAGAGTTAAAAGACGGCGGACATTTCAGCGTTTATTGCAGGTTACAAGTAATCATATGTTAACAGTATTATGTACTCGTGATGGAGCGTGTGCCTGGACGTCGATAGCAGCTGGGGCTGATGGCTCACTGGGCAGTAGCGTCGGTCAGCTGGAGTGAAGACTCGTCGGAAGTTGCGTGGCGTAGCAGTGTAGTCAGTTGCGTAGTTCGGTAGGAGAGTCGGAGATTTCTCGTACGTAGACTTGACAGCGTAGACTCGTGTCGGTTAGAAGTCGCAATACTGACTGACGTATTGGGTGGTCGGAAGTACCACTTTTATATGCTTTGCTTGCCTTTGTACACGATGCCCTGCTCTAGTGACCTAGTGACCAAACTGAATAAATCTGGGCCCTAGACTCATCAGTTTTGATAAGTAGGTCCTGAGTCAGGCGTTTTGTGTACTATATTTCATCATGAAATATGCTGGTTCAGCGTCGAAGTCCACTTATGTGGGTTATGCATTTAACCCCGACACGGCCACAGTATGCGGTGCCAAGCTGTCCATGCTAAAAGGAGGGTAAAAGAAGCGGACCAGCCACCCAGGAGACGCGGTAGGCCCAAGCTGACATGGATGGGACTTATTCAAAGGACTCTCATGAGAGATTGGATCTCACCAGATGCCATCCATGTGACAGTCCTAGAGACGCCATACAAGAATAGCCGACCCCAAGTAAATCAGACAAGGCTAGGAAGAAGAAGAGGAAGGGGGTTATTATAACCTTCCCAAATTATTTGTGGGTATTGCTTTTTTTTGGGCACTGTGATTTTTTGGAATGTTTTTTATTTTGTCAAAAGTTATAATTTTTCTACCATGTTGTAAGTATAACTGTGTAGTTTTTATCAAATCAATCCCAATATTTTCTAAGAATGAGGTAATCCTAGGTGAGGTAATTAAAAATAAATAATGTTTTAACATTTATTTATTGTTTTAAGAGTGAGAATGTAAATAAATATCAAATGGTATCTAAGGAATTCTGAATAATAATAATTCTGAAACAGTAATAAATACAATAGTAATTTTCTCTTCTAATAAATAAATACAAACGGTGAATGAAAGATTTTCATAGATTGAAAAAATTCTAGTTCTCTCAATAATCTCAAAAAAATGGTCATATGTAGTTAGTACCATTTTTATGTACACCAATATATCTTCTTCTTTTTGTCCTGTCACACCTACGTGGTGCATAGGGCCTCAAGGAACCTTCTCCACCCGACTATGGCATGCCTGATGCCTAACACCATTCCAAGTGAGGCCTGCTGCCTTAACCTCGTCCTGCAGGGCTCTTCTCCTGGTGCCTCTAGGTCTGCCTCGCTTTCTCTTTCCCCCCATAGGGGACCAGCCTAGTGCGCCCTGAGCGATGCAGGCTGGGTTCCGTCTCAGAGTGTCACCGATCCACTGCCATTTTTTATTTTTTATTTAAAAAAAAAAAGACTAATACCAAGGATTTAATCAATGATATAAGAATTTATTATTACAATCTTCAATGTGAGCAGAAAATAGCTCATTATTATGAAGAAGGAATCTGGTCGTGTCCAGGCTTGAACCCAAGTACCCTGGATCAGGAGCCAAGCGTTCTATCCCCTAGACCACCACCCGATTTGCGTCTAGCGACTTGTTCTCTAATTGGCTTTTCGCCTGCCATGGTCCAGAGAACGGCATTTGACACTGTTTGGGGCCAATAGATTTTGAATATTGAGCGAAGGCATCTATTTATAAACACCTGGAGTTTACCAATAACGTCTGCGGTAGGTTTCCAAGTCTCACATCCGTACAGCAGTACGCTTTTAACACTACTGCCGAATATTTGGAGCTTGAGCTTTCTCGAAATGATACCGGAACGCCATACAGGGCGAAGCATAGCGAAAGCTCCCCTTGCCTTGTTGAGTCTGCTGGCTACATCTTCCTCCGTACCTCCCGAGCCTGCTATCATACTACCGAGGTAGCAGAAGCTGGTCGTGGAGACACCGTGGAGGAAAATTGGGGTGGAGTCATTTGTGGACACACGTAGGTCTACTGTCTTGGACATGTTAATCTTGAAACCTACTTTTGCCGCTTCCTCGTGAAGTCTACACAGCTTCCGTTCTGGACACCAATATATAATATTTGTTTATTCTTCGCTAGTTTTAATCCAAGAGATTGGTTTGCAGCAAAGTGTAACATTTTTGCTGGTTCTTGGGTTGATTCTTTAATGTTGTAGTTTCCCGTTTGTTTCCACATTTGTATACAACGGGTTATTTGAATCCAATTACTGTATACAACATTTTAGCTATTGATTCTCATGACTTGTGATAGATAGCTAAACCATCGCCATTTTACTGTCACGTGAATTCTACTCCAGACCAAAGACAGTGGGACAATCACACTGCCATCGCCGGGAATTGAACCCGGGACCTTTGGTGTGGCAGTCATAGCTTCTACCACTCTGTCATGAAGGTCGTATTTTTATATAGTCAGCATATTTTTGATTGTGCTTAAGTTAAGATACTTCCCGATTATTCCATATTGTTTTTTTTCTTTTAAATTACTATAATTAGACCATTCTATTAAACCAATCAAAATCAACAACATATAAAAAACTAAATATTGAATTAATTATGACGTAAAACTCCAGTATATTAGCGGTAAAACCAATAATTTCATGTCGTATAATTTCAGTGGTTAGGTATTGAAAAATAATTCATAAATTCTTTGTTAATCAACAGATATAATGTATAATTATAGATTTAATAATTTTTTTCTTGAATATCGTCTTCTGTCAAATAATTTTCTTTCGCTTTCCCGCGCTCCGGCTCTTTTTACAAAATTTCTGCGCGCGCATTTGGGACAGTGCCACGGGTGCACAAAAATTGAGTAGTAGCAAGCAAAATAATGGCTTTCCACAACAAATGTATATCGTTAATAAATTATTTGTATCGAAATTCAATTTCAACTCTGCCCCTTTTATATTGGCAAAAATTACAATTGAAACTAGTTTTCATATAGCTGGTCCAACGAAAGCGCTCGCATTTCCCTTTAGTATATTTCCTTACATATTGCGGGTTGGTTGCTAGCATCGTTCTTGTCGGAAACACACGCGAATGTTGAGTTTTCGAAAAGTTTTAAAATTAGAATTACGTACATGCGATGCGTACTTTAATTTGAATTCGATTGTCGCTTTTTTGTGATGTAGAAGAGGTGTGTTTGTGCGTGTTTGTTTTTTCATATAATTACAGTTCATATATATATTTTTGTAGTATTATTACTCAATAAGTTATAGCGTATTCAATAAATAATACAATATATTCATTGATTACTAGTAATTTAAATTATTTTTTGTTTCTTGAACAATTATGTAAATCTCTATATTAAATAATTAATACGAATGAAAACGTCAGTTTTCTAGAAGTTGTATTATTTTTTATGGGCATGACATGTTTCGCTCTGATACATTTGATAATGCCTTAGAAGGGCGAAACATGTCATTCTCATAAAATATATTGAAACTTCTAGAAAACTGACGTTTTCATTCGTATTAATTAAGTAATTTTAATGATATGTACTTATTATAAGTATATAAATTATTTTATTGTTTATTGAACTTTTAACACGTATTTCAAGTAAAGGGGTAAGGTATTTTGTCAAATGAGTATTAATTTTTTAAATTTTATATCTAATAATGTAGAATACGTTCAAGTTCAGAGAGCACTTTGTATCAATTTTGAACAATTCATCCTTGTAAAATAGAGAAATATAATTTAGTGCTGTTAGATATTGTAGCTGAGTTTGTGTATTTAGGTAGTATGTTTACAAGAGATGGGAGAGTGGAGAGGGATATTGAAAGAAGGGTTGGGGCAGGCAACAAAGTGAATGGTGCACTTAAAGTTGTCATCGCAAACAAAAACCTATCCAAAAAAGCTAGAATGGCAGTGCACAATGGTGTTCTTCTACCGACACTTATGTATGGAAGCGAAGCATGGAACTGGCAAAGGAAGGATGAAAGTAGAATAAATGCAGTAGAAATGAGATCTCTTAGACGAATGTGTGGATATTCTGTGTATGATAGAGTGTCGAATGAAAATATAAGAAGTGAATGCGGTGCGAATGATGGTGTCATGAACAAAATAATGAAAGGATCATTAAGATGGTTTTGGACATATGGAAAGAATGAATGAAGAAATAATGGTAAAAAAATTATATGTTAATGATGTAAATGGTACCAGAAATAGAGGAAGACCAAGGAAAACGTGGCACGATCAAATAAATCAAATATTGAATGTCGGCCATGTGAGGAGTCAGAGAAATCGACGCGCGTGCATGACACGATGTATGAATGTTGAGGAAGCGAGAGAAATATGTCTGGAAAGAAAGGTGTGGCAGTCCATTCTTTCTGCCTACCCCTTCGGGGAGACGGCGTGATGGTTAGTTAGTTAGTTAGTTAGTTAGTTAGATATTGTAAAATTATTAATTTGTAATCGCACAACGGCGATAGATAATCGGGATATATTTTTAAATTCTTATTTTAATGGATGTGATTTTCTATTTTAAAAAAAGTCTCGTAATATTTTATCTGTTTTTATGTTCTTCTTTACTTGTGGATTTTGGATAGAAATAACAAAGTAATCGTGGAATATTATAATTGCAATTTTTAGTCTAGATATCGATTATTTTTGACAAATTATGGCATAATATATTTTAAAAAATATATAGTCAAACCCAGCGCTTCCCGGTAAATAAATTCAATATTTAAAATATGTTACTTTGTTTTGTTTGAACCATTGATTACCGGTTTCAATACTTTCTGCGTCAGGGATCGATGAATTTTGATGAGTTATCTAATTCTTGCGAAAACTTACTTCAGTGAACATTCAGATACAATTATGGATTGTGTTGAAACATTAAATGATGTGTGTATAAAATAATACAAATCAAAGTATCAATAAACCATATTTTGAATTGTGAAAGAAAACAATTATTCTGATATTATTAAAGTCGTAATTAATTTCACATCTCTGATTTTATTTTAATCTCTTCAAGAAATATTACGTTGCTTTGTTTTATTTTTGTCATATCCATCATTCATTTGTTTGCTGAATTCGATTTGAATGTAGAATATAAAGTAGGTACGTATTGTTTAATTAAATTTCCTGGTTTAGCTCTTCATCTTTCTATTCTTATCTCAAATCTAGAGAGCATCTGTTTTCTGCAATGACTATTGTGTGTGCCGCGTTCAATGTCCAAGAAAATCGTTTAATTTTAGATATATTTGTTTCGTCTGTCGACTGCTTATTCTAATTTTAATAATGCTAGTAAAAGCACGCGCTTTGTATATTGTTATTTATCTCTTTATATAAATAAGTAAAGCCAATCAAAAGTATGTTATTACATTCATATAAAGATTATTTTATGTCGACAATCTTGTTTCCATTGACCAGTTATTAGAAACAAGAATTAATCAATGAAAACGAAAACGGCCGTTCACAATGGAATTCTGGTCCCAACCCTTATGTATGGAAGCAAAGCATGGACTTGGCAGGAGAAGGATGAGAGCAGAATAAATATGGTAGAGATGAGGTCCCTAAGACGTATGTGTGGTAGAACGACGTACGACAGAATCTCAAATGCTGATATAAGAAAGAAATGTACAACGGAAGAAGGTATTACAAATTATGAAAGGGCACATAAATGGAGAAATAATGGTTAATAAAGTATACATTAACGATGTAAATGGAGTACGGAGTCAAGGTAGACCGAGAAAAACATGGCATGACCAAATTAATACATTTTAAATGTTGGTCATGTTAGAAGTTGGAAGAATCGACATGCGTGTATGACTCGTTGTATGAATGTGGAGGAATCTAGAGAGGTGTGTCAGGATATTGTGTGGCAGTCCATTTTCTCTGCCTACCCTTGTGGAGAAACGGCGTGACGGTTTGTTTGTTGTTTCGACTATCTTTTTGAGCAGAATAATAGTTATTTTTTATGGCAGGATCTAATACACGTCCGTATAGATCACAAAATATTTTGCCGCTAGATCATTACTCAGATAATCCGTCTGTAGAAAAGAACTATAAACTCAAATTTTGAAAATAGAAAGACGATATCTAGATAGATAGATAGACTATAGGCATTAGGTAGGTACTCCTCCTGTAGAAAAGAACTATAAACATCAATTTTGAAAATAGAAAGACGATATATAGCAAGTTAGATTTGTATACTATAGACATTAGGTAGGTACTCCTCCTGTAGAAAAGAACTATAAACATAAATTTTGAAAATAGAAAGACGATATATAGCAAGTTAGATTTGTATACTATAGACATTAGGTAGGTACTGCTCCCGTAGAAAAGAATTATAAACATAAATTTTGAAAATAGAAAGTCGATATATAGCAAGTTAGATTAGTATACTATAGACATTAGGTAGGTACTCCTCTTGTAGAAAATAATTATAAACATCAATTTTGAAAATGGAAAGACGATATATAGCAAGTTAGATTAGTCAAGTACCGAATGATGGAGAGACTATTAATTTTATCCATAACGAACTATGTAGGGTGTTTTTTAGAGGTATACAATACATATTCAAAATGAAACAAAAGTAGCTCGAATGAAGCGCAATCGTGAAATCCAATTTTCGACAATCGTCGTCTTTGTGGATGCGTATTATCCACTAGAGGGTACGTGGTGCGAAAACGATCCATGGTCTTCCGAATAACTTGCTCGGATGGACGATTATGTCGACCGTAAAATGGACGTAGTGCACGATAAGCTTGGCGAACCGAACCATGATTTTCAAAATAAATTTTATCAAATTGCAAGCGCTGTTTGACGTCAGTCTATTTATGGTAAAATGGCAAAACGCACTGACTACAAATCAACTCTCAAATGTCAAACTGACAGTCTGTAGAAACAATGTTGCCAGTTTAAAAACCAAACCTCTTAAAAAAACACCCTATTTATTTTGAACACCTTTAATGTAACTTTGACAAAATAATACATTTTGATTCCCGTATTGTCCAACAAGGCGAAACACGTTAATTATAAAATATCTTAAAATAAGAATGAAAGGAAAATAACCTTTAATGTTTTCTGAAGGTGTTGACCTCAGGATTCAAACAGGAAATTCGTTAGCTTTGACGTTTTAAATAATTGGGAAAACAAGAGTGAATATAAATCATTGTTGAGGGTTGAACTCTTTTAGGTTTTTGATATTGCACTTAAAAATCACAGACAGATTGTTTTCGGAAATCTTATTTTTAGATTATGTATTCATCTGATGAAAATGATATGCGATCTAAATACGCAATACTGTGAGCATAAATAACGATTGAAATTTTTTTAACATACTAGATTTTTAGAAAATGGCACTTGATATTTTAATCTAATCTAATGAGTATTTCACCAAGATTTGTTAAATGATTAAGTATCGATTTAAAATATTGTAATTATTGATTTGTATCTAACAATGCACAATCTGATAGAATTGACGTAGGTACAAGATTATTTCTTAATTGTTAAAAATATACTACTTATGACGATAGAAGTTTTTTTAAATAATATATTATGCATGCAAATGATAACGTTAGGCAGCAAGGTATAAAAAAATATAATACCCAATATTTAATTATCTTCAATCCCAGTCAAGTGCAAAGGTGATTGAAATGAGGTGATAAAATTTATGTTTTCAAGTGGTTTGAATTTTACGCAACACTTGCGAAAACGAAGACTTTAATAAAAACAAAGTTAACCTTAAAATATAAACTACATACAGTGATTTGTGTAAAATTTTACACGCTAATATAGCATTTTCAAGTGTGCCGAAAACGAAATCAAGTGTTTTGTTCGTATAGTGTGGATATACAAAAAATAGTGTTTGTGGATTTATTCAAGACGGAACGAAATTCAAAAGCAATTAGCGCCATTTTCAATTCGAAATGGTACCGCGTGTTCGCGCGTTTGCCTATAACACGTGTTCATGAAATGACCGCTAAATCAAAATTTCGAATGCTGCTCTAGTCAAGAGATGGAGGGGAAAACGCGATCCGGGGTCGGGAGGTACGCAGATCGCGCCTGCATGGGCCTGTGGGAGTTCCTAGAGCCATTCACCCGTTTGTGGGGTGTCGCTACCTCTGTTGGTAAGTCCATTGTTACTAGGATTAAGGGATATTGTTATGCGGGATAACTCTTGTTGGAAAACTGTTTAAATTACAATTTAATTCAAGCCGTGATTTATTTGACACATATTATGTGTGTCCGTAATTTAAATGCACTCTACATAATCTGAATATAAATCTATCCCCACTAGTATTCCTAGATAATTATTAGAATTTCAAATATACCCGTTTGGGTAGGTACCCATTTTCACTGGTTTTCCATAGACGATTTCATATAGGTATTTACCATTTAGGATCACAGCGTTATTGTTCTTAAAAGTGTTTGAATATTTTTTGTGATTAAATGTATTGGGCAAATTTTTAAGTGGGTTATAATGACAGAGACTTTTTTATATAATTTTATTGTAATAACGTTTCTTAGTGATTATAGTTTTTCAATTAGTTTTATGTAATTTTATTATTATCAATACACCTATCACGGAGTTAACAAAACACACAAAATTAATGGAAGAAAGGTGCATATGTCATTCTTATATTATTTTCCCCTAGTTATAAGAGGATTTTTAGTCTAACAATAAAAAAATAAAATAATAAAATATGAACAAATAATGGTTCTATGTTTCTTTCTCAAAATATGCTATCAATTATTTATTATGCAATTGTGTGGGTAAGGTGCTTAACTGAGTTAACAATGCGGGTAGGTTATTTTGGATGTGTAGGCACTGGATGTATTTATTATGCACTCTGTTTACAAGAACACTGTTAAAACAGTGAGAGGGTGTGTATTTTATTTCATCTTTTTATTATGTGCCATGAAAAGATTAAATGAAGATTTTGTATTACGACCAAACCATTGTAATATTATATTTGAATATTTTCACTGAAATTAACACCATTTAGAGATATTTATTGTTTCTTCAACAATGATGTAAAACTCTATATTAAATAATTAATACGAATTAAAACGTTCGATTTCTAGAATGTTTGTTTTATTTTATGGGAATGGCATGATTCGCCACATTAAAGCAATGTCAAATATTTGAGCAAGGTGAAAAGGATTTAGTTTTTTTGTTGTTGTAGGATATTAACAAAATTTCACCGTCAGCCCCTGATGCTACCCTTATACCTTAAACGGGTTAAAGCAGTGTTTAAAAATACATTGGCGAGCAAATCAGTTTATAGAAGAGTCAGAACAGAACTTAGGGCCAATTTAGCAAAAGTAACTTGGGTGATACAGACTTGAGACTATCAACCGTGCTCAAGTTACTTGGTGTGAAAATAAATAAATGTATGATTTAACCTGGTCCAATTCTCATAATATTGGAGTTCGTCAGAATATTGACGTCATTTTGTTAGTAAAATTTTGTGAACTAATATTAAATGGTGCCCATAAATTCACATTTATTATGCATAAACATTAACAGAGATACACAATATAATTGAAGTCACAATATTTCACGAAATTACCATTAAGATGATATAATTTATTCAAGTAAAATTAATGTCAAAACTGACATTAATATGATTATGTAATTCCATAGACATCATTCAGAAGATGCTTTATTTTAAGGTATTGGTCCTACCCGTGATAATTATTGTTCGTATATTATATCATGTACAAACATCTACACAAAATTCTACATTTAAAAACTTCTAATATAAAAAAAATAGTACAGATTTATGGACATTTGTAACTAAAAATCTTTAAAAAAATTAATATTGTTATTTGAAATTTCATGGTAGAAGTTCATTGTATATAATCCAATGGTGTTAAACCTTTTAAACCTTTTAACGTCATTGGATTTTACAGAATCGTTCGTCACTTCAACCCCCCACTATTTTCATTTCATATATAACCCTAACAATATTTGATATAGGTACCAAAAGATAGCAGCGAGCTGCCGAAACCGGTCGAAGACACAAAAATCAGTGGATTTTAACTAAATATACATTTAAAAAAATATTTATATATTTTCATTATGATCAAAAATATTTATATTTATATATTTTCATTATACATAAAATGTATTGCTATAGGAAAAATACATTCAAACCATAAATATGCTTATGTGAGACGATTTTTTAAAACAAAAAAATGTTCTACAAAAATGCTTTATAATGTCTTAAAATAAATTATTATTTATCAAATCAAATCAGTTTGTTTCATCAACAGACATTACAAAATAAATTTTTAAGGCATCTATTGAGAACAGGTAAAATAATATATTGTGTATAGTATACTACCAGAAACGCATGAAAGATGGATCAACATTAGGAAGACAGGGTACTCTCTAGAATTAAGAGTATTTGCCTTCTGAACGTACTTTCATTAATATGAAAGACGTCGATCTCCCAGGAGACCGCGTACAGCAGATTAATTTCTCTTCCGGTGTCACCAGAGGCAGACTGGTTTTGGCGGCCGGTAGGTAAAACAGTCTATGCTGTCGCTGTCGGAGATATCTATCAGGGACAAAAAGCCGAACACCCTCCAGCACGGCCGAGTTCTCGAAATATCCTCTGAGTGATCTAAAGAAATGTTATGTATAATGCACAATTAGCGAGTGGATTTCCAATAATTAAACTGTTCATTAATATTTGCATATCGTTTACGAAACGATTTCTTATAAATTGTGATTGTTTAAAAGTATTATATAAAACTCAGTAAAAATTGACAAGTTTATTTGTATAGAAGTACAGGCACTTTCACAAGTACTTAAGAGCAGGCTTAAGATCTTGAGCCAAGAGTAGTCGGGTAACTCGAACTTCGGAACCAAAGTTCGTGGTCAATAAAGTAAAGTTGTTTACATTATTTGGCCTGCTAGGGCGGTGAGCCACACATAGGTAACTACCCTTCATAATTTATTATCTACGTGCGGGGGTAGGTACTAAGGGTAACTACTAACTGGTGTTGCCACATATATAATTCAGGGTAGTTAAATAAAGTCGTTAAGTGGAGAACTAGGGGCGCCTGAGTGGTCCGGAACACAGGATTCATACCCCTTTAAACAGTATGGCTAATTATTATTACAGTATCTTTAGGATTAATTTTATACGCGCTACGTACGCGGAAAGTTGGACATTAATTCTTCGAGTGGAAGGAATAAATTGTGGCTAGCATGAAATACCTTTTCTCCGTTTCCCCTCTCACACATTATATGGTATTATTCCACATCAAATGATGAGGTGGTGATGAGATTTACGAGCAGTTACACCATACTCAGGAACGATAATATGGAGAATATCATTCTTCTTCTTCCCTTTTGGTAGACTCAGGAGTCTGTTATTTCAGGCGGGTCCTCTTGAGATGCTGAACTCCAGCTTTCTCTCCAACGTTTCGGGGGTCTTCCTGGTCGGCGTTGTCCGTTTGGCGTTCCATGGAGAGCTATGTGTGGTATTCTATTTGAGCTCATCCTTTCTACGTTGATGCCAGTTCAATTTCTTTTTTATTATACCTTATAATAACAAATATTTTGTGTCATTTATTTTGCTGTTGTATTGCTATGTGTGTACGGCGGGACATCGAGGAGGAGTAGAGTAGCTTAAATGTGGTCTGGGTCACTCTTGACTGCAAATATACATACAAATATATATATATATATATATATATATATATATATATATATATATATATATATATATATATATATATATATATATATATATATATATATATATATATATATATATATATATATATATATATATATATATATATATATATATATATATATATATATATATATAGCATATATATATATATATATATATATATATATATATATATAGTATATATATATATATATATATATATATATATATATATATATATATATATATATACATATATATATATTTTTTTTTTTTTGTAAATCCCGCATGAACGGGGGACGGGCCTAGGGAGTGCACGAGTGAAGCTGACGAAAGGCGCCGCTGCGCCTACAGCTTCGGGTAAGTGGAGGGAGCCTTCTATGGCTCGGCCATATAATAATTAAAATATTTTGGGTTTTTTGATTCATGAATCAAAGTGTATACTCGTAAAAACCCCGATTTTTAAGCCATGTAATTCTCAATGTGAGTTTAATCGCCATTACACAACTTTAAATGTACTTCAAACTTTGTTTAATCTCAACACTTTAGACATTTAATATCCGGATCGTGATTGCGGAGCTATTATATCGTTAATTGAAATATTTTAACTGAAATCTCGTGATGGAATTAGGCACATCTTAAACGGTTTTAAGGATTAATTGTATCTCAATAGATACGAAGATGTAATTGTTTTGGAAACAGAATATGGTGGTCGAGGCGTTTACAGGACTTATGACCTGTCATTGGTTGGGTTAAGCGATCGCTTTATGTAATACAACATTCCCCATTCCGCCCTGCTTACGACCACCACGTCTGACAAATTTTTGATAGTTGTATATATGCTACTATGTTGAGAAACACTTCACATTTTTTAGTTCAATCAACACTAGCGCCATCTATTAAGATTAGATGTAAGCAATTAAGTTCTGTTTCCAAAACAATTTACATCTTCGTCTCTATTGAGATATAATTAATCCTTAAAATGATTAACCCGCAATGGGTAAAATCCAGTATTTGTCTACAAGTATTTGTATACATTCAGAACTAAACGATTTTATACAACTTTCAAAAGTATAATACCTATACATTTTTTCTTATTATTATATTGTTTTTACTCTTATAATAAATCTACGGAATGCATATACCTTCCAGGACGTAGGCAGCTTGGCTTAGAAGGCGCACACTACGCGGTTTTCTTTGTAACACAATGATGCGCGTAAGAGTGAAAAGCAAGGTCTACAATTCAGCTGTCCAACTTGCAATGACTTTTTAAAAAAAGGAACATAGAAGTTCCCGCCACATACCCGAGTCTGTTATAGGGCGAAGCGGCGCCCTTTTGTCAGCCTCGCTCGTACACTCCCACGGTCTGTCCCCAGTCCATCCGGGACTTACATTTAAAGACGACAACAACAAGGGGGTGCCAGACCACATTTAATCTACCCCATCTTACTTCTATGCTCCGCTGTACTTTATTGAATAAATAAGCAAAATATATAATACATGAACATTTTAGAAACATTATATAAAAGATAAAAATAATAATGCACCACAGGAATATACAGAGGGAAGAACAGGAGAGGCAGAGGAGACAAATGCGGGATGGGAAAAAAATGTGGAGTACAGTTTTTGGAATCTAGGACAAAGGACGAGGTTTAGGAAGCATTTCATAATATAAAATAAAAACCACTGCACAAATTATTATAATGGCCAAAAGGGAGAGGAACGAGGCCCGTCATAGAGGAGCAATCCCCTCCTCCCAGCTGGAAAACAGCGCACCCTCAGAGGCCTCGAAGCAGCACAAATTACGGTGAATTCCGGCAACGACTTTTGGTCCTGAGAGTGAGTGAACATATCTTAAGCAGAAGCTCCACATGGCTGAAATGAAGAAGATGGGATAGAGTTCGCAACAAGCATATTCGGAACAGTTTTAAGGTCGTCCCAATAATAGGTACGGTTGAGGAAATCTGATTAAGATAGTTTGGCGACGTCATGTGCCGAGAATCTGCTCTGCGAATCCTAACGGTAAAGAGAAATAGAGCGATAGGATCTGGATAGGCTTTGGCGACATGGCAGTCATCTATCGAAATCACTCTAAAAAAACTAAAGGAGAGTGGACCACCCTAATATAAATGGGAAATTTCAAAGAGAAAAAGGAATAAAGCTATGAAAGAATATCAATCATCTTTTCAGATTTGATTTTTTATTTTGTATTTATATTTCATAAATTTTAATTAAAAATAAAAACAGATATTTTTTAATTATTTTAGTTGTTTATAAATATCAACCCATAGAACAGGTCAGGACCTTCAAGTATCTAGGCATAGACCTGGTGGGAGGAGCTGATCTGCGGGAAGAAATACAAGCCCAAGTAAACAAGGCAGCTGCAATCTCTGGGCAATCTCTCTTGGGCATCAAGAATAAGATGAGAATCTATAAAGCATGCGTAAGACCAATAATAACATATGGCGTCGAAGCAAGGGCAGACACAGTAAGGACCAAACAAGTTTTGAGGACTTCCGAAATGAAGACACTGAGGACGATAGCAGGCAAGACACTGAGAGATCGCGTGAGGCACACCAGAATAAAAGAGATATAAGAGGTTGAGGAGCAGACAGCGAAAAAGGGACTGGTACGGGCATGTTCAAAGAATGGACACCACCAGACTCCTCTATATTGCGTTGCATAATCAGCCTCATGGGACTCGTCCTCGTGAAAGACCTCCTAAAAGATGAAAGGACAGCTGGGAGTCTACCTCACAGGAGGAGCCAGACCACATAGGTCTACAACAAGGGGGAAGAAGAAGAAGTTTATAAATAAAAAACAAATTATGTAAGAATATTTTTAATATGTTTCTACTATCACGCCGTTCTCGTTTTACAAAAATCTAAAAATGTAGAAAAGTGAACAGTTTCCATGATATTATCCAAAACTGATATGCTTGTCGGAAAATCGGTATCCCCGTCTCCTCTCCTCTTTTTCGCTCGTTATAGGTGTGTCTCTTTTACCTGACGCAGCATTTTTTCAATCACCTGCAATAAACGTTTATAGCACTGTTTCAATCGGTTTGGGATGTCGATATCGGAATATTAAGTAGACTTTTATTAATATCATCAGAATCCGTTTTTCTGGATATGAAACATTAAATCTGAGAGCCACCAGCTAATGTCGACCTGGCTTCATTGAATTATTCCATATTTATTATAAACGGAAATCAATAAAAATGATAACTTGATGTACAGATAACCCTAGTTAATTGCGGGATTTACGCTCTGGACATGTTCATGAAAAGCGAATATTCACGGGATTATTATTAAATAATCTTAATAGATGGCGCTAGTGTAGATTGACCAAAAAAAATGTGAAGTTATTTAAAATAGTAGCATATATACAAGTTCCGAAAAATTGTCGGACGTGGTAGTCGTAAGAAGGGTGGAATGGGGAATATTGTTAACATAAAGTGATCGCTTAACCTAACCAATGACAGGTCATAAGTCCTGTAAACTAGGGATGCGCAAAACGACTCATCTTAGGGATCTGATCTGAACGAATCGCTCAGTAAAGTGAGTCGACTCTTTGAGTCGACTCACGACTCGCTGAGATGAGTCGTTTTGCAAAGTGAGCCGACTCTTTTTAACGATCCACGGTTCACAATTGGTGACCTTTTTTTTTTTTTTTGCTCCTCGGCCAAAAATTTTAGTTTCGATTGCCGGAAAAAATTATTGGTGACCTTTTTTTTTTTTTTTGCTCCTCGGCCAAAAATTTAGTTTCGATTGCCGGAAAAAATTATTGGTGACCTTTTTTTTTTTTTTTGCTCCTCAGCCAATTTTTGATTTCGATTACCGAAAATGAATCGGCTCACTTTGTTGAGCGAAACCGTTCAACTCAGATCCCTGAACAGCTCACTAAAAAGAGTCGACTCACTAAAAAGAGTCGAACGATTCACCCAACGGATCATTGAGCTGCCGCTCTTTTTTTAAGGATCATCGCTCAACCGCTCACCAAAGTGAGTCGACTCTTTGAGTCGACTCGTGAGCGGATCGCACATCCCTACTGTAAACGCCTCGACTACCATATTCTGTTTCCAAAATTTTTTACATCTTCGTCTCTATTGAGATACAATTAATCATTAAAAAATGATTAACCCGCAATGGGTAATATCCAGTATTTGTCTACAAGTATTTTTATACATTAAAAAAAACAAGAATAGTTAATTTTTCCTTTACTCGCGCTGCTGAAGTCTTGAATTTTTGACTGATATAAAAATACAACATTAAATATTATAATTAGCTATAAACGTGTTTTTTTTTCGCGAACACTATTTTTAATAATATAAAATAAGTACAAGAATATAACAATTGGGCACAAGCAATGTACGTACACACGTCTTGCCCGCGCAGCAGTCCCGTCAGAAATGGCGTCACTAGTCATTTGATATCCATCACCGTCCGGCGGGTGTTCATACAAGTACTATAAAAATGACGAGAAAATTAACTTTGATAATTTAAAAATATCTGTTTTAATTCACAAATTTTTTTTAAAGATTTATCATGCATTATTTATATGATACTATAACAGAATTAGCTATTTTAAGAGACATAATACTTTTTAAGCATTATTTATTTTTATAGATTTCAATAAAATTCTATCAAGAAATTTGAATAATCTTCGTGATGTTTTTTTAAAATAAAATGTAAAAAGATTATTTTTCTTCCACAAGTTGACGTCGACAGATTGGTTACTATAAGCATAAACTCTAGTATTTATAAATATAAACATGGAGCTATTGAGACTAAGATTTTGTTAACAGAAAAACAAGATTCTAAACTTAAAATTTATAGATAAAAATGGTTTGTGATTTTCGTAATGTAAAACCATCATCACACCGTTTCCAAAGCTATAGATGTGTGTCAGGATAGAACATTATGGCGGTCCACCCTCTCTGCCTAACTCTCCGATGAAACTGCGTGCTGGTTAGTTAGTTAGTTGATCTAACCACAACTGTACAAGTATATTGATTGTTGATTGTATTACATACGTATATTGATAAACATAATACTAATATTAGTAATAGAAGTATTGTATTACTTAATAAATTATGTTACATAACAAAAGAAATATAATATATGTTTCCTGGAAATTTTATCAAATCAAATCAGTTTATTTCATCAACAGACATTACAAAATTTATTTTTAAGGCATCTATTGAGAACAGGTAACATAATATATTGTGTATAGTATACTACCAGAAACGCATGAGAGATGGTTCAACATTAGGAAGACAGGATACTCTCCAGAATTAAGAGTATTTGCTTTCTGAACGTACTTTCACTAATATGAAAGACGTCCGATCTCCGAGGAGACCGCGATCAGCAGATTAATTGCTCTTCCCACCGGTGTCACCAGAGGCAGGTTGGTTCTGGCGGCCGGTAGGTAAAACAATCTATGCTGTCGCTTTTGGCGATTACACTGACAGCATTTGTTAAGTCTCTGGCGGTGAGCATTCGTGAATATAGTTTTTAACACCAAAAAATATATATAATTATTTTGTTATTTTTTTTCGGATTTAGTAACCGAATCTCCCCGTTCTAATTTTGAATAGTACTTAATACGAATGAAGACGTCAATTTTAAGACGTCAGTCGTAAAACAATCTATGCTGTCGCTGTCGGAGATATCTATCGGGGACAAAAAGCCGAACACCCTCCAGTATGGCCGAGTTCTCGAGTTTTATAATGTTTTTGGAGTGACATGTTTCGCATTACTAGGGCATTATTAAAACTCTGTGTTTTCTAGAATTACAGGTATAAAAACTCAGCCGAAGCCAGCTGGCAAAGTGAACATCAATATTAATATATAATATCAGGTAGTTTAAGAGTGTGATCTACGTCGCGTGGAATATTCCGGTGGCGGGAACAAAACGCCATTACTCGCGGCTGTCAGAGGCACGTCTACTTTATTTTTCCACAGGGAATAAATTTTAGAAAGGAGATCAAACAATGAATAAAAAATTCACCGCCGCAGGTGTTTTGCCCAACCCTTTGGATCCTGCAAAATAATTTGGTAAATTGAAAGTAAGCACTTTACATTTCAAAATAAATACAACACTTAAGTTAATAAGTTATGAGGCAACCCAAGTGCCCACCTACTCCTTGCTATCCTGCTTATATCCATCACGATGATCTTGATTATATCGTAATTATTTAATTTATGTTATTCACAACATACTTCTGATGTTAGTTATTTTTTTTTGTCAAGAAAGTTAATAATAATGATTTATAACTAAACTAACTAACCATCACAAAAGGGTAGGCAGAAAGAAAGGACTGTCACACTTTAACCGATGCGGCACTCCATCCTTCTCTTTTCGCCCCGCGGGAGACGCGGTGTGATGGGTTGCGAACCTCATCGCCTAATGATTTATTATAGATAATATCCGGGTTTTTTCAAAAGAAGAGATTAATATATATTTTTTCTTCATCAATATATTTTTTCTAACTTTGGCCCATTTAATTGTCACACTAAGCAAAGGCTGTGCTGTGACAATATATCAAATAATATAAGTTAGTACAAGTGAACGATTAGTAATGGATATATTCATGAATAATAAATATATCCGAGTACAAACATAAAACTTTATTTACAATATAAAAATATGTATAATGGTAATTATAATGAAAGGAAAATTTAAGAGAAACAAAAATAACAATGAATGTGCAAATAATCAGTGATTATTACAAGCATTTAGAGCAGTGTTGCCCTAACTTATTTGACCCATGGCCCCCCTTTCAGACACAAAAATATGAAGGCCCCCCTGGAAATTTAAATTAAATAAAACAGAAAAATGTAGTATACTTATAGTGTTATAAATAAGATACGCCGATACTCAATTTCTTTAGTAATTATATTTATTAAATAATCCTAATGAGAAAGAAAAACCTGATGTACCGCCAATTACGAACCTGATGTGAAATCATCAAAAAATATATTCAACTAAGAGAATTTTTTTTTGAGATTTGAAACATCACAAAATCGTAGATGATATTTATATTTATGCTGATTTTATCAATAACTTTTGGTATGTATAACAAATTAGATACGTATGTACATCGTGTATTAGTGGATTAAAAAAATTCTATAAGGTTATACATTTAACACCTCATAGCTCATTTTGTGCTTCCCAGGGTTCCCCCACTCCCTCAGGGCCATAATTACCCTCTCTGCTCCCTCCAGGGCTCCCTAGAAGGCTAGAGGGCTCACTTTTTGAACTTATAAGTATGAGGTAATAATAATATAATAGTAAAGATATATGTAATTTCTACAAGAAAAAGTTAAGTATGTATTTCTCACGAGAACTGGATAAGTAACTTACCATAAAAAAATAAGAATTATAAGTATTATTTTACGAATGGAAATTGTTAACATTTTGAAGGGGGCAACAATATAATTTCTACGTTAATAGGAATTGTATAATATTGATGAGTACCTTCGGTAAGACAAGGGCACAATTGCACGTTATGTAATTTTTCATTAGAGACATTTCAAGAATTTTGAAGAATAATTTCGTGTTATTCTGGGTATATTGATCATACACTATCGCCCTCTGGCTAAATGAGATTGAACTTAATGAGAGACTTTGTTCATCCAGATAAAGGGATGTTATTAAAAGACATTGGAATACTTAACTCATTTTGAGAATTTATAACAATTATGTATGCCCTTGTCTTACCGAAGGTGCGATATGGGCACACTATACGAACATTGTATTTTATTTACAATAAATACTCGTATATAGATGCAACTTACTTCAGAATAGCGTATAAATTATTGCTCCATACCATTTTCTGTTATCGGAACATTAAAAACAGTCATTTTTAGAGGTTTCACATAAAATTATTCAATTCTACAGTGAAATAAATCTAAATATGACACAGGTCCCATAATAGATGATGCCCTATATTATGGGACGCGTCTATAAATCTTCCTTTTCCGTGTCCGCTACACAAATAGACGTAATGTATGCAAATACATACCCTTGGGATGGGTACATGATTTTATGTTACAAATGGACAACCATATATATTGCTAGGTATATAATCAGAGGCGGCGCGGCGGGAATATGCTTTATGCGTAGGTACATCAAAATACGAGGCGAAAATATTTTTGTTTTCCTATAAGGCTAACTTTGACTTACTAACTAACCATCACGCAGTTTCACCGGAGGGGTAGGTTGAGAGACCGCCACACTCTTCTGTCCTACATTTCGAGCATCCTCTATATTCATACATCATTACATGCACGCTCGTCGATTTCCGACATCGAAAGTGGCCGCCTTTTGGTAATTGATTAATTTCGTCATGCCATCTTTTTCTTCGCCCTATTCAGCTTATTTTTCCACTACACTGCTTGTATACAACATTTTAACCATTCTTCTCTCGTCCATTCGTTCCACATGTCCAAATCATCTCAGGGATCATTTTTTCTTTATTTCGTCGTTCGATATTCTACAATATATCGTTTTCCAGCATTTTCTTCTCAGTGATCTCATTTCTACGGTTTTCAATATTTTCTGGGCCATCGCTCCCTTAACAAGAAAAATAAACGTTCAACACCCCCCTCCCATAAAAGTTATTCCAAATACGAGGTCTGTTCAAAAAGTTTCACGAATTTTGAATTTCCGCTGGCTACGTATATTTGATTTTTGATTTTTTTGTAGCGTTATGTTGGTACTCATGTCCCTTACTTATGCTGACAAGGTCGGCCATTTTGAATGTTCAGTTAATTTTTGAGAGCCACTTTGCTTGCACGTGTTTTGGCTCGTCTTCGATTTTTGCCCACTCCAAAAAAATGGATCAAAGAATCTGTATCAAATTTTGAGTGAAAAACAAAATTAAGTCCCCGGACGCATTCCGAATGTTGACTGTGGCATATGGTGAAGCTATCTTGGACCAAAGCAACGTTTATCGGTGGTACAAAATGTTCTCAGAGGACCGAGAAGACGTGAACGAAAAAGAGCCTGCCGGACGCCCGAGCACGTCAACAACAGACGAAAACATTGATAAAGTGAAGAAAATAGTATTAGCCAATCGTCGAATCACCGTTAGAGAAGTTGCTGAGGACCTAAACATATCGATTGGCTCGTGCCATTCGATTTTAACCAATGATTTGGGCATGAGTCGGGTCGCCGCGAAATTCGTGCCAAAATTGCTCAATTTCGACCAAAAACAGCATCGCGTTAACATTGCTCAGGAGATGTTGGACTCGGTCCGTGACGACCCAAATGTGCTCCAGAGGGTCATAACTGGTGACGAATCATGGGTTTATGGTTATGACGTGGAAACCAAAGCTCAATCATCCCAATGGAAGCTGCCGCATGAGCCAAGACCAAAAAAAGCGCGCCAAGTTCGGTCGAACGTGAAGGTTTTGCTCACAGTTTTCTTCGATTGCAGGGGCGTGGTGCATCATGAGTTCTTGCCACAGGGTAGTACGGTCAATAAGGAATATTACCTGCAAGTTATGCGCAATTTGCGCGAAGCAATCCGCCAGAAACGCCCGGATTTGTGGAAGAACAAAAACTGGCTTTTGCACCATGATAACGCCCCTGCTCACACATCGTTGCTTGTGCGCGAATATTTGGCCAAAAACAACACAGTAATGGTGCCGCAGCCACCGTATTCCCCAGACCTGGCCCCCTGTGACTTTTTCCTGTTTCCAAAACTGAAGAGGCCCATGAAAGGACGACGCTACGCCACGATTGAGGAGATAAAGACGGCATCGAAGGAGGAGCTGAACAAGATCACAAAAAATGATTTTTTTAAGTGCTTCGAGGATTGGAAAAAACGTTGGCATAAATGTATTATATCCGAGGGGAATTACTTTGAAGGGGACAAAATAGATATTCATGAATAAATAAATACTTTTTGAAAAAATATAAAATTCGCGATACTTTTTGAACAGACCTCGTATTTAGAAACACATAGTTGAATTAAAAAATATTATTAAATCTTTTATGTATCTGAGAACGACATACGGTAGAATACCGAACGAAGAAATGGAAGAAATGATTAACGTGTTTTTTTTTGTCTTTTTAGACTACATTTTTTTATCTGCCCACGCTATCTATTTTTCTTGGGTCTTCTACTGCCCCCCTGAAAGTCTCAAACGCCCACAAGGAGGTGTATCGCCCACATTGAGAACCTAGGGTTTAGTGGATATATTTCTTTGTATGGATATATTAACATTATGTATATTTTTATTTCTTTAAGAAGCTCCAAAAAAAAATTTTTTTCCAAGGAGCAATGGAAAGAGCAATGTTAGGGATCAGTGTAGTTAACAAGGTGAGGAACACTTCTATTAGAGCCAGAACAAGGGTGTCGAATATCATCAGAAAAGTAGCAGCGCTAAAATGACGCAAGGCAGGTTATGTCGCTCGCAGTTAAATAAGAAGGACAAACGCCTCCTTTGCGGGCGTGCTACTGTGACCCGAAACCCAGGACATACGCAACTTAGATGGATACGTCATTAAATAGATAGCCTTTATGACATGGATGATTGCTGCCAGGATCGACCGACATAGGAGTAGATGGAAGAGATCTACGTCCAGGAGTGGACGGATACAGGCTGACTATGATGATGATGAATTGACACGTATTTTTTTATAAATCTTGAAGCAATGTGATGTGCAATGCAATGTGATGCAATAATGTATATCAGAAATCTGAAGTTACCCTCCGATCCGAGTGCATTTCGGAACGCTTTGATTACTTTTTCTTCTTCTTCATATCTTCTTCTTCAAGTGCCTTGTCGGGTCCCCCCGACGTTGGCGATCACCTCGGTGAACCTGTCCGTGTCATGCTGCGCGGGAAAACAGCTCCACCACACTTCGGATGCCGGTCCACTCCCTCACGTTTCGCAGCCCTGACATTTGTCTCCTTCCGGGCCCTCGGCGTCCCTCAATTTTCCCCTCCAATATCAGTTGGAGAAGGTGGTACTTTTGTCCACGCAGTATACGACCCAGATGTAAGATCTTTCGAAACTTGATAGTTCATAACAGTTCCCTGTCAACTCTAGCTCGCCTCAGGACTTCGGTATTGGTAACTATGTCTGTCCAGGGAACTCTGAGCATTCGGCGATGGAGCCACAAATAAAAATACAAAAAATAAATAAAAATGTAGTAATGGTTAACTAGTTCACTAAATATTATTTATCTTTGGCTTCAACGCAAGTCTGAATTATCATATAACATATAATAAACGGCTTTTTTATCTTGGATCGCACTAATTTGCACAAACAATTAATTTAGATGTTAAAACCTCCCTTATTTTCGTAATTTATAGCGCCCTAAGAGAGGAGCGAGGGGTTAAGAGGGAGAAATAAAATGTGGATTTATCACTCTAATGGCTCGGACAATGTATGCAAATTAATTAACCATGAAACTGTCGAGATTTAAGGAAACGGACCACCGGAAAACAGAGCAGAGACAAAACGATATATTTTCAGATTAAAAAAAACGTTTAAGGCTTAATGATCCGGCCGCCAGTGGCGGTACGTGAATGTTTTACTTATCAAATACAAACCATCAAACAGTCAGCCTCTTTTTACTGGATGTTTATATAAACATAATAGTTTCTAGTCCATTGTTTTGGCAATATGATATATCAAAATAATACCGTAACCGTACCCATCATCGGATGAAATAAAACGAATATTTTTTTAAACTGGTCACGGTTAACCTATAACACCTCTGTTACAATTTGAATAAATTTGGAAATATATGGGTTTCTTTTAAGTAAATTTTTTGCGAAATATCACAATGCAATGTTTTTCAAAAGTTATTCAAATTGAATCCGTAAATTAGATAAAGAAGAAGAAGAAGCTCGGTAACAATATTATTAATATCAATTGTTACCAATATCTATTATACTCGTATAATAATAGATTGCAACAAAGTAAATAAAAATAATGAAATAAAACGATGTTTTTTGATTTTATTTCGACAGCGACCGGTTTTGCCAGGCTAACTGACATCGAAAGACTGGTTTGTCATGGTCGCTGTCGCAATAAAGACATAAATGGAAGTAATTATTAAAACATGACTAAAATGACGATGCAAAATTACAAAAAAAAAAAAACATGTAACTACGGAGACATTAAAAAAAGGGCGTCTTGAAACAAGTAAATAGTTTAAATAGTGTTATAATATATTATAATATATAAGACAATTTATTTTATGTTATACACTTTAGGATATGTGTTACTCCCCTTGTTCATTAATTGTTCCCTAAATTTCTAATTTATATTATATATTGAAGTTATATAGAGTGCCAGGAATGCCTCCTTAGAACGGTTTACCCCAGTTGGGAGGTATTAAAACCATGTACTTGGTAAATGATCAATAAACAATACATTTAATTTTTATTTAAAATAAACTTCCATCAAGAGATTTAAGTAAAATCACTTAAAAACAAAGTGAATATTTCATCTGTTAAAAATAATTTGTCTTTGTAGATGTTCTACGAATATTATAATAATTTAATTGAGATATAAGACCAAAAAAAATCCACGTGGCATGATTTCGGAGACGGTCCTTGGAACATTAATTTAGATCCGAAATCCATGGTACTCGTATATCCGGGTCCTGATTTTGGGTTTAACAAAAAATTCGAATCGCTTTACCCTACCCTGGAATAAATCTGTAAAGAAACTGAAATTTTTTGCTGCCTGGCCGCAACCTCCGGGTTATCCTAATGAGATGTGCTCCATATTAAACTTTGACCTATCCCTCATTAATTTAATTAAAAATACAATCGCAAAAGCAAAAAATAAACATCGAGTTTGTAGTATTAATATTTTATTTTACTTTATCAAATTTAATAGAGTTATTAATAAAGTTATTATAATATTATATCACCAAAAAAGTTAACTATTGCAAATTATACTAATACTATTTTGAGATCTTGTTGGAAAATATCTCAAAATCTATAAATAAAGAAGAAGAAGAAATGGTTTTATCCATCATGAGATTATTTTGCTTTGCAGTATAATTTCAGTATCTTGTTGATCATTAGCGATGATTAACATTCACAATTAACTGCCTTTTATTTATACAGATAGAAAAATAAGAAGATTCTAACCACTATCTAAACACTTGTGGCACTAATAAGAACAAACTGTGAAATTTTCATCGAAAGCGATGGAGCAGTTTTTGAGTTTATAAGACAGACATATACGAACATTGCCTTTTATTTACTTCTTCATATTCTTCTCATTGTAGATCTTGCGATCTGTTTATACAGGATATCAACTTTCTTCCTGTGATTAAGACGACCAGCTTGTTTCCATCTCTTTGGTGGTCGTCCTGGTGGTCGACGGCCCTCTGGAGTCTTGTGCATCGCGACCTTAGAAATCCTCGTTGGATTCATCCTCTCGATGTGATCCCTTCAGAATCGTCTTCTCTGTCTACTCCATCTCACTGTATCTTAAATTATGCAGGATCCGTGAATTTCTTCGTTGAGTCTTCTATCTCTAAGGGTTCTTCCCAACCCTGTGTTCTGCCAGTTGGTACTTATGGTCTTGAAACTGTAACATTGTCCAAACAAAGTGCCGAGAAACTACGAGTGACCCAAAGAGCCATGGAAAGAACCATGTTAGGAATAAGCCTAAGAGACACAGTCAGAAACGATACTGTGAGTGAAAAACAAAGGTCACTGACATCATCCATCGGATGGCGACTCTAAAATGGCAATGGGCAGGTCATGTAGCCAGAAGCTCAGATAAAAAATGGACAAGAAGACTGCTGACGGAGACTGCGGACGGTAAAGACAAGTGCAGGGCGACGGAAGTACGGTGGAAGGATGATCTAAACAGACACGTCGGAATAACCTGGATGCAATCTGCACAAGACAGAGTGACATGGAAGCGAATGGAGGAGGTCTTTGTCCAGGAGTGTACGGGAATAGGCCGAGGAAGAGGAAGAAGAAAAATAAGGGTTCTAATCACGATAGGTCGCAATGTTTTCATTTATGCTACTCTTTGGAGATGTTTGGTGTCTGCTCTATAGCTTTACAGTGTCGGGTTTTCAAGATATTATGTTATTTTAGAAATATAAAAACGCTCGCCACAATTCACTCCCGCTTCGCATGCAATTTATGAGTATATGGACAAAAAAACATTGCATTGTATCCGCGAATATGGCAAACTCGATGAAAAATGGTGAACAGTGCTTCTTTAAATATATGAAGAGTTATAAAATTCTCGCTGCGATTCCTGGCGTAATTTATTGCCTCCGGTTATGTCGCTGTCCTATTCTCCCCGAGGAAAATCTTTTTGTTTATTTTCCCAGTATGGCGAAAACCGTAGAAAATTCCGATGTGATATGAATATACGAATTCAAATTGTGTGATTATTCGAGACACTTTATGCTGGCTCTCTGGAAAATGAACAAGATTTTTTTTGTCTACAATGTCGGCTCTAAATGTATGCAATATGCGTACTTATGATGACAGTAAATCCTCGTAAATTTTAACCAATTGAATTCATATACCACAATCAATCTGTGTCACCGAGAAGCTATGATGAAGATACATTTAGTTTTTTTAACAGACTGCCGATAAGGCAAAATTAATTTGAGACATTTTTAATTAATTTTATGGAACCTACAATATGTATTTAAATCATAGACGTCTTTTGTTTTATTTTCATTTAACTGGCAAAAGAAGGATGAAAGTAGAATAAATGCAGTAGAAATGAGATCTCTTAGACGAATGTGTGGATACTCTTTGTATGATAGAGTGTCGAATGAAAATATAATAAGTGAATGCGGTGCGAATGATGGTGTCATGAACAAAATAATGAAAATATCATTAAGATGGTTTGGACATATGGAAAGAAAGAATGGTAAATGGAACCAGAAATAGAGGAAGACCGAGGAAAACGTGGCACGATCAAATGAATCAAATATTGAATGTCGGCCATGTGAGGAGTCAGAGAAATCGACGCGCGTGCATGACACGATGTATGAATGTTGAGGAAGCGAGAGAAATATGTCAGGAAAGAAAAGTGTGGCAGTCCATTCTTTCTGCCTACCCCTTCGGGGAGACGGCGTGATGGTTAGTTAGTTAGTTAGTTAGTTCATTTACTTATTTTTCTTCTTCTGTTTATGACGGTTAGCTGTCCTGGGAAGATGATGTCCAGCCATCTCTCCATCTGTTTGGCGGCCTTCCTGGCAATCTCATGCTGCTTGGGTTTTCATATTTAACAATTTTTGCAATTCTTGTATTCTTCATGCGGTCCATGTGGTCTCTCCAAAAGCGCCTTCTGTTTCTTCCTCATCTTACTATGTCCTCAACATCACAGATATACCATATCGTTTCATTTCTGATCCGATCTCGAGGGTTTTGTCTGCGATGGAGCGTAGGGTTCGCATTTCTGCTACTCTTAGGTTCTTAGTCCTATTGGTATCGGCTCTGACTTCTATTCCATACGTCATGATGGGGCGGATGCATGCCTTGATGCTCTTGAATTTACATTCGGTTAGCATGTATTTTTTCCTCCATATGGTGTCGCGCAATCAGCTAGCCACGGCTGTCGCTTTGTTGGTTTGTGCTCGTACTTCATCATTACAGTTCTAATCTTTCATTTACAAGTTACACAAAGTAATCTGACATTTCTTAGATTACAATTTAATAGGAAACTAATGATTTTTCTTGATGATCCAAAAACTGTAATGTATTATAATTAACATTGGAATTTAATAAAGGATTTATTAGTTTTCATTTTAAAACGTTATAAATTTAATCTAAGTGATACAATTATCTACATCATAAGTTCTGAAACCGTTTTTGGCCTACCGCCCCCTTTCGAAAAAAAATATAACCACAGACTTTGAGAGAAAAAAAATTGTCTACCAACTATTCATGATATTAAAGTATTTTGTCATTTTATCCCTCTTTAGAGAAGTATACTTTATATCTTCTTCCTTCTGTGTCCTGTCAGGTCTCTCTAACGTTGACTATCACCTTCATAGTGATGACCTGGGGAAAAATATCCAGAGTGGTATCCCCTTGCCTTCTCTGGAGGATTTTCTGTCGGGGTTACCTTCCCTTAGCTGGGTGTATCCAGTTTTATGGCACTGGAAGCTCGCCATTCGTCCTCTCTCTATCTGCTATGGCACTAAGTAATATGTGCCACATTGCCCGGGGTTCGCGGGGTCTTTAAAAAGACCTCTCATGGACGCTAGAGAGTTGGACTTGATAGTAGTGTTGCTGTTGTAAATGCAACATGGCGTCTTACGACATTTTGTAGAGGCATATTTTCCAGCAAAACATACCCCATCGTAGCCCTACTACTCTTTTGAATCCCATACTTTGTATAATATTACAAAACAAATGATTTTTTTAAGGGTACTACTATATTGGTATATTGTTCATAATTTGATTAATGATATTTGGTTCACAACACCTCTTAAAATTGCCTTGGACCAAAAACGCCCCCTTAGAGGTATTAAACGCCAAACGGTGGGCGGCACTGACCCCGTTAGGAACCACTGATCTATTGTATATCCTTACAATGCCTAGCGACGTGATAAATGAATCTACTCCTAAATTAACTGTTGAAAATCAGCGATAATTTAAATAATTGAAATATAATTATTTTCTAACCTTTTTCATTAATATTCCAAATAAAATAAATTAGTTACAGAAATCCTAATCGGGCGTTGAAACGAACAAACCTGATTCCAGAATTAAGGATGTCTTTACTTCGATTTTATTTGGTTTCGTGCACGAATTTATTAGACGTTTTCATATTTCATACAATCTTCAATTGTGTAAATATAAAAATTGTGCAAATGATGATTAAGTTTAATTTCATGGATACTGAATAGAAATTAAATTTGAAATCTATTAGAAATAATATAGTGATTACCGAAATTTACTGTTTTTTAAACATGTATCCGATTTTGTCTTTTCATATTTCATACCTTCTGCAATTGTGTAAAAAAAAACAAATATTTTATGATATGGTGATTACGATGAATTTAATGGCATTCACATATATAATAATAATTTTTTGATAATAAAAATATCAAATAATACAAGATTGTATTATTTGATATTTAATAAAATGTAAATCTTGTAAGATGTTGTAGTTTTTAAATATAGTTTTTTTTACTATTTCCTGAATGTTTTATGATTATTGTAAATGAAATTCAACATTTTTGTCCCATAATGATTTTATTTGGTTTCGTGCACGTAAATATTTACTAATAGGAAAACAATGAAACTTTTAAATACATAAAAAATACGTCAAAGTGCGCAGTTAATATGATTGAAAACGTCCGTCTTCTAGGAGTTTTAGTATATTTTAGATGGGATGACATGTTTTGCCCTTCTAAGACATTATCAAATGCTTTGCAAATTATATTGTATGGAGTTCACTATTTAATATAGGGTTTTACATCATTGTTCATGAAACATTAAATATATTTAACTCCATATAACATTCTACTAATAATACTACCAATTGGATGTAACGGTAGTATTAATTATAGAAGGTTATATGCAGTATCCACGTTAAAACTTTTTGTGAACGAATATCAAATTTGAATTGATTTAGGAAAATGGGGTAGATGATAGTGTAATAACGGTCTCATAAAAATAAAGATAAAATGGTTCGGGCATATGTAAAGAATTTACCTTTACCATCCCAATATAGAGTATGGCTCGAGAATGTATTTATTTCACCAACTGAACTGATCTAAAATATGATTAAGAAAAGGAAAAATATGGCCAAAAATATTTTTTCTGATAAAAAAGAATCGATTAAAATAATCGAAAAAAGAATCGAATTTTTATGTGAGCTTTTTATGTATTCCCACCACTAGCAAGTGCCGTATTTCGTCAAATAATTCATTAAGATTGAAAGGTCTGCTCTATCTTGGGATGCTGAGATATTAACACAATCAAAGGTTCCCTTAGAGCGGAGATAATCCCCTGTTTAATAAACGATGACAGTCTGTCACGGGGATTCGTGTTTCAATACTAAATCAACTAAAACACGGCGCGGAGGTTAAAGAGACGTTTCCGGAAACCTTGATAGTCCTTGACATAACGTACAGGGGTACTTCTTGGGAGGGAGGGTCATACATGCCGTTGAGTTTCCAGAACATAAATCGGATTAGATTTTAACATACCCCTTAACCCTTTGCACTCCTTAATTACTTTTTAACTTTCCACTTCATAAGTTATTTTCAAAAAAATACATGAAATGGAGTCTCAATAAAAAGTCGTATTGGAATAATAAAGAATATGCAATTATTTTTATTTTTTATTGATTTTAAAAGTGGCGCCGTATAAATTCCAGATTAGTTCAACATTGGATTTGGTGTAAGAAATAATAAAAACAAAGGATTGTTAAAAACAATCTAACTCTAACATGGATTTAGAAAATTTATTGTCGGTACTTTGTTTTAATTACTGCTAAATGGTAAAAACATATTTAATTATACATAAATCAAACTGTTACAATAAAGTGATCACACATTTTACTATAAATAAGTACATATTCTGAAACACGTTTCATTTTAAATTCTCAAACCAAATCAATTATAAATTAAAATAACTGTGTGCCTGGATCGGAAGCGAGCTGGTGAAACTGTTCAAAACTGTAAAATCAATGGAATAAAACTAAATGCTGGAATGGCCTGGATGCTGAGAGACAAGATAGGGACGAGTGAAGGAAAAACGAAGTGGCCTATATCCAGCAGTGGAGGGAAGAAGGCTAAAGAAGATGTCATCTTTCATCGACCTAAAAAGTTGCGATGTTGCCAGGCAATGGTACTCTTGTGAAACTAAACCAGCGGTCATTTTATTTATTTAGAAAAATATATACGAAAATGAAAAGATCACTTGTTTATCACCAGGCACGGTGCTTTATATAAATAAAATGTTAATAAGAAAAAATGTGTAACATTACCCATATTTCGAGCTTAAAATTTTTGTCATTTTTATTGTTCTTTTTAAATCATGTTTCATGATTTATCTAAATTATTTAATCGAATTTGAATAAAATCGTCAATTTTCTATTAGTGTCATTATATTTGGAAGGATAAATAATGAAAGGATCATTAAGATGGTTTGGACATATGGAAAGAATGAATGAAGAAAGAATGGTAAAAAAATTAAATGTTAATGATGTAAATGGAACCAGACATAGAGGAAGACCGAGGAAAACGTGGCACGATCAAATAAATCAAATATTGAATGTCGGCCATTTGAGGAGTCAGAGAAATCGACGCGCGTGCATGACACGATGTATGAATGTTGAGGAAGCGAGAGAAATATGTCAGGAAAGAAAAGTGTGGCAGTCCATTCTTTCTGCCTACCCCTTCGGGGAGACGGCGTGATGGTTAGTTAGTTAGTTAGTTAGTTAGTCATTATATTTTATGGGAATAATTTGATACATTCGATAATGCCGAAGTAAAGCGGCGTTACTCACATAATTATAATATTATGTTCCCAATGTTCTACTTCTTCTTCTTCTTATCAGCCCTGTAAGTGCTGACGCAGGCTACTCCGAAAGCACGCCACTGCTTCTTATCCTATCGCCACTCTCATCCATCCATGTCCAGCAAGCCTTACAATATTCTCTCTTCAGTGGGCAGGGGAACATCTGACTCTGCGGAATCGGCTCCATCGGCTGTTGGTTGCCACTTCCACTGCCACTTCAGCTCGCCTATCCTCAGACCAACCACAGTCACATTGATTCGCTGTCGTATTAATTCTTTTCTGATTTTTGTCCTATAATCCAAATAAATATACAATAACCCCTACCTTTAGACTTAACTTAACGACCTTCGTAGCCGAGTGGTAAGTGCATTGACTGCCACCCCGAAGGTTCCGGGTTCGATTCCCGGCGAGGGCGGTGTGATTGTCACACTGTCTTTGGTCTGGTGTAGAATTCACGTGACAATAAAATGGAGATAGATTAGGTATCTTCACATGTCACGAGAATCACTATTATATTCTCGTGAAATGTGATAGATAAATATTAATAGTAATTTTAAGTATGCGAATATTTCGAAAAAACGTTTTTTTATTTTCTTTAAATCATCACGTCACATCCTGTATATATTCAGTACGGAAGGAAATTTTCGAGTTTGTAAAATATGAGACGAAATTAATAATAGAGATAAGTTTACAGGGATGGCGTTCCTGTTACACCAAAAAGATTTTATTTTAAATTAATGAGATCATTATATTTTTACACAAATTCCATTCAAGTTAAGATTCATTCGCGTGGCTTCAAGCATATTTCGTTTTAAGGAAAATCTTATTCCTGTTTATTTCATCAAAAAAAAAAAATTATGTTATTTATAAATTTTGTTTGGCGCCAAACAAAATAATTGAGGATCGCATTTTAAAAGTATGTAGGAAGTGTTTCGAACAAATTGTGATAAAAATAGTTATTCCCATGTTATTGTAATGTATTCCGATCCATTTCGGGTGACTCATTTCGGTTGACCAATATCGAGTACCAAGCTTTAGTGTAATGTATTACCGAGAACAATGCTTTTCTTTGATACTTTAAACTACGCATTTTTCTAACATACGAATTCCTTTGGGATTAGGCCATAGGCATTTTGTTTACCACACTCTTTTCAAGGATAGCGTCCCTATTAACCCGTTGCCTTTATATAGCCCTCCCAGATCTGAGAACCGTCAGATCATCCCAGAAAGCTCAACAGTAAACTTTAAATATACGAGACGAGGAGAAAATCACAAAGTCTTATCAGTGAAAATATATAATTCCACCTCTAATTATCCCGAGAGAGGCTAAACCGTCATCGACCCGCACCACATCATCACAACGAGGAGGTCCATGACATAAAAATTGGTGTCAGAAGTGAGGGATCGCTCCACTGATAAATCTCTGCCAGAAAGAAGAACCCCTTATCTGCAAAGAAGACTCCGATACTCTCAAGAGGACCCCGAAGAAACTCATTGACCACTCGTAATCTGCGTAGCCGGACGAGCCGCCCGTATTCAGTACAGCCAGCCAAGCAGTGCGTACCCTGTGTGCCAGCCAAGCAGCCCGTGATCTGTGTGCCAGCCAAGCAGCCCGTACCCTGTCCAGCTAGCCTGCAGCCCGTTTCCTGTCTACCCAGCGAAGCCAAGCAGTCCGACCCGGAGGATCCATCTCGATCGTATTCAGTAGAAGACAGCATCGCATCGTCGACTCCCAATTCTCGGTCAAGCCAGAAGAGGACTCGAGATGATGTTCCACCTTCTTCTGTAAGTTTTTAGCTCGATGATCTCATTCCCCCTCCCCCCTATATATTATATATTTAACTTCATATTATTATACTCATATATTTTTCTATATTATTCTCATCATATTTTCGTAAATTTATTATATAAAATGCATTTAAAAAATGAAGAATCTTCCTTCGCTATTGATTTAAATTTCACAGAAAATTTCTTAAATAAATTTATAGTAAATAAAATATTCAAATTTAATAACAAGTGCAACCGTGCATTCAATTTAGTTAATCATGTATTTAAATCGGTAAAACAAATCGATAAATATCAAAATATAAATACTCGTATGCATAAAAATAATCATTTAAATTGTTATAAAAAATATCACATGTCATATAACTTTCATTTAAAAAATCGTTATAATATTAGACACAGTGCTAATTTAAATTTACCTTATAATAATCACAATTCATTAAATAACTTGTTTTATAATTATCCGAAAAAGAAAAATCGCTACATTAAAGATTGTAGAAAATTTAAATTTAAACAAAAACAAAATCAAAATAGCGCGGTTAATTAAAAATAATAAAAATTCGTTAATATTATCACCCTCTTTAAACTAGTACGGAACTATGGGAATGGCCATTCTATAGATTTCCGAACGTTTAAGTCAGGACAAATAAAAAATTTTAATCTTCAAAATTGCAAATAAAAATATATTCTTAAATAAATATATAAAAATATTATTATTAGATACATGAGCGATTATTTCATTAATATAACTGTCATGCGTCCTTCGAAATTATGTACAATTTCACGAAGACATTTTTTTTTGAAATATATCGAAAGCTCTCCTAATAAAAAAATATATACTAAATTCATTTATATTATAAATATATATAAAAATTATATTCGCCAAAAGAAGATCAATTAAAAAAAAGTGGTTGAAATTCCCTTACAATAAGTAAAAAAAAAAAAAAAAAAATTATCTTCGCCAGAAGAAAAATGTTTCCCGTATACTCAAGAAGTATATTCGGAAGAGGTTAAATTTCTTTATATTAAAAATATATTAAAAAAAATAAAATCTTCTCCAGAAGAAGATAAAACATCAATTAAAAAAAAGAGGTTGAAATTCCCTTACAATTAGTAGAAAAAAAATTAAAACTTCGCCAGAAGAAGATAAAACATAAATTTAAAAAAAGGTTGAAATTCCTTTACAATAAGTAGAAAAAAAAAAATCTTCGCCAGAAGAAGATAAAACATCGATTAAAAAAAGAGGTTGAAATTCCTTTACAATAAGTAGAAAAAAAATTAAATCTTCGCCAGAAGAAAATAAAAGATCAATTAAAAAAGAGGTTGAAATTCCTAGTAGAAGAAAAAAAAATTAAATCTTCGCCAGATGAAGATCAATTAAAGAAGAAGTTGAAATTCCTTTTTATTATAAATAAAAGATAAAAATTATAATAAAAGTTGCCTTCGCCAGAGTTCGCGAATTAAAGAAAAGTATATTTGAATCCCATTCATTCATTTAGTATGATTGGAAGAAAATCCATAAATTCCCATCAATTTAATTTTCTCAACCTGAGAAGTAAAGAGAACCGAGAGTAAAGAGGTATAAAAATTTCGTACGATACGATAATTATAATCGTCAAAATAAAGTACATTAAAAACTAGAAGAAATTTTGAAACTTCTAGGCAATAAAATAAAATATTAAAACAAAATTATTGGAAAATAAATCAAAATTCTAGAACGTAATTATCATGAAAAATAATAATAAATTAAAAAAACATCTAAGACTCTAAAGTAAAAGAAGTCAATAATTTTAAAAGAAATATACGATATTATTAATTTAGATCGGCAAAAAAGTATGTACATTCAAAAATCCAAGAAGTTCGTGAAACTAATAAAATAATTAAAAGATTTAAAACAAAATTATTCGAATATTGAAAAAAACGAAAACGTATAATTCACAAAAAAAAAAATCTTCTTAACTAAAACTTAAAACTAAGACTCTTAAATAAAAGAAGTCAATAATAATAAAAAAAGTACAATATTATTCATCGTCAAAAATTAAGAACATTCAAAACACGAAGAAAATCGTTAAAATATGTTAATAATAATCTTCTCAGACTAGGAAAAAGAAAGAGACAAAGAAAATGATAATTGATATAAATAATTTAAATCGTAAAAATAAATAACATTAAAAACTAGAGGTAAATCGTGAATAAAAGGAAAAATATTAAAACAAAATCATTCTAAAATTCTAAAATTGTAGATCATATTAAACACGAAAAAATAATGATCATGAACATGAAAATACAGAATATCTATGTTATCTCAAACGTTAATCTCGTCTCTAATAACTCAATTATTCCGGCAAGAACCGAGAAAATAATAACAATTAAATTTTTGAATAAATAAATAAAGGAAGGCATATGTCCTGATATACAATTATCAGAAGACCAATATTTATGTCCGAGCATCGTCAAGGTTGATGATGGTAAGATTGCTTACACATCTGTTTTGAATTCTAGCAATAACGATGTTACGCTCGATGAAATTAAGGTGCACTTGGAACCGATTCCTAAATCACATAGGTCCGTTAAAATAAGCAAAGCTAATCGCAACCGCATATTAGCTTCAAAAGGTTCTAACTGTTGAAAAAATAACTTGATAAGAAGTACCCATTAAAATATTCTCGAATAAAATTTGTTAATAAAACTGTGTCAAAGTGACCAGATATTTTCTGTAATACAACCGACAATTAGAATAAGATGAGAAACTAGATGTTTCGAAATCTTTGTTATCTGTTTAGGAACAGATAAGCAATTTAATAATAACATTCAAGAAACTATTAAAGAAACGTGTAAAGATTTTAGATGACATAACAGACACTTTGAAATGAGGAATAATAACAAAACATATCTCATTCAATAAACAAAGCTAACAAAGCTGTATTATAAATGCCGAATAAAATATTCGACATACTCTTATGGTTAAGAAATAATGTCTTCGCAAGTCAATACCATTGACATATCTAAACTTAATATGATAAAATAAAATAAGAGTAATGATAAGATATATATTTAGTGATACAAATATTAAAATAAAGATTTATCAAAATAAATGCATTACTCCAAACAATGAAGTCATAAAAAAATATATTAATCGAAAATCATTCGAATCCTTCATTAAGTCAAGTCATTCAGGATTTCATCGTTCTTTATATACTCGTAGATGAATAAAAATAAATAAAATGTAAAATTTTCTATTAGATACAGGAGCGGATATCTCATTAATAAAATCGTCTCATGTTCCTCGAAATTATCAACAATTTTACGACGACATATTGTTATTGAAGGGTATTGATTGCTACCCTAATAAAAATATTAAAACTCTTTTTTACGTTTATCTTAAAAAATTTATAAATAAAAAACATTTCCGTAGAGAAATTTTTCATATTGTTCGAGACGATTTCCCCATACCTTTCGATGGTATTATAGGAGATGATTTTCTCAAAAAGTTACGTTGTAAAATAACGATCAACACGACTGGGATCAATGGATCGATTTCGCGATGTATGCTTTTAATACTACCGTTCATTCTTCGACAAACATTTCCCCTTATGAACTCATTTTTGGTCAAAAAGCTACCCTACCTTCATCGCTGAATAAAAGCCCTGAATTTAAATATTCATACGACAATTATATTGATGAATTACGACTTAAACTCCAGACTAGTAGACAAATCGCCAGAGATAAAATTTTAAAATCGAAAGAAATAAATAAGAAATACTATGATAAAAATATTAAACGCTAAACTTATAAAATCGGAGATTTCGTATATTTACAAAATGAAAATTCGAAACCTGGAAAATCTAAAAACTTAACTAGTAATTATACAGGACCATATAAGGTTGTTGAAATTAATTTGCCAGTAAATTATACCTTATCTATAAAAAATAAAAATGTCAGAGTACATGCCAATAGACTTAAACGAGCTATTGTGTAATAATATTATTGAAAAGAAAATGAAAATTATTAATACTGTTTCGGAAACATAAATAAATAAAATAATATTTCACAATTATGAAATTGAACTTCAAGAACAAAGAAAAAAAAATATGAATATGAAAGTTAATTAAATAAGTATAATTAAATATAAAAATAGCATTAACATTATTTGTAAAATCAACAAATTAATATCTTAAAACCATTGAATATAATTTTAACAATTCTATTGTAAACTTTTATAAAAATGAAGAAGGAAAGAAGAAAATTTTAATAATGTTTTTGATAAAAATATCTAATTATAGCACACATATACGTATTTTCATGATTTCCATTCCTTTATAAAACTGTTAAGTAAATAATACTGTCAAGGAAAAACAAAATAAATTCTATGTGTTTTGTACAAGAAAAAAATATTTGCCAATCTCATGTTAAAAAAAAAAAAAGAGATCATTTTAATTAATCAAAATTGTAATTAGAATTATAAAGATAATTAGAATTTACTAATTTAATATCTCATAAAATACTTAACGATTATTGTTGTATCAATGTTAACAAAGAAAATTAAATGATTGATATATTATTATTAATCTCCAAATCTTTTTGAATAATAAAAGAAGAAAAAAATGTATGTTCATGTAATAAGTTCAGAATTTATACAAGCATGTAATATCGAAATCTTAATATTGTTAATATAATGACTATATTGAAGTTTGTATTTTGTATAAACTTGTAAACTCAAATCAACCAATCAAAAATAAATTATTCAAAAGAACAAATTTTTCACCACGAAAAAGCAGCAGACTTTTTAAATTAAAAGATTGAACAATAAACGTTTAGTTAACCTGAGTTTTTATACTTATATAATTATAATCATTGAAAGTATAAAATTGTTAATAAGACATGCTTATAATGTCAACATACAAAATGTAATGTGTAATTCATAAGTTTTTCACATATAATACTCGTATATCTTTCAACATATGATGTATCTTTCCGCAAATGCGAAGGACCAAATTGGTTAAGTAATAATATGTTTACCTACTTAAAATAAAGATAACCTTCCCTTTCCCAAATGTCAACAAACGAAATAATATTATAATGAATATGTAATTGGTTATTGAATTTAAACTGTTTGTAATTGTATGGTAAATATTGTAAACATATTCTCATGAGGACTATATAAGGACACTTAAAATTAAAATTATAAATAATTTTAATTTCTTTTAAGGGTGATGGTGTAATGTATTCCGATCCATTTCGGGTGACTCATTTCGGTTGACCAATATCGAGTACCAAGCTTTAGTGTAATGTATTACCGAGAACAATGCTTTTCTTTGATACTTTAAACTACGCATTTTTCTAACATACGAATTCCTTTGGGATTAGGCCATAGGCATTTTGTTTACCACACTCTTTTCAAGGATAGCGTCCCTATTAACCCGTTGCCTTTATATAGCCCTCCCAGATCTGAGAACCGTCAGATCATCCCAGAAAGCTAAACAGTAAACTTTAAATATACGAGACGAGGAGAAAATCACAAAGTCTTATCAGTGAAAATATATAATTCCACCTCTAATTATCCCGAGAGAGGCTAAACCGTCATCGACCCGCACCACATCATCACAACGAGGAGGTCCATGACATTATGGGCAATGTCGAAAGCACTTGACAATTCGGAAATATGAAGAATAAAAAAAAAAGTGATTAAACACATGACAGTCTGCAACATTAGCGTGAATGGTGAAAATCTGGAACAAATGGATGAATTTGTTTATTTAAGAAGCATGTTTACAAAGGACGGGAGAGTGGAGAAGGATATTGAAAAAAGGGTTGGGGCAGGCAACAGAGTAAATGGTGCACTTAAAGTTGTCATCGCAAATAAAATCCTATCCAAAAAAGCTAAAAAGGCAGTGCACAATGTTATTCTTGTGCTGACCCTTATGTATCGAAGTGAAGCGTGGAACTGGCCAAATAAGGATGAAAGAAGAATGAAAGAAGAAGTGCGGTGCGAATGAAAGAGTTATGAACAAAATAATGAAAAGGTCGTTAAGATGGTTCGAATACATGGAATGAATGAGTGAAGACAGAATGGTGAATAAGGTATATGTAAACTAGGAAAAGAGGGAGGGCGAAGAAAACGTGGCACGATCAAATCAACCAAATGTTAAATGTCGGTCACGTGAGGAGTCAGAGAAATCGACGTGCGTGCAAAAATGTAAAGAAAGTGAGAGAAGCATGTCCATTATTTCTGCCTATCCCTCCGAGGAGACGGCGTGACGGTTAGTTAGCTAGTTAGTTGATTGGTTAAACAAGTTCTAAAATATTCGAATTACTGAGATAAATACGAGTAATAGAGATTTCATTTCATTTCATTTATTTTGATAATAATCACAAACATTACAGACATACAATTCCAAATCGTTTGCAAATACATTATAAACAGAGAAGCATTAAAAAAAATAAAAATTAAGCTTAAGAGTAAGAAAAAATCATAACATTGATATTGCATCCCTGAGGCAACTCACACTATCACGAAATATGTCGACCTCCGAGGCGATCCGATTAAGCAATAAGATTGCCCTACCCACAGGCATTACCATTGGCAGGTTGGTTCTGCAGCGTGGCAAATAAAACAATCTGTGCTGTCTTTGACGAAGGTAATTATCAGGGACAAATAGACCTACATCACTCAGGACATCCGAGTTCTGTATACGGCCGCCAATCAGCTGAAAGAAGTGAACTCCCAAGTGAATGTTCCTCCTTCTCTCCAATGATTGGTAGCTTAGCATACCTAGCAAGAATTCAGTCGGAAAGAGCCACGGGTAATAACCGCGCTCCCTGAGGTAAAGAAAGCGCAGAAATTTTTTCTGCACTCGCTCCACCATCAGAGAATATCGGATCCCAGGCGGTGACCAAATAACGGAACTATATTCCAGCCGACTTCTTACCAGGGAATTATACAACACCCGAAGTACCTGTGTGTTCGAAAATATCTTGGCATTCCTGAAAACAAATCCAAGCATTTTAATGGAACTATTACATAGAGCAACTATGTGAAGATTGAACGATAATTGAGCATCGAACAGAACACCGAGATCTCTGGATGTAGAAGCTCTTTCAAGCTGTACCCCATCCATAAGATAGCGAAAGTATAATGTTTTCGATGCCCGTGTGTATGACATAACAAAGCACTTGGAGACGTTGAAGAATAATTTGTTACGTTTACTCCATTGGGTTATGCTCTGAATGTCACACTGAAGCTTCAAGCAATCTGAGGGATTCTCTATTTCAGAGAAAACTTTTATGTCATCAGCAAATAATAAAAAATTTGAAAACTTTATTTCGTTAGAAATATCATTTATGAATATCGTGAAAAGAGAGATAGATAATTAATAATAGTCAGTTCGTCTATGTCCTCACTAATGACCACGATGTCGTCCACAAATCTAAGATGACTCAAATGTGTACCATCTATCTTTACACCTTTCTCATCCAAGTTTAAGATTTTAAAAACGTCTTCTAAGGCTAAAGTGAAGAGTTTTGGTGAAATTGTGTCACCTTGTCGGACATCTTTTTGTATATTTATCTTTTCTGTTTTGTTGTCATCTTCAATGGTTACGGCCATAGACGAATTGACTCAAATGATTGAAGAGTTGCAGGAAGCATCAAATAAAATAGGCTTAGAAATGAATATAGGAAAAACAAAGATTTTAAGTCCTGAAAATAAAAAATTCACTATCCGCAACAGCACCATAGAAAGAGTCAGCGAATACACCTGGGGCACAATATTAAATTAGGAAAAGAAAACCAGACAGCGGAAATATTGATGCGAATAGGGTTGAGCTGGTCAGCTTTCTGCAAACTAAAACACGTCTTTGAAAACAAGAAAACTCCAATATGTCTAAAGAGAAAAGTTTATGATTCATGCATACTGCCGGTGATGACTTATGGGATGGAAACTATGACCCTCACCAAGAGAAATGTAGAGAGATTAAGAGTCACGCAGCGTTCCATGGAAAGATATATGCTCGGCGTCAGTCTCCGAGATAAAATCAGAAATGAGGAGATTAGACGCCGAACAAAAATAACGGACATCATGGAACGACTAGCGAGACTGAAGTGGCAATGGGCGGGTCATGTGGCGAAACAGAGTGAGGATAGATGGACCCAGAAAATAATAAAGTGGAGACAATGGGAGAATAGGAGAAACGTCGGCAGGCCGAAAAAAAGGTGGGCCGACGACATTGCTGCCGTTGGGGGGGAAATGTGGCTACGGCTGGCAGGAGATAGAGACAAGTGGAAGGGAAGGGAAGAGGTCTTTGTCCAGCAATGGACCGATAAAGGCTGACGAAAAAGAAGAAGAAGAATTAATAAGAACTGAAAAATGTATAATTCTTTGACGTTATAAAACAAAAATGTCATCCCGAGTGAAATAATATATTTTTACTCATATACGATACGGGTTATTTCTTCTTATTAAAAAGTGTTTACAAATAATACAGCGCCAATTATTCGAAATAACCCCATTAAAATATGACAATTAGTTGGTACTATTTTACACATTTTATGACTTACTTCATTCGCAACTCGTGCGTTGACACGCGCGAAATGTCCGGCTGCTATCATTGATTGCTATCTTCATCATGTCGCATTAAAGTAACAGGGTGGCCAGTGCAGCTCTCAATTTTACCCTATTTTAAACGCATTATAATAAGCATATTTTCAATAAATCTAATTTGGTTAAATATTAAACTGTTAGTGATCTAAAGACCCTGTACGCGTCTAGACCGACTGGAGTAAGACCTCTAGGAAGGTCTAGTCAGCGCCTAATGGACAATGTTCTGGCTGATCTGGCTAGGTTTGGCGAATCGGACTGCTGGGAGCAAAAGGCGCAGGATCGAGGAGCTTGGCGAAAAATCATCAAGGAGGCTAAAACTCTCCAAGAGTTGTATGGCCATAGGAAGTAAGTAAGTAAGTGATCTAAAAACCTGAAAGTCCGACTTTTGACACAGAGAATAGGTGTTCTTCACTCGTGTTTGGGATATACGAAACTTGATACATCATAATATATGAAATAATTTTTTTCTGAATATCAAATACCTACTTGAATCTTCGTAAAATAATTTGAAAAGTTTAACCTCCATACATAGCGAACTTCGATTTTTAAATAACGAAGTTTTACGTATTCCGAGATCCGTTTTCGAATTTCAAATATCGTTTCGTACGATTACAAAAACTTATGAAAAATACACGTTGTTGTATTAAATGGAATATCATGAAACTGTATAATTTACGAAGGGTTTCTTGTGCCGACTGTTTTCCAGGATATTTCATAAATTTATTAAGAATTTTCCTCGACTTAAAGTATAGTAAGCAATACGTGTTTTTTAAATCCGGTATCAAGAGGGGCATCTCAAAAGATTTCGCAAGAGTGTATACTAAAAGTGGATTGAGTTTTAAAAAACTAACATGTTCTATTGTTAAAATTATTATTATTATTGAACAGCTCTTTACATCATTAAAACGTGAGGTATAACTATTAAATTGATTGACATGTGATAGGTAGCTAATCTATCACCATTTTATTGTTAAGTGAATTCTACACCAGATCAAAGACCAAAGACAGAGAATCACATGGTCTCGCCGAGAATCGAACAAGTATGTGGCAATCATAGCTATTGCCACTGCCACGAAGGTCGTCAATAATAATATAATATTATATTAGAATTTTGAAGGGAAAAATAGAGGGCCGCAGGGGGTAGGAAGAAGGCAGGTCTCTTGGCTGCGCAATGTGAGGGAATGGACCGGAATCGGAACTGTGGAGGAGCTATTCCGGAAAGCGCAGGATAGGGAAGAGTTTACCAGAGTGATCGCCAACGTCGGGGGGATCTGACAGGGCACTTTAAGAAGAAGATATTAGATTGAATCATAAATAACTTCACTTCAATACAAATAAGTCACTTCAACCAATCAAGATTATATTTATGGAACTTCAAAGTTTTATAAGGATTAATTGTATCTCAATAGAGAAGAAGATGTAAATTGTTTTCTGGGAACAGAATGTGGTGGCCGAGGCGCTTACAGGACTTATGACCTGTCATTGGTTGGGTTGAGCGATCGCTTTATGTTTAACAACATTCCCCATCCCGCGTTTTTACTTATGACCACCACGTCTGAAAAATTTTTGGAACTTGTGTATATGGTAGGATTCCACGCCTATCTTTACATATTCCAAAAAGTACAAGTTCCAAAAATTTGTCAGACGTGGTGGTCATAAGAAAAAAAGGCGGAATGGGGAATGTTGTTAAATATAAAGCGACCGCTCAACCCAACCAATGACAGGTCATAAGTCCTGTAAGCGCCTCGGCCACCACATTCTGTTCCCAGAAAACAATTTACATCTTTCAATCCTTATAAAATTAAAATAATTTATCCACAATGGGTGAAATCCAGTATTTGTTTACAAGAATTTGTATACATTCAAAATGTTGAACTTCAAAGTGTCATAGCCTATAATTTAAATATATTTTTTAAAGCTAACTTAAACCTAGTTTGACAATAGCACAATGTAAACACTTTGTTTAAAAGTTACTTTATCGGTAGTGAACAAGGTGCCAGTAAGCAGAACTATTTCGCAAATCAATTGAGCAAATTTAGTACGAGAAGCACGTCTCGTCTACGCCCCTACCTCGGAGTCAATACTTCTATAGGAGGGAGCATTTTGTATACGAGTATTTAGTCAAAATACTCTAAACCTACTGT